>OX359267.1:44244291-44844291 GCA_947179155.2 Hedera helix | reverse complement strand
AATGTAATATATATCGTTCGAGTTGACCACATGAGTTAACTCATTCTAATTAATGAGTTAATTCATATAATTATGAAATATGATTGTTGGTCGAAATTTTATATAAAAAGTATAGATATCATAATATATTTCGTAATTATAATTCGAGACAAATTTATCATAATATATAATGAGACTTTTTACGTGACAAAAAAATAAAAAAAATTATAATAATATACGTTTAAATCACGTTGGTCCCAAAGCAGATGATGATCTTTATCGAGTATTCAACTCACTAATCACTAAACTGCACATACGTATTTTTGTTATTTTTGTTTTTTTTGTGTGGGCACGTTATATATATATATATGTTTGAAAAAAATAATTCATAATAAATAATTATTATGAGTATTATTTCAATAAATTAATCTTATATCATTCACATATAAAGATATAATGGTTAAAAAAAAGGTAAAAAATAAAAAAATTGCCTAGCTAGGAGTAGCGGCTGCCGGCTGGGCAAATTATGTCAATTTTTTTTTTTCTCTAGCCAAAATTAGAGAGGACAATTTTGTAATAAGAGTTCAATTTTGTAAAAAATTAAAACATTGTAAAAATTATTACAATAACGTTTATATTTATTCAACTTAGTGTTAATAATATGAGAACAGTTTAATAAAATTATTCCAAATAAAAAAGATGACTTGAATTTTTTGAAGTTAATCTACAAAAATCTTTAAAATATAAAAAAATATTTTCGTCGTTCCAAATTATAAGATGATTATTTACTTTTAAAAATTAATTTAAATAAAAATTAAACTTAAAATTAATAATATTTATTTAAAGTTAAGAAATAATAAATATTATAATTATTATTACTTTATAAATATTTAAATTATTATTTTTATATTAATTTTAAATTTAAAAATACTTTAAGTTAGTTTTAAAAATTAATAATAATGATATATTTTAAAACAGAGGAATACCCTTTGTCCTAAAGATCAAAATTTCATATAGCAGAGAACACGAAAGGAATCTCCAAAAGATTTGGGTCTTATCTTCTCATGTTTGGCGTTGCTGTAAGAGATCTGCATGCTTATCATGTGTCTTTTGGATTATATAATATGAATTTAAATTCATCGAATCGTTAAAGAAATGATATTTTTACAAAATTTTACTAAATAAATATGAATTTTATTAATTATTTATGTGAAAGAAGTCTCGTAAAATTATCCGAATTCTCAAATTCAGCTATATATATGGATCCTCAGGAAAATGTATACTTTTACATAGGACTGGACATGATCCAGGTACTAAAACCAGGCATCTTGAAACTGGCCTAACATGACCCATGGATGCTCCAGCTGCTCTTCCCTTTATATCGGGTCATGTTGGATTGGAGCCCATCAGACCTTTTGCTTTTTTCCCCCAATGATCCTGCTAGACCTTCAAGAAAATAAAATGAATAATTTGAGCGTTTACAAAACACTATAATTGGGAGGGTGAAATGCTATTCAAAAAAGACAAAGAGGCCCAAAAAAGCCTGGCCTACAGTAGGCCCGGTCTCATATCGGACATTTAGGTGGAAAAGTATTTAGGGCCTATAGGTTAGGATGGTTCACGCTCAGATATTTTTGTGCATGGTAAAGTGGACCGTATAACCCAAGTAAATTTAACCAAATTATCACTCCATTTTTTCAAAAAGAAAACAAATATAAGAAAAGGGTCCACTCCATAAATTCTTAGTGGGCCCATTTGGAGCTTCAGCCATTCATCGTAAAGTCTAAGCATGAGGTTAGGCGTGAATATTATAGATAAAATTAACCGACGTGTCCTGTATCCAACCATACATTGCCAACCAACGGTTCTCCTAACAAACTTTTTCGCCGCCAATCACTGTCTAGTCTGGGTCCCACTCACCCAATCCTAAATCTAAATCCTCTGACAAAGAGCTCAGTTGCTCAGAACCAAGTAAAAAAAAAAAAAAAAAAAGCCACCATTTCCTAATTAAACAACCTTGTACATACTACTATTGATCGAACATGGTAACGTTAAGCTGAATTCGAAGTTCTACTAATTTCTAGAATCTTCTCATTTTTACTTTTCAGCAAATTTATATCAATATTTCAATGGCTGAAGAAGCGAAGAGATGTACTGGTATTGTGAAGTGGTTCAGCGGGCAAAAGGGCTTCGGGTTTATCACTCCGGATGATGGCGGGGAGGATCTTTTTGTGCACCAGACGGAGATCCGGGCAGAAGGGTTTCGGACCCTCCGAGAGGGTAAACGGGTCGAGTTTGTGGTGAATATTAGTGAAGATGGGCGGAGCAAGGCGGGGGATGTTGTGGGTCTGGCCGGGTCTTACCGGTCAGGCGGAGGCCGTGGTGGCGGTGGAAGAGGCGATGGGAGGAGGGGTTTTGGTGATGGTGGCGGTGGTTATGGGAGGGCCGGCCGGAGAGGCGGGAGGTATGGTGGCGGCGATGGGGGAGGAAGTGGTGGTGGAGCTGAGTGTTATAATTGTGGAGAGATAGGTCACTTGGCAAGGGATTGTTATGGCGTTGGTGACGTTGAAGGTGGTAGGAATTTGGGATACGGCGGAGATGGTGGAGGAAATCGGGGTTATGGTGGACGCCGTGGTGGTGGTGGCAGCGGCAGCAATAGGGGCAGGGGTGGTGGTGGCCGCAGAGCGTGTTACAACTGCGGGGAAGAGGGACATTTTGCAAGAGATTGTGTTAATGACCAAAAATGAGATTTGGCTTAATTAATTGAATTCTTGGTTTAATTTTTATGCATTATTAATGTGGGGAGGATTTCCTCACAATCTAATCTTGTTTACTTAATTAAATGTGTATTGGTTTTTGTATACATTTTCTTAATTACCTTGGGTTGTACCATTTTCTTTCTCATTAATTGACAATATATATATATATATATATATCAAAGATTTTTTTTTTTTTTATTTGATTGTTATTTCTTATCATGTATGTTATATTGTTAATCATTTTGAGAGCACTTTAACCTTTACAATTACTATTTAAACCTATATTAATGAAACTTGAATGTCTGAGTGTCCAATAATGTAGGGCTAGAATGCATGCATCCCAAAAGATATATAGGTTTTTGTTTCTCAGGAGTTTTTATGGGCACAAACCCATTGAGATGCATGTCCAACACAATCCTTAAAAGGATAATAACTTGTCTCCATTCCCCGTTATTTTTTAACCGTCAGTCATTTCTAACGTCAGATCACCACTTAGCTAATATTAAGAGCATAAAATATTTGTAAAACTTATCATTTTTATAATATATCTCTAATTAATTTAGTATGGAAGGAGTAATATATAGACTTAGGATTAAAATTCATTAAATTGTAAAACAAACTCAACATTCTCTCATGGGACAGTAGGTTGCTAAAATAACCTGTGATGTAATAGATTTTTGATTAACAAATTCAGTACTTTAACATATATGAACTTTAGTTACTTTGCAGTATACTCTATAACTGAGAATTAAGTATCAAATTAAAAAGTAAAAGAATTTTTCAGTTTTAGTGGCGTATATGTAGCAATTATTAATGGGAATGGTACTAAATTATTAATGCGTTTAAAAGAAATTCATGATTCAAGAGGTGCATGCATGGCCCTCCTTGGCTCCATATTGTCCCTCCCAATCCAAGAAAAAGGCTTAAATCAGGTTGAATTATCACGAAAATAATTTCGTCGGAATTAACTTAGTCTCGACAGAATATTCCGTCGGTACTAAATCTGTCGGAATTAAGTACTTCCGTTGAGATTCTACTTTTTGACTGATGGTGCCAAAATTCCCATGCACGACAATTTAGTTTCGACAGAATTCCGTCGAAGATAATTTTAATTTTGACGGAATTAATTCTGACGAATATTTCATTGAAGCTAAGCTTTTTTTTTCCTAACCCGAGCCTGTGACGCCCCCAAATCTGGGCCCACACAGCCCAAACTTGAGTCGTCAAAATACTACAACAAAATTATTACAACAAAGCACAACGTACAACAATACAGTGTATAATAATACACAACTAAGTCTTCACTATTATTGCCACACTATTTTACAAAACGTGAAGACTATGATAACTATTCCTCGGACCCTCACTCCATTCCCCGGCTAGACCCTGTTATGTTTTCATCTCCTGTTGAAAAACAATGGAACAAAAGAAAGGGTGAGCTCAAATAGCCCAGTAAAGAATATCATGACTAAGACAATGACGAATAAATTATCATTAGTCTTCAACAGTTGAGTTCTTGATAGAATATAATAGACTACAAGGTTTATATCAAAAACTGCAGTTAAATTCTTAAACAACGTTCAGATCAATAATAGCAGCGGAATGAGTAATCTATTAGAAGAATAATGCAGACTATAATGTCCACTCGGTTCTCTTTTTAGGAAAAACATCATCAACTTTTATCATCTGAAATATCATTAGTCAAGATAATACAAATTCACAGTTCCTGATCATAATCATGCACATCAACAGTTCATCTTTGTACTACGGGCCAAAGATATTCAATATAGCACCAACGGTCATGATTATACCAGATTCAGCCTTTGGTCATAATCATACCAAACAACAGTTCATCTTTGCACTACGGGCCAAAGAGAACATTCACCACGTGCCATAAAAGACACCGAACAGATGTATCGCCTTTAACCTATTATATCGCCTTTAACCTATCATCTGTTCAACAAATATATCACATCTGTGCCCCCGGCCACAGATATTCACAACAGCTTGATTTTTGGATGATTAGAATGATATAAATGATGAACAGAAGAAATAGGATAACAATAAGTATCGGAAGTTTACTTTGTACAGATTCAAATAATGTCCAAATTGTCAACATGATGTGGAGTGAAATTCAAGATCCACAGTTCAGAATAACGATTACAATTCAATAGAAAGGTTCACGTAAATAGGAAGGTTCAGTTGAAATAATGAAGTTCAACTATTATGGAACATATAATATTTTCAGGAATTATAGAAGCAATAGTTCCATAATAAATTTCGATTTAGGAGTATGAAAGAAAATAATATCCCTTACCGTAGCAGGTTTGATTAACAAAAGGTGAAGGAAATTAATACAAAGGGTTATTCACCAACAGGAGGCAATCCGCTCCGTAAGGTTATTCCCACAATTTAATAGAATTTGAGTACAAAGAGTTATTCACCAAACAGGCGGCAATCCGCTCCGTAAGGTTATTCTCAGAGATTAATAATGAATGAATACGAAAGGTTATTCACCAACAGGCGGCAATCCGCTCCGTAAGGTTATTCCCACAATTTAATACATGGAAATAAAAGACACGTCTTATGAGTAAGGAAGAAACAATATTATTATCGAGAATCAAATAATGATAATCCCTTACCATAGTATGTTTGAATAATGGAAGATAAAAAAGATGGTATCCCTTACCTCAACACGTGACTGAATATTGATTTAAATGAGGTTGATTAACTTGAACAGTACACGTATACTTATAGATCTTCACAAATACTCAAGATGACTTAAGCACACTTAGAGAGAACTTTCACAAGAAGTATTTAGAGAGAGAAAGAAAGAACAAGTAAGGAAGTTTATGAAAAATCCTTAAGTTAAGGCTTCTATTTATAGCCAAAAATCTTATCATTCATTTAATCTAAACCATTCATTTAAAGATCATCTTTTAATCTACACCATCCATTTCAAATATTATATTATCTTTAATCTACACCATTCATTTCATATCACCTAATAATCACCTAACTTTATATTATAAACAAATCAATTTAATTATTCAACAATAATTCACACTTTAATCTACACCATTCATTTCATATCACCTAATAATCACCTAACTTTATATTATAAACAAATCAATTCAATTATTCAATAATAATTCACACTTTAATCTACACCATTCATTTCATATCACCTAATAATCACCTAACTTTATATTATAAACAAATAACTTTATCAATTCAATTATTATGACTAATTGTTATAAATACAGTATAGTTAGCTCTTAGATATCAAGTCAATAAATTAATGAAATACAACTGTTTAAATAACATCATAATAGAGATAACAATAATGTAAAATAAAGCATACGTTACTGTGTAATGACAATTATTGATTCAATAATGTGAATTACTGTGCATATGTTACTGTGACAATTATTAGGTTCAATAATTTTAAAAACAGTGCAACAACAATTATTGACTCAATGATATAAAATACAGTGTAATGACAATTATTAAATCAATAATGCAAAATACTGTGTAACAACAATTATTGAATTGATAATATAAAATATTATGCAGTGACAATTATCGATGAAATGATGCGTAACAGTTACGGTGTCAATTATCAGACCAAAAATATGAGACACTATGCAATACCGTGTGTTACTGTAGAGTACCGAGTGCTACAGAAAATACCAATAACTACCGTATGCTACTATTCTTTTATCACCGGTATTTTAACAGTTCCATTGACTATTTTTATTTAAAAAGGTTATTTCTGTCGTTTTCTATATCCGTCAAATATTCCGTTGTGGGGTCCACCAATAATTTGTTATTTCGGCGCCGTCGGACCAAACGAATATTCCCCGACCAAACGAATATTCCCCGACAAAGCGAATATTGTCCGACAAAATAAAATTTGCACATAACATCCTTAACTTTTAACTTTATCGATTTAACCACTTACTGTTTAAAAAAAAATATCTATATGAAGAAAAATTAAATTTTGTATTTCATAAAATTCGGGGTCTTACAACCTCCCCTCCTTATGAAATTTCGTCCCCGAAATTGACGTACCTGACATATCGAAGAGGTAAGGATACTTAGATTTCATCTCAGATTCTAGCTCCCAGGTCATTTCCTCAGTATCTTGGTTCCTCCATAAAACCTTAACTTGAGGTATAACCTTTGAGCGTAGGATCTGCTCCTTCTTATCCAGGATCTTAACAGGTACTTCCTCGTATATTAAATCCTCTGCTATAACGTCTGGTTCTAACTCAATGACGTGGTTTGGGTCCTTCACATATTTACGTAACATAGATATGTGAATAACGTTATGGATGCGAGACATACTTGGTGGTAGGGCTAGTCTGTAGGCTACGGTTCCTATTCGATCGAGGATTTCAAATGGGCCAATAAATCGAGGGTTGAACTTTCCTCTCTTTCCGAATCTCGTAACCCCTTTCCATGGAGAAACACGTAAGAATACATGATCTCCGACGTTGAAACTTTCGTCTCTCCGATGAAGATCAGCATAACTCTTTTGTCGTTCTTGTGCGGTCTGTATTCGTTGTCGGATCATTTGAATCTTTTCGGTCGTCAAGCGTACCAACTCGGGTCCTAACAATTTTGCTTCTCCTACCTCATTCCAACATATTGGAGAGCGACACTTCCTTCCATACAATGCCTCGAATGGAGCCATGCCTATGCTTGCTTGGTAACTGTTGTTGTAAGAAAATTCCACCAACGGCAAGTACTTATCCCAACTTCCTTTGAAGTCTAATACACAAAGTCTTAAAAGATCTTCGAGGGTCTGGATCGTCCTTTCCGATTGTCCGTCCGTTTGAGGATGGTATGCAGAACTAAAACGTAGTTCAGTGCCCATAGCTTTTTGTAGACTGATCCAAAAGCGTGAAGTGAATCTAGGATCTCGATCAGAAACTATGGAAACTGGCATGCCATGCAATCTCACGATCTCATTTATGTACATACCGGCAAGACGTTCAAGTGAAAAGTTTTCTCGTATAGGCAAGAAATGAGCAAATTTGGTCAATCTATCTACGATCACCCAAATTGCATCTAAGCCTTGAGAAACTTTTGGAAGACCCGTCACGAAGTCCATATTGATGTGTTCCCACTTCCATTCGGGAACTTCAAGTGATTGTAATGGACCTTTAGGAACTTGATGTTCTGCCTTGACACGTTGACAAGTTAGGCACCTTGAGATAAACTCCGCAATCTCTCTTTTCATATTGTTCCACCAAAATGTATGTCGAAGATCTCGATACATCTTGGTACCTCCTGGGTGGATTGCAAACGGCGTGTTGTGTGCCTCCATCATGATTTTATGCTTTAATTCAGGATCGTTAGGAACACAGAGTCGAGGGTTGACTCGAAGTATTCCTTTCTCGTCGATTCTTGCTTCGGGAATGACACCTTCTTGTACTTTCTTTATCATGTTTATCAGTTCCGGATCGGTAGCTTGAGCAGCTTTAATTTTATCGATTAAAGTTGGTTCTACTCGCACGTGAGCAATCTTCGAGTGGGTCCCTGGTGTCTTTAGCTCTATCTCCATCTTTTGCAAGTCGTACAAAATACACTTTTGTGTTGTCAGCAGTGCACTTGTACTTGCATAAGATTTTCTGCTCAAAGCGTCAGCTACAACGTTCGCCTTTCCCGGGTGATACTGGATTGTGTGGTCATAATCCTTTAACAGCTCAAGCCAACGTCGTTGTCGCATGTTGAGTTCCTTCTGGGTGAAGAAATACTTGAGACTTTTATGATCCGTATAGATATCCACTTTTTCTCCGTACAAGTAGTGTCTCCAGATCTTCAACGCGAAAACGACTGCTGCCAACTCTAGATCATGAGTAGGATAATTTTTCTCATAATCTTTGAGTTGTCGAGAGGCGTAGGCTATAACCTTTCCATGTTGCATAAGGACACAGCCTAGACCTTTGCCAGAAGCATCGCTGTAGATAACAAATTCTCCTGATCCTGATGGTATGGTCAGAACAGGAGCTGAAACCAGTCTCTTCTTGAGTTCTTGGAAACTTTTCTCGCATTCCTTGCTCCATATGAATTTTGTGCTTTTCCGAGTAAGCTGCGTTAATGGAGTGGCGATTCGAGAAAATCCTTCTACGAATCTCCGATAATAACCAGCTAGACCCAGAAAACTTCGGACTTCGGTTACTGTTTTGGGTTGTTCCCAATTTAGTACCGTTTCAATCTTCGCAGGATCGACTGATATTCCTTGACTAGAAATCACATGCCCAAGAAACGCGACCTCCTCAAGCCAGAACTCACATTTCTTCAACTTGGCATATAATTTATTTTCACGGAGCTTTTGTAGTATCAATCTCAGGTGTTGTTCATGATCCTCGCGACTCTTGGAGTATATGAGGATGTCATCAATAAAGACAACCACAAAATGATCCAAATGTTCCTTGAATATCCGGTTCATCATGTCCATGAAAGCTGCAGGAGCATTAGTTAGTCCAAAAGGCATGACTAAGAACTCATAATGCCCATAACGAGTTCTGAAAGCAGTCTTTGGAATGTCCTCAGCTTTAACCTTTAACTGATGATATCCAGAACGGAGATCAATCTTTGAGAAATGTTGAGCGCCTTGCAATTGATCAAACATGTCATCAATCCGAGGTAACGGGTACCTGTTCTTGATGGTGACATGGTTCAATTCTCGGTAGTCAATGCACAATCTCATACTCCCGTCTTTCTTCTTCATAAATAGAACAGGAGCACCCCAAAGTGATGCACTCGGACGAATGAAACCGGTATCCAACAATTCCTGTAGTTGGACTTTTAACTCTTGAAGTTCAATGGGAGCCATTCGGTAGGGAGCTTTGGAAATTGGCTTGGTACCGGGTTCAAGATCAATATAAAAATCAATTTCACGGTTTGGGGGTAAGCCAGGAAGTTCTTCAGGAAAAACGTCAGGAAACTCATTAACAATGGGAATATCATTCAAGTTTGACGTATTTTTATTCAAATCAGTGACATGAGCTAAAAAGGCTTGACATCCGTTTTTCAATAAACGAATGACTTTATGGCTAGAAATAACAATTATAGATTTCAATGGTTTAGTTGCTTGAATTTGCATGACAGGTTGATTAGGAATATGAAAACTAATAATCTTATGAAAACAATCAATTTTAGCATGATGGGTAGTCAACCAATCAATTCCTAAAATCACATCAAATTCATGCATCTCCAAAGAAATAAGGTCAACAGGTAATGTGAGGTTGTTGATTTGAACTAGGCAAGATTTATAGACAGTAGATGTAATGGTCATTTCTCCTAATGGGGTTTCAACTGATAAGTCAAAGTCTAAATTTTCAGGAGTTAAGTTTAAACGCTGAGCACATGCAGGTGAGATAAAAGAATGGGTAGAGCCAGTATCTAACAAAGCGTAGACTTCACGAGAATTTATGAATAGCTTACCGGTTATCACCTCGTTCGAGTTTCGTGCCATTTGGGATGTCACAACAAAAGCTCTCCCTTGAACTACAGATTTTTCTTTATCCGCGCTAGCTTTTGGTATCATCATTGCAGCTGGACTTGATTTTGTGGCAGGACAAAACCGCGCAAGATGACCCTCTTTCCCACAACTGTAGCACTTTTTGGACTGTAGTGTACAGTTTGGGCTGATGTGACCTTCCTGACCACACCTATAGCATCTCACTGGTGGTCGATCTTCTCCCCTTGAAACTGGGGTCGGTGCTGGTGTTGGTACTGGTGCTGGTGCCCTTCCATAATTATTATGGAATCTCTTTCTTTTGAAATTGTTCCCACTAGATTCTCCTCTTCTGTTATTTGGTGTGGAATTACCACCGAAGTGTTGGTTACCTCCTCGATGGTTCTCGTTCCTGTGGTTGTTGTCACTCCTTTCTCTATGCTGATCATTAACTCTTGGCTGCAATGTTTCATCTGTTTGCTCCACCCTTTGAGCCCTATCTACAACATCTGAATACAAACTGAATTTATGAGAACTAAGTTGTTGACGAATTTTGAGTCTCAAACCTCTCAAGAACATTCGACTCATTCGTGCTTCGTCATCTACTAGATGAGTCGCAAAACGAGACAGTTCAGCAAACTTAGCTTCATATTGAGAAACTGTCATGTTTCCCTGCTCCAGCTTAATGAATTCCACTTCCTTCATATGGCGGATGCTTTCTGGGAAGTATTTCTCGTTAAACAGTTCTTCGAATTCTGTCCAAGACATTTCGAGTGCTGAAGGTTGGATACGTTTTACCGCTTCCCACCAATGGTCTGCCTCACCTCGTAACATAAAAGTGGCAAATGGCACCTTCTGATCATCAGCGCATTGTAAGACATCAAGTATTTTTGTCGTCTGCTTCAGCCATGCCTCCGCTTTGAGTGGGTCAGGCTTCCCATGGAATTCAAGTGGTCCTAATTCTTTAAATTGCTTAACAGTGACCATCCTCAAATTGCCAGCGTTTCTACCGTTATTATTGACTGGATTTCCTCTTCCTTGATTCTGTATGAACTGCATGAAATTCCTAAAGAATCCATCGTTCATCATGTTATCAGGAACATTATTTCCTGAGTTGGCAGGAGGATTGTTTGGGGCCTCTTGATTCTCGGCTACATTTGCTTCGGGTATTCCATAGTTAACCTCTTGATTTTCAGATGCCATACCTAACTGTGGTCACAAAATAAATGTTAGTTCAAATAAACTGACTCATCACTTCATGTTCCTACATTCAAATCGACTCATTAGATAATAAAATCTATTTTAGGTAGGACACACTAGTGACTGATTCTATTCGTCTCTCCCCTCCTAGTTCTACCCCAGATCGCCATTAAAGACCATATCCCTAAGCTCTGATGCCAACTGTGACGCCCCCAAATCTGGGCCCACACAGCCCAAACTTGAGTCGTCAAAATACTACAACAAAATTATTACAACAAAGCACAACGTACAACAATACAGTGTATAATAATACACAACTAAGTTTTCACTATTATTGCCACACTATTTTACAAAACGTGAAGACTATGATAACTATTCCTCGGACCCTCACTCCATTCCCCGGCTAGACCCTGTTATGTTTTCATCTCCTGTTGAAAAACAATGGAACAAAAGAAAGGGTGAGCTCAAATAGCCCAGTAAAGAATATCATGACTAAGATAATGACGAATAAATTATCATTAGTCTTCAACAGTTGAGTTCTTGATAGAATATAATAGACTACAAGGTTTATATCAAAAACTGCAGTTAAATTCTTAAACAACGTTCAGATCAATAATAGCAGCGGAATGAGTAATCTATTAGAAGAATAATGCAGACTATAATGTCCACTCGGTTCTCTTTTTAGGAAAAACATCATCAACTTTTATCATCTGAAATATCATTAGTCAAGATAATACAAATTCACAGTTCCTGATCATAATCATGCACATCAACAGTTCATCTTTGTACTACGGGCCAAAGATATTCAATATAGCACCAACGGTCATGATTATACCAGATTCAGCCTTTGGTCATAATCATACCAAACAACAGTTCATCTTTGCACTACGGGCCAAAGAGAACATTCACCACGTGCCATAAAAGACACCGAACAGATGTATCGCCTTTAACCTATTATATCGCCTTTAACCTATCATCTGTTCAACAAATATATCACATCTGTGCCCCCGGCCACAGATATTCACAACAGCTTGATTTTTGGATGATTAGAATGATATAAATGATGAACAGAAGAAATAGGATAACAATAAGTATCGGAAGTTTACTTTGTACAGATTCAAATAATGTCCAAATTGTCAACATGATGTGGAGTGAAATTCAAGATCCACAGTTCAGAATAACGGTTACAATTCAATAGAAAGGTTCACGTAAATAGGAAGGTTCAGTTGAAATAATGAAGTTCAACTATTATGGAACATATAATATTTTCAGGAATTATAGAAGCAATAGTTCCATAATAAATTTCGATTTAGGAGTATGAAAGAAAATAATATCCCTTACCGTAGCAGGTTTGATTAACAAAAGGTGAAGGAAATTAATACAAAGGGTTATTCACCAACAGGCGGCAATCCGCTCCGTAAGGTTATTCCCACAATTTAATAGAATTTGAGTACAAAGAGTTATTCACCAAACAGGCGGCAATCCGCTCCGTAAGGTTATTCTCAGAGATTAATAATGAATGAATACGAAAAGTTATTCACCAACAGGCGGCAATCCGCTCCGTAAGGTTATTCCCACAATTTAATACATGGAAATAAAAGGCACGTCTTATGAGTAAGGAAGAAACAATATTATTATCGAGAATCAAATAATGATAATCCCTTACCATAGTATGTTTGAATAATGGAAGATGAAAAAGATGGTATCCCTTACCTCAACACGTGACTGAATATTGATTTAAATGAGGTTGATTAACTTGAACAGTACACGTATACTTATAGATCTTCACAAATACTCAAGATGACTTAAGCACACTTAGAGAGAACTTTCACAAGAAGTATTTAGAGAGAGAAAGAAAGAACAAGTAAGGAAGTTTATGAAAAATCCTTAAGTTAAGGCTTCTATTTATAGCCAAAAATCTTATCATTCATTTAATCTAAACCATTCATTTAAAGATCATCTTTTAATCTACACCATCCATTTCAAATATTATATTATCTTTAATCTACACCATTCATTTCATATCACCTAATAATCACCTAACTTTATATTATAAACAAATCAATTTAATTATTCAACAATAATTCACACTTTAATCTACACCATTCATTTCATATCACCTAATAATCACCTAACTTTATATTATAAACAAATCAATTCAATTATTCAATAATAATTCACACTTTAATCTACACCATTCATTTCATATCACCTAATAATCACCTAACTTTATATTATAAACAAATAACTTTATCAATTCAATTATTATGACTAATTGTTATAAATACAGTATAGTTAGCTCTTAGATATCAAGTCAATAAATTAATGAAATACAACTGTTTAAATAACATCATAATAGAGATAACAATAATGTAAAATAAAGCATACGTTACTGTGTAATGACAATTATTGATTCAATAATGTGAATTACTGTGCATATGTTACTGTGACAATTATTAGGTTCAATAATTTTAAAAACAGTGCAACAACAATTATTGACTCAATGATATAAAATACAGTGTAATGACAATTATTAAATCAATAATGCAAAATACTGTGTAACAACAATTATTGAATTGATAATATAAAATATTATGCAGTGACAATTATCGATGAAATGATGTGTAACAGTTACGGTGTCAATTATCAGACCAAAAATATGAGACACTATGCAATACCGTGTGTTACTGTAGAGTACCGAGTGCTACAGAAAATACCAATAACTACCGTATGCTACTATTCTTTTATCACCGGTATTTTAACAGTTCCATTGACTATTTTTATTTAAAAAGGTTATTTCTGTCGTTTTCTATATCCGACAAATATTCCGTTGTGGGGTCCACCAATAATTTGTTATTTCGGCGCCGTCGGACCAAACGAATATTCCCCGACCAAACGAATATTCCCCGACAAAGCGAATATTGTCCGACAAAATAAAATTTGCACATAACATCCTTAACTTTTAACTTTATCGATTTAACCACTTACTGTTTAAAAAAAAATATCTATATGAAGAAAAATTAAATTTTGTATTTCATAAAATTCGGGGTCTTACAGAGCCCGGGTCTCTTCTTCACTTTTCTTTTCCTTTCAAGGCTGCTGTTTTCTTTTTCTCTCCCGCCGCGCCTCTTCCTCTTCCTATCGTTTCTTCTCCAATCTTATTCCCTTTTCTAAGGTTAGTTAGATCTAGGTAACCTTAAAACCCCAATTTATCTCCATATAATTAAACCCAAACATTTTCATATCTAGTGCAACAGTAGTGAGGCGTTGCAATGGTGGCTCTTGGCGGTACTGGCGACAGAATTTGGTCCATTTCCTCAATTTTTAGCTTCAATAATTAAAAGTTAAGTACTTGTTAATTATTTATTTATAGTTAGGGTTAGAAAATCCTAATTTTGTATATTATTTTGGATGTTTAGTTTTAGCCTTGAAAAAATCTTATATTCATTGCTAAGGAGATTTTTGGGATGCATAACAATATTGTTAGTTTTATATATGGCATTATTTTGGATGTATATATATAATTTTGTACTGTGTTGCTATATTATTTTGGATTTGGGTCTGAACATATACTTTGAATAGCTAAATTGATTTAGGGCTGAACATAGTTTGTGATGGGAAAATTCTCCGAAAAGTAATTTTAAAAATTTAATAAAACATGATTATCTTTATAGTTTTATACAAATCAACAAATATATATATATATATATATATATATATATATATATATATATATATACACACCATGTATCTATAGTATGGATTGTTACATAGTGCAAGGTTGGATTAACACGTTTGAATTTTCGAGTATGCTCAAGATTTTCCTTCCTATGACCTTATGTTGAATTTAGAGTGTGGTCTCCAAAGCACCCTTCTAAAAAAATACTTTGCGTGTTTTTCTTAGTAAAAGATGGAGAGTATACGCTATTTGGTCTTTTCTCTAATTTGGAATAATAACCTCCTTTACGTATCTGATCAATGACATATTTATATCCTTATTAATCATTATCTCTCTAATGAAATTGATTCATATTAGACTAGGATGAGGATCCTAAGAGATTCTTATGCTGACTCCAATACTTATTCATATATTATTATCTAATAATAATATACTAAATAAATATTAATTATAATTAATTTCACTAAATAATTATAATTGCACTTCAGTCCAAGAATTACATAAAATAACTGTAAATATTTTCTCTATAGATGTACATAAATATTTCATAATATAATCCCAATATATTTAAACTAATTTCATAAGTCCGTAATTTTTCATCATTTGATCATAAATTGATTTAACAATTAAATCAATTATTTTAATAATAAATATTAATAGACTTGGCCAAGATTCTATGATCAATAATAAATTATCATATGAAAAATCTTATAGATGTTTTGCCAATAATAATATTCCTAGTATTAATTAAATATATTAATTAACATTCTGAGTTCACTCGTTGGAATATTAAATTAATATATATAAAAATATTAAGTCCATTATTATTTCAAAATTAAGAAACATTCACAAATTAATATAAAAATATTTTATAAATAAAATATTATCACATGATCCGTTTAATGCACACCGTTAATGCATTAGTACTTAAATTAGAAGTCCAACTTCCATGATCAAGATAAATCATTTCTATTAAAGCACTATAATCGACATGATAATATCTACAAATTATCATAGGTTATAAGTTATTATATCTTTATTTTTATATATATATATATATATATATATATATATATATATCGCATATGATTTATATCTTCTGTGTATAATACTTATTTATACACATAAATCATAATGTATATATATATAAATTTAGAGATTTATATATACAAAATAAATGACCATTTAATGAATGACGAATGATATACTTTTATTAATAAATAAATGTCCAACATAAATAATCATTAAATAAGTAGATAAATAGGATTTTTTTTGAAAAAATCCAACAGTTTGAACATTGATTTATATTTTTGTTTTGTTATTCATTTTGGTATGTTTCAATTTGTTTTATTGTTATCTTCTTTTCAATTGTTTGCAAAATAGAGGTATAAGGCAGGGCCAAAGAAGAAGCTTTCACTTCATGAAATGATGGAGTCAAGAAGTAGTTTAAGAGGGTTAAAATGCAAAAGTCATGCTCTTAAGCTCAAGAAGTGATTAGTTCCAAGAATGCTATGATGGGTAAGTTTGATAGGTCTTCAAATTTTGTTATAGCACCACAAGAAAGAAATTGCTACATGTAGTGGGAAAAATGGTGAAGGAATTGAAAATTGCCTAGTTGAAGAATGTGTAACAAAAAATGGGACTAGATGGTGATAGATGAGAGTAAAATAGTCTGTAAAAATTAAGTTATAGGCTATATGTGATTTAGGTTGCAGATGATCAAAAGGTAGGAGTATTTTAGTATGTAGCCACTGACATCATATCAATTGTTCTCTCTTCTTCTTAAAGAAGTATTAATTAATTAATTTTTTTTTTTGTGGTAATTTTAGCAGAATTTTTACAATCTTGACTTTGTCAAGGTTGAATCTCAAGATCTCATGCACCCAAAGCCTCAAAAGCCTTATGAGCAGTTGTTTTACCATTGAGCCATGAGGAGCTTGGTAGAAGCATTAATTTGTTTTTGCTAGCAGTTTGTAAATTTGTTATTCTAGAATTGTAGAAGCATTGATAAGCATTGATAAACTTGGTGTGAATTATTTTCTTCTACTGTATAAAAGATTGGTACACGTTGATTTATATGACTGGTATTTTTTTTTTAAATTAAAAGTTGTTTCCGACGAAAATTCCATAAAAAATAATTAATTTTTAATAAAATAAACTTATTTTCAATCAAAAAATTCGTCGGAAAAAAACTTTTTTCTTATAGCGTCCCTCCACCCCTTAAATGGAAGAAAGATGTTTACTTTATGGCTGTCATGGGCTTAATATCTCTTATTACAAGGGACCTTCCATGTAGCCAGAAATTATTTATAAAAAAAATAATATGAATGTGTAATCTCTTGTAAAAATTGTATGATCAATCACATCACTATTAAATTTTAGGATAGCTAAAATTGATTTCGTCACAGGAAAATTATACTATCTTTTCTAACAATTGCATCAATCACGTCAGTAAAACAGAATCATTAAACAAAATGCGAAAGAAATAAGATTTTAAAATTACAAGATGACAGCGTACATCTTGCCATAAGAAATCTTGACTAGAAAAAATGGAGTTGCTGCTTTAATTTGAGACTTCATGATTGAAATTCTTTTTTTTTTTTTTTTTTTTTTTAAAAAATGACATGAGAAAAGAGAATCTTTTTAGATTTGCATTGGTAGATTCATAATCCAAGTCGGTACTCTCTTGTACAGTTGTACTAACCCTATGGAGGACTATTAACGTTTATTTCTGCATGTTCACACATTCAATTATCAATTTGAATGTGAATTTGTACAAAGAAAATCACCAAAAATACTTGACAGTTTAGACAGTTAAAAATACATCCGATATGAGAATAAGAACAGACTATAGATTAACAATGAAGGCAAAAGTATTTAGTATTGATAGACCCGATCCAATCAATAAAAATCCCTATACGGTAACTCAAAAGGTCTATATTTCCTCACATGCATGTGAGAAGTTAAAAGGTTGTAACGACATGACAAGGAGGAAGTCCCACGAGTGCGTGAATATAGGGGTTTGTGCTCAATTATTCCCCAATCATTGGATTGTAATCAATTTAATCGCCAATCTTAAATATAAATAGGGAAATAGTAGAGATAATACCACTTTTTGGCATATGAAAAATTGAGAGCTTTAGAGAGAATTGAGCCCTAGTATTTCTTGGTAGCAGATTTATTTTTGGAGCGCCCTAACATGCTTGGCAGCTCCCGTGCCCCAACGCACGCCACACATGCCCACGTCCACGCTTACCCACTGCCCGTCTGCGCGCTCTAGTACCCAACACTTGCCCCGCGTGCGCAAGCTTAAAGGACGTCGCACAAGCCTTGCACACTTCAAAAAGATTTTTTTTTATAATTCACCATCAACTAATTTAGTGACTTTGAATTAACCCCCTTTAATAGATCTTTTGTTAATCTTAAAATCCTTTACAACTTTATTTTTTTAAAAAATAAAAAATTCGAAGGATTGAGGGACACATACATGTTCGAACGTACAAGTTCAGTGTTGAATAAGATTCAACTCAATATTCTACTGGATATCATCTACATACACAAAGTAGGACAACAATTATAAAAATAAAGATAAGTATTTATCTTCATTATTCAATTAACTTGCCACTTAATTTATTGCACATTTTTTAACACATTATATCATCACTTAATTACTAGTAATATATTGTGTACTCTGTTCTATGTTATTCATGATGGCATAAAATTAATGTTTTCAATTTCTGATTAATTTTTAAAATTTAAAAAAAACAAACTTCCAGTTCAACTTTTATTTTACCCATGTCATAATTATTTATACATTTATCGTGAATCTTCCCGAATCGGATAAATTTTGTATAAAATATTATCTTCGGGTAAACATCACATCTTAATTACGACTGTCATCTCTAATCATAAGATCACTATTTTTTAGCACTCGCAGTCTAAGGGAGCCCTCACTCTTCTTTGAACCTTAAGTCCAAAGAACTTTGATGAGGAGCTCAATTATTTTGGACTTTAATATTCCTACGCCCTTAGCCTTATAAATAAAACTAAGGAGTGGGAGGCAATGTTAAGGCCATATTTCGCCAATTAGGGGTTCTATTGCCAATAGCGACCAAATTCAACCGCGATCGCTTACGGCGGTCGCTAAAAATACCAGTAACAACTGCAACAGGCGGTCGCTAATAACATATTTTCTTATAGTGTGAGCAGCGGTTAAATATATATAGTCTTATCTTCCCTTGAACTTGTATAGGCCCAAAGTATTTACCCGCTTGACATTATTTGTCAACTAAGTATCAACTAGTAATATACATAAAGGATTCCACTTTTACATGGACATATCATTTCCTACAGGTACTAAAGAAATGATAATTCCATAGTTAACTCAACTAAGGATAATTTCATCCTCCTAATACAATGTAGAAACTCTATAAATACAAGGTACATGAGGTACAAGATATATACACATTATTATTATAATGACTCTAAGCCCTAATACCTCCATTGTTAATCGTTTTATTCTCCCAAACATGATATTGATTCTAGCACCAAAGGGTTCTCTCAGTGATTTCTGAGCGCCATCGGATCATCAGTGTGTTCATATTTGTAGGTTTATTCTACTTTCAGATCGACAACAAGTCTTGGACAAAATTGAGCGTTAACAAAGACAATGAACAAACTAACAAAAACAGACATATTGACTAGACATGCACAACAGAATTCAGCTGAGCATCAAGTGGGCACTCAGCAACAGCAGCAAGATACATATAAGGCCAATCTATTTCAATGTATCAAGCACACAACCAACCATAACCGAGATAGCCTGCTGGGATTAAAATGTATTTTAGGCATGTGATGTAATATATAGCAGCTTGTTAGTTAGTTAGTTACAACTCTGATTACATTACAACTAAAGTTAAGTAACGATATTTCGTGTGGTAGCTTTAAATTGTAAGCAGCTAAGTAGTATAAAGAGAGTTGAGAGTGCTGTTTTCGTTCCTTGTAAGAAACATTCTGAAGTAACACAACAGTTTACATTTTCATTTCCCGTTGTGTATCATACAATTGTTATTAAATGAACTGCCGCCGAAAATATGGGCCATGATCACTACAAGTTGTGATTTCATTTTATGGGTTTTAGGAGAGCAATTGTCCATTAACAATTGGGTCTCATGAAAGTACAATGGAAACCATATTTTTGGGCCACAGATCCACTTCGAACTCGATTCAACTTGTGAGTATGATGATAAACTATATAAATCAATTTTACAAAGAGTCAAGCTCGGCTAGACTAGTCAAAGTTTAATCGACTTTGTATGGCTTAATCATACATTAGGGAATATGACAAGCAGATATTACTTGTGTAAAAAAATAAAACAAAAATAATTATTATAAAAGACGAAGTTATGAGAGAGTTTAGAGAGTTAAAAAATAAGAATAAGAGATTAAAATATAAAGATAAACAATATCGACGTACCTTTATCCTAAAATTCTTTTTCTTCCTTTATAATAAGATATGTAGAAGTATATTAAGCAGAATTTGAATTTATTCATATCTCCTTATGACCTTTTTGATAAATAAAAAATTGCTTTTGCCTTTTGCAAAAAAAAATATCATACTTTTATATACTCGAGCTGAATGAGTTGAAATAAGTTTGAGTCATATTTATGTTTAACCTCGAATTTAATACATATTTTAGCGAATCTAAATTTGTAATAAGGATTGTAATAATTACTTTTTTGCTTGCTTCATCCAAGTCTTATGGATCCACTAGCTAGTGTACATGATTTTTTGGGATTTAATGAATTTATTTTTTGCCCATTAAAAAAAATTGAAAAGTAAAATACTTTCTCCTGTATTACTATATATCTTGATTTGAGGCACAATAATTCTTAAGCGTTATGGGACCTAACCTACTTCCGAGGTTGATGCAGCTTTGCACGATAGATGTATAAAGCCCTTGTAAAAACGTCCTAAACTTGTAAAACCATTCAGATTCTGAGAAACTTTTTGACCAAGTGACACCACTGATGAAGCCAGTCTTAAAATCTTCCATGGATGATGGACCCAGGCTTGACCATATACATGGTCCATATCTCCACTCTAACGGTTAACCCTAGCTTGTTTGAGAGAGACTATTTTAAAGGGAAATTATTGAGAAAAAAAAACTGATAATAATATCTTAATAATAAAAATTTAAAATATCGCTAAAATAAATATAAAAAATATCGTTAAATACATTGTTATAAATGTACCATAGACAAAGTGGGATACTATTTAATAAACCATAATTTTTTTTAATTTTTGTTGATGGGAGTGAAACCATAAACAAGTCAAGTTCAATTAACTTTTAATTTAAAAAATTAATCGATTTCGTGCCATTTCTAAACTAAACATCAATCAAACTAATTTGCATATAATAATAACAAACACACCAAAACACACCATGCATCTATCCAATAACGCATTACAATTTACATGATCCAAAGCAGTGGCCCTTAATTTCGTCTTGGTCGACATAATTTATATATAGACGTAAGAATGTAGACTTTTATTATATATGTAAATTGTATCCTTATATATTTTAATTGCCCTAATATCCTTAGGATCTCTTGAATTACATCTTCACTAAATTTTTTACATATATATTTAACGTTACATATATTACTTTTAGCGACATATTAAATTTTATTATAAATAATAGTGACGTTGATACAGTCGCTAAAAACAAATTTGTGCTGTTAATGTGTATATAAAAAATTGGATTATAACCACCTTCATTACAGTTATCCTCCAATTTTTCATAATACACATTAGCGACACAAAAATTATTTTTAACAATACTTTCAACAACACATTTATCTGCGTCGAATTTTATTGTGTCGGTAATCATTTGTGACAATTTATTTTATTGCTAAATATATTTTTTTTGTCGTTAAATGTGTATCGAAAAAAATTAAAAAATATGTATAATAGAGGAGATCATAATTAAAAAAATAAATTAAATTAAATTAATAATGCAATGGGGGGAATCTTAATGCAATATCCTTGGTTAGTGATTAGTGATATCAAGAAGGAAGTTAAAAGAGCAGTCCAACCAACAAACGACATACTTGTATCAAACTCACATGTATCTTAGTTACCATATATCTCTTAGCTATTTTTACGTGTGAATGGGTCCATCCGCATGTGTGCCTATTATCCCCTCTTAAGGAAAGTTGCTAAACCCTGGCTGGAGAAAGATTTGATTCTTTCTTCCACTACCTTACAACAACATGAATACATACAAAGGATTCACCAATTTTCATTTCTTCCACCCCATTAATCATTACGTTCACAAGGGGAGGGATAGGTACGGCCGTAACTGGATATATATGGATTCGGATAAAGGGTTATTTGTATTCGTATTCGAAAAATTAATAATTTATTTATATTCAGTATTTGGCCTATTTTAATAATAGTATATGTATTCAGTATTCAAAATAATATCCTAATACATATAATATCCGTTTTCGTTTAATTTATTCGAACGAATAAATTATTCAAATATTCAGCTATCCGAATTCATTTATCAGTTACCTAATAAACAATTTATTCAAATTATTTACAAAAATTAAAAGAAAAAATTGAATAATTATTCATCACCATTAAAAGTCTGTCAAGCACGTCATCATCCATCATTAATCATAAAAATCAATCAAAATTTAAATACTTTAGAGAAAGTATATATCAATTAACATCATTTTCAATGAAGGATAATATTAATTTATCATCTACTTTTATTCTCACACGTAAGTTTTGAAAATAAAATATTTGTAACAAACTAATAACTATTATTTTGTTCTTGTAGTATATAAATTTAACGTTAAATGATACATTTTAAATATTTTACGCTTTACAATAGTAAAAATACATTAATTAAAATTAAATGAATTTATATCAGTTTGTAATATTATATTTAAAAGTGTTATTTTCTATTTTTTAAAAATAAAATGACATATTTTAAAAATAATTTTTGTGTGATAGTAAAAACTAACTATTATATATGTAAGGAGATTATTTAAAAAAATTATATTTACTTAATATATGATGATTGATAATTAAATTATATATATATATAGACACACGTGCACACATATAAATTATTCGGATACGAATTTTGAATTTATCCAAATATTAGATATCAGATATTTGCTATTCGTCGGATATATTTACGATTGGATATTAAACGAATGTGAATACGCCTATCTATATCCATATTCATATCTGTTTATTTATGGATACTTTAAAACCGAATACAGATATATCCGTTCTGTTTCAAATACAAATAATATCTATATTTTTCAAATAGAGATGCAGACAGATACGAATTTTTCAATTATCATCTACAGTCTCGTAGGGATAGGATTATATAATTAACCCCACATCAAAGTTCATTTACAGCCCTAGGGATAGAATATGTAACATTATATTGCGGAGGGTTCTAATATTGATATATTTTTTTAAAATCGCGTTTGTAAAATATTTTGAGGAATAGTGTAAAATGGGCTAATTATCTGGCGAACACTTTAATTATATAACTAATTTTGGTTGTGAATTGTTCACGTTTATACATATACATACTTCTACACTAAATAGTATTTTTTTTTTGGGGTTAGGTCTAGAAACGAAGGATTAGGTATTGTTCTAAGACCTAATTAAGTTGCATATGCTTTTGAAGTTTTTCCGGTAATTCATATGCTTTAAAAGTTGGAGTGGGCATCAAGATTGATTGCTTTCTTAACTGTTTCTCATGTTGTCATGTGTTCTTTTTCACTCTGTGAAGTTACTTTTTCAAAGCCAACAAGGCAATGGGATCCACTCCTTTTCCTACCTATTACAGAAAAGTCTACTACTTGCAGCTCTATGCTATATCTATTCTGCCGTCCAAGTTAGTTTACAGGATTAAGTTTGAGGAGTTATTTTCTTTTTGATATCTACCTTTAGACTCCAAAATATTCCCCCAATCTTATTATATTTATTCTTTTTGATAATCTTATATGGAGTTGAACTGGAATTTCCACTTCAACGTGACAACGATTTTGCAATAATATAAAATCTTTATATATATAAAATAAGTCTACATACATAATATTCAAATATAAAATCAAACACTACATCCATCTTAATAATTAAAAAGTGAGGCATGATACGGATTTTAATGTCATACCCCAATTTTTAATAGTTAAGATAGATGTAGTATTTGGATGTTGTACACTTATACTTATTTTTATATATACATCAAATACTGCATATATATTAGGAATATCTTAGTTTGTTGGATTTAGCAGTGTATAATTATAGTCTATATATTTAGAGCACTCTATAATTTGGTAGTTAATATGTCCCCCAATTCACATCATGTTGTCAAAGCATACAATTATGTGATAAGATCGAGCCTAATGGGTTCGTCAAATTAATATTGTGGTATCACTACCAAATCTAAACTGCTACCTAATCAATTCCTCAAAGTAACTAGATCTTTCCACATCCTCTTTGAGCAATGCACATGGGATGTCTATTGTGCTCTAAAATGACAAGACACTAGCCAAAATTGCAACAGTTGGTCGATCTAGATCATATATAGGTAAGTGGTACATTTGTTTTTGCCCTTTTGGACCATTGTAAGTTTGCACTTCCATTTTGTTATTTCATTTTAACACAATGATGAAGTGTTGAAATGTCACATATAAACTAGTTAAGCATTTAAGTTCTAAAAATGTAGCGTTAACATCAAGTACATAGTGACAATGGAATAAAGTTAAAGGTTCAAGATTTAGAAGTGTAGTGTTAACATGCCAAGTACATAGTCACAGAGAGAAAAGTTAAGCGTCCAAGATCTAGAAGTGTATGAAAGTTGATTCATTCAACAAGTTCAATCATTTTTTCTCTTTAGCAAAATATATTCAAAATTTTGAGACTCGTTTTTCAATTTCATATATCTTTTATATTTAAAAGTTATCATTTTAAAATATATAATTTTGAAATGAAAGAAATATAATAACATATTACTCTCACCCTCCTCCGCCCAAAAATATTCCTGTCTTTTCAAAGTTAAAAATACATTTTTATTTTTGAAATTATATATAGTGTGGCATAAAATTCTTAAACATGGCATTATTTTTATTCTGAATTGATTGAGTATATACTATAATGTCATTACTAATATATTTTTAAATAATTTTAAGGAGAATTTTTCTTCAAATGTATTTTTTTATTCTAGGTCATAGATGTTCGTATTAGTTGTTAGAACTGATCCTGAGAACGACTGTATTACCGATTGAAAAAAATGCTCCTTGATCAAAATGATGAATATAAAAAATTCAATTTACTAATTGCGAAACATTTAATTGCTCGAATGTATCAGTATCAACACGAGTGCAATAAGGGATTAATCAATTTCAGATAATATCCCACAAAAACGAAGGGAGTTACACTTCTTAAAGATGATGATGATGATCAAGCACACAAGTTACAAAACTCTTACAAAAATAAAAGAGAAAACAAAATCTGAAGAACAATATCAAAAAGTTACAAATCCCAATCTTTTTACACACTTACATATGTATCTTAGTCCTTTAATTTTCCAACTTTTTTCTTTTGCTAAAAAGTAACCAAACTACTCAAACCTTGTGTGGAGGGCATTGATAGCACTTAGTGAATAGTCCAAATGTATCAATTTGACGAATGAAATTGAGCATACTTGCCCATCCTCCAAATCCAAAACCTACCACCAAAACCCATCCCACCACAAATATATTCATGCAAAATGATCCTCCCCATCCACCCAAGAATGATGGTGGTCTCTCTACTGCATTCTGTAAAATAAATTAAGGCAAATTATCAGTTAATTAGCGTGCATTTCCAAGCAAATGAAGCTAGTTTAACGCAAGCAAGAAATTATAAATAGAAAAACTTAATTAATGGTCGAACAAAATCATTGAACTCTTGTCAAGTTACCAAAAAAACATATAATGTGTTTTTCTTACACCAAAATCATTGAGCTTTTAACTTTCAAACAGTTTCAAAAAAAAAACCCAAAAATTGCCAAGCTCATATATACATGTAAGCAGCAGCATCATAAGCAGACGCGTCAGCTACTATCGTGCTCAAATTTTAGATATTTTTTATAATTGTTTGGAAATCCAATAGTTTTGATGCAAAAAAAAAATGTTTTTTTTTTTTAATTTGTCAAGTGTTCAATAATTATTTCATTTATGAAGTCTAATTGAAAAACAAAAATGAATCGAAATATTTAACCTCTCTAGCCGAAGCAGAAGCAAAAGTGATCATGTGCGCCAAGGCAGGAATTATGTAAACGGTGAAACTGACGAGAAGAGATCCAACGGTGGAGTTGATGGGGCCAAAGAAGGGGAAAATAATGGCGAGGAACCATATAGGGATAACCACCGGAAGTCTAGCTAGAGCTCGCCTATAAATGCTTTTTGTGTTATGCATACCGATGAACTTCTCCCATACAAAGTATAGAGGAGTGCATGCAAATCCAAATGTAATGAACTGCACACAAAAAATCAAGTATCTCAATTAATTCATAAAAACAATTAGGACACATTTGGACCTCTATAAAAAATGCAATCATTATAATGATCCATCTAAACTGTGGCATAATTTTTTTGTTCCATAAAAAGAGTATTTTTTTTATTGATGTTACTATGAAATAATATTATGTCCTCAAGTTTAATATTATAATTTTATTATTACGTCAGCACTGATCATTACAATTAGGGGTAAATCTGAAAGGGATAAAAAAACCTATAACCATAACGTATGTAAATTTTGTAAATGGAACTTTTATGTGGAACAGATGTAGTATAATGTAGTTAACATATGGTGATTAAAAGGGTAAAGATTAATTACCTGATGAATGAGCATGAGAATAACAGCAGCATCTCTAAATCCAGTTCTTGGGAGCAAAGCTAAGGCGTTGGAATGATTGAGGAGCATATCACCAAATGCCCAATAAACCGCACTTGCTGATGGTAGGGTTAGGGTAAGCACATACAATGTTGCAAAGAAGTAAATTGCTTTGAACTTTTGGGGCTTCCACATCGCATGCATTATCTCCCTATAATACCAATCGATCCGCAGTTATATACATATTTATGGGAGATCATGTTTACAAAAATAAATAAGATTTACAAATACCAAAGGTCTAGATTTGAATAACTCCATAATTTAAAGTATCTTAAGAACTCTAGAAGAGTAGGATCTTAGTTTTCGAGTAATGCTATACTTTTTAAAAATTTAATAGAAAGATCTGACAGAATATGCGTCACTCCTTCAAATTATAAGTTTTGATTGTCCTTCCTCTCATCACTCTCCTCAAATATATATGATATAGAGAAAAAATAAGTTGTTTACTTGCTTAATATATACTTAACTTGTTCATCAATATTAGTGTAATTTAATTAGTTACTTGCATTTTTGGAAAATACCATTCTTTTTTATATTAAAAGTTTGGTAGCAGCTTTTCAGGAAACATGCTCCCATTCCTCATAAAGGAGTTACCAGTGATAATGTCTCCATATCTGTTCCGCATGTTTTGAGATGGGCAATAAAGATCCAACTCTCCGTTTATATATATATATATATAAGTATTAGAGAATAGGCATCAACTTGTTTGGATAAAAAAATCTCACACTGTCACAGCATGCCCACCAAAGGTGTAAAGAATGTTTGTAGCCCCAGTGAAGTACAGAACTATTGTGGTTGGACCTGAGTGCTTAACTCCTTCAACCTTCAAGTACCAAAAGTAATCAATTAATTAGTAATTAGTTAAATATTAACTTATTACTAGTAAAAATAAGCTAATCAAGCCAAATATAACTTACTTTATTACTATCAAATTATTTTAATTGCTAGCTAGCTAACTAATCTGGATTTAGATATTTATTTACTAAAAGTTAGATACCTGTCCATGATGAAAGGAAGCAATGGTTAGATACCATGCAGTGTAAGTTGTCATTAGGAGGCCTAAAAATGACCAAATTCTGTAATTATGAAATGATGGAATAAAAACCGTCGTAGCGCAACAAGCTCCGAAGATGTAAGTCCAAGTTCTCTTATCCAGATTATCATTTATGTAGTAGATATTACTGCAAGATCATGAAATGAAAATCATTAGGAAAAAACATCCAAGAAAAGGGTGAAAATGTTCTTTATAAACTTTTTTACTAATCTCATAGTTTATAAAAGAAAAGATAATTGGTAACATATATATAACCATTTTCTTGATTATGTAATTAATACCTTGCACAAGCAATTAGTTGAATTACAGATCCAAATAGTAGAAAAGTGCAGTTGAAAAAGAGGCCTATATTCCTCCAGTGCTTTCCCAATAGCCCATCAAGAACTTCAAACCACTGCAATAAAATGACACGAAAAATTATGTTAGTATTTTCAGATTTTTTAAATTATAAAAGCAAGTAATTACTAGAGTATCAAGATTTAGATAAGAGGATTAAACAACTAGATACATTAACAAGAATTCTTTAGGCAAAATATATTTATTTTTAAAAAGTAGAATAAATATTAATTACATGGTAGATGAAAATAAAATAAAATAGAGAAATATTTGATTGTGCACCTGAATTACATGGTTCCTAAAATCAACTTTTTCTCTCTCCTTTCTAGTTCTGTACTCAACATAAAGCACACTTATGAGGTAAGCAGTCCAACTTCCCAACAAGCCATAAAACAGTTGGAAAAGAATTCCAGATAACATCCCTAGTTGTGAAAATGAGTAAGGCAGTGTAAGAAGCACTTGTGCAACCTACAAATTATTTGAACAAAAAAAAAAAAGTCGAAATTCAACATTATTTTCCGGAAGAAAAAAAATCTAATAAAAAATGACAAAATAAATATAGATAATCAATATTACTTGATTAGAAGAACAGCTAAACCATGCATCATAAACTGAGCCACCATGCCAAAAGAATTTAGATAATTTGCTCTTAGAAGCATTGGAATCGCTTTCTTCTCTCTCCATCTCGACATAGTTTCCGGCTACAACTGTCTCCACCTTCTCTGAAGCCATGGTTATGGACTCAGTGATGTTGAGGAATCGATTGTGGGAAAGAAGTATTTTATAAATAGAGATGCATAAAGTGCTACTTCTCTCTTTTTTTTTTTTTTTTTTCTTTGTGATGTTAAATTCTTCTCCAACTTTATTATTTAGTTTTTCTTGGGAATGATTGAGTTACCTATGGAGGGATAACTAGATCACCTCTTGGATATCCTATTAGGTCACTGGTGCCCTTTGATGTGATTGGACAAAATTATTATATACTCTCTCTTGTTTTACAAAAAGAATTTTGTTTGTTTAAAAAATATGAAGGGGAGGTTTATTATTATTATTATTATTGAAATAAAATAATATAACGTCTTTAAATTTATCATCTTAATTTTATTATAATATCACCAGTACTAAGCAAATATTCTCTCCATTTTAAATTGTATGATCATTATTAACTTTTGAAAATTAATTTGAAATATTTTTAAATTCAAAATTAAAATTACTAGTTAAAAATTATGAAATAATAAAACTTATAATCAGTAATATTTTTTAGATAGTTTACAATATTCATCATTGTATTGTATTGATTGAAGTTAAAAGAATCCGTATCAATTTTGAATTTAAAAATCTCTTAAAGTTAATTTTAAAAAGTCAAAAATGATCAAATAATAAAAAACGAAAAAAGTATTTTATTATTCTTTAGAGGTAAACATTTAATCTCTGATTTGTAGAGAGAATTCATTTTGTAAAAGGGAAGAAGTACTAGATACTTTAGACCCACAAGGGGAGGAGGAGAGGCAGGGAAGAATGAATATTAATTAACTATCTGTTTGTCATTTATAATTATATAGGCTTTCACAATTTTGAAATAAATAATAAGAATTAGTTTCAAAATAACTCTTATATTTCAAAACTGGAAGTACTTTTTTTGACATATTATGTTTGAAAAAGATAATAAATCTGCTAAATATAGGGATTCTACTAATTAAGTTCAATCCATTTGCTTGCTACGGTGCAGGGCTAATTAATTGCCATAAATTCTTATTTTTCAACTCCTTCATTCTTAAATGGGTGTAAATTATTTATTTATTGTTATAGAGCTAGAAATAAAATAAAAGTGTAGATTTTCAGTTTTCAGCAATAAAAAATATTTTGCCTTTGCTTAAAAAGATTAAATTTAATTTAATTTAAATAATAATAATAACTAAGGTTCAGTCCATACCATACCATACCAAATTGGTGATCCCCCACTGAACCAAATTGTTCATTCAGTTGCAACTGGTCAGCCTTCCTAAAAGTTGCAAAAGTAACCCCTCTTTCTTTCTTTTTTCTATGGGCATTGCTGTAAGGTAATGGGCCTGAGCTCTCATGGTCTCACGAGCGGGTTGGCCCACAACTGCACAAAAGATGACATTTTTCTAAATAAAAATTAATAAGCATATATAAAAAGAGAAAAGGGCGGTTCTTAAATTATTCATCAAATTATTAAAAAAGAATAGGTTGTTGTGTTAATGTCCTGTATGAGAAATGAATAATAGGCGAAGATGGAGAGAATGATTGCTTAAGGTTGGTTAAGTGCTTGAAATGATTAATACCACACGTGTGCCAACTGTCTTTACATCCAAAGAGAGGGAGATCTAAAACCTTCGGCCCTCACATTCATCTTTTTTTTTTAGGGTTTTAGGACAAGCTAACTTTTACTTTATTTGGTTCTGTATTTTGGAAACCTATTTTATACTTTGGTAATCATTTTAAGGTAGCATATGCCCGGAAAATTAAAAAATTATAATGATACTGTATTATTTTTTTTGAAGGGTTGAAAGTAACATAATATTAAACGAGTTACTAAAGTAGTTGCCATGTTAATTAGACTAAAGGAACATAGCTACTATAGTAACTAGTAAGGTTCTAACTTAATTAGTTAGCTATTTGATTTTGTATTATTTTTAGTGTTCACCACCCTTATCACGGCCGGTCATACATAATATGGAAATCACATGTAAAAAAGGTGGACAATTTATTAGAGCAGTGAATGCGGTAGCGAAATTAATTGTAAAAGAGGAAAAATCGACTACGTTAAAATTACCTTATGAGGAGGTCCGTTTGATATCCAAAAACTGTTCAGCAATGATCGGTCAAGAGGTAAATGTTGAGGTGAAGTAGAAAATTTTGGGTAGAGCTGGATTTAAGCGTTGACTAGGTATGCGTTATCTTAAAAAATACTTGACCTTTTTTTTTTGGCAAAGCAAAAGATTTCATTTAAGAAATTAAAAGACCAAAATCCGAAACTATAGATAATGACACAGTTACAAGATATATCTGATCACAATTTCAATATCACTGACTGCAGTTTCATCAAAAGAAACCCAAAATAACTGCACTGTATATGGCTGTTGATATACTATGTTCCTCTAGCTCAAAAGAATTTGAAATGCAACTCTGATGGTGGTTGTAAATTTGCTATAAAATTGCCTCCTTGCTGCTCCAAATCATAATTCACTATGTATTGCCTCCTTGCTTCCGTATATAAATAGAGAGCCAAAAATCCTTAAAATACACTATCCAAAACTGAGCACAAACAACAAAACAAAAAACCTTAAACGGAGAAGTCTTTCCTGCACATATCCTTTAAGAATCAAAAACTCCCAAACATCACTCTGCCAGCATCACACTCCCAAGCCTCCCTGCATCTTTATAAAACTGCCATATATCACCAATCTAGTCCTCTGGCTAAACTTCCAAATGAACAACCATCTTCTGATCCAGAAATATCAAGAAAAATCCTCCAACAAAGCTCACCACCCATTCTAAAGCTAGCACAACTCCAAAAAAAACAAAACAAACACAAGCTCACCGATATGGAATCCACCCAACTCTCTGAACAAAATTTACTAAAACACCCCACTATCCAAAAAATCATATACAAACCAAAAATATTACTACAACTCACAATATAATCCACCTGCCACCCTCCACACTCACATTCCATGGAACCTCAAAAATTAAATTGCAAAGATCAAATCAAATATTACCTCTGTGCTGTAAACAACAAAGGGATGACCCGAGAACAAGCTGACAGACACGAATACTAAATCCTGGCTTTCTGTTCTCAAAATACGTACTACTAACCATTTTGTACATACGACGACGTACCTAATCGCAATGTGTTCCAACTAAAAACATAATCAAATTTCAGCTTGATACTTCCTCTTCTGAACTATCACTTTTATTTTTTATTTTTTCCACGAAACCAGCTGCAATACCTTCAATAAAAGCTTTAAAATTCTACTTTAACTGTGCCTCTTCCTCTTTATTTTTAATCATTAATCCCAGTCTTCCTTGCATTCTGCACAATTACAACTTAATTCGACCTCTGAAAATTTGTGCCTCCACTGATTCTTCCTCGATAATTTTGTTCTCACCCACTGCGCTTGTACCCTTCTACTTTAAGTTATCCAACTCCTTATAAGCTTCAAATTCTCAACTGTTCTGGATCCCCATCCTTTTGTAATTTTTGAACTCTTGTTAAAGTCTCCTGCTCTTGAAATCTTGTTGAAGTCTCTCCTCCTGCGAACCAGTAGGCTCGGTATGTTCTTCCTGTTCAAATGTTATTTTCTCCTCTGGCCTTTTTGTGTGATCCGACGACAACCTCTCATCCTCTTCCACCATTAAGTCCCACTTCCTTTACCTTTACACTGTACTTCTTACCTTCATAATCTACTTGAATTACTCGTCTTCAATTTGATTTGTCTTGATCATCATAAATTATGTATCTCTATGAAGCATCATTGCCAACTTTCCCCAAACTCCTGCGATGTTCATAATAGTTTCTCTAGACCATACTTCAACGGGCACACCACGACATTCAATCCATGTGAATCGACCATACTCTACTACCTCCTCTTCCATTTTTTCCAGCCTTACAAAGTTTCCCTCAATTTTCTCCCTATTTTCCTCCATCTTACCACGATCTGTTTAATCAGCGCCGACTGTTATTAAACCATATTCTCCCACTTTCACCATGTTTGTTGCCTTTACATCAAAAGAAACCATAACATCTTTGACTTCCTTCATTAGTAACTCCCTGTTATTGATAATTAGCCAACTTCTGGGTAAGCAACTCAAAACCTCTTCATTCTCCACTCCTGTTACACAAATATTTTCCTTCTCCGTTTTTGATTGTTATTTCATCATCTTGCCTTCTATATTTTCCTTCTCTCCTCCTAATCTTTGCTCTTCCTTAAATTATCTTCTTCTACTACATTCGCTCAACTGTCTTCTTGCAAAATCAACTTTTACCATATGATGTAGAACCCATCTTCCATTCATTCTCCGTTTTGCTTCTTATGTGTCTTCATGTGTATTAAACTTTACAAAACCAAAACATTTTACTTCGTTTCTAAAACGCCTATGAATCATAACGTACCTTATGCTCCGTATCTCCCAAAAAATATCAACAAAGTCTGTTTTGAAATTTGTCATGACAGTTCATAGTGTCAAATTGATACAATAATATTATGCCACTTGATGTGATAATATTATGTAAATGTAAGTCAACAATATCAAATTGAAGAACTGATAAATATATATAAGTACAGGTCGAAATATATAAATTATATTAATTTTTATATCTCAGGCTAATTAAAAATAAAGACGAAAAATTGATTAACTACAATTAAACACTAATTAAACTAACTAGAAGATAAAAATTAATAATAAGGAAGTAATCTAGCTAGGAATTTGAATCCACTAAATAATACATAACAAATAATCAAATTTCTTCTATTTATAACTAAAATTACTGCCACTGGTTTGGTGTAAATAATTCAAAAATTAAATCAATGAAGTCTAATTAAAACTAATTATGATTTTGATCTTCCTTCCATTTAATTAGTAATTTTATGATTAACTTGAGTGAGCATAAACTATAAAAATTTAAGGATTAACTATAACCCATCAAAACTTCTTTGTAGACGTGAATTATGAAAAACTCATATCTTAACTATAATCTATCAAAAAAAATTCATTAATTTAAAATCAGGTAAAAACTATAAAACAAAGATATTTTAATAATGAAATATGAAGGCGAAATCAATTAAAACTAAAGTACAAATAATAGAAGAGATGAAAAATATTATCATAAATAATTATTTAATTTCATCTTCATCTTCATCTTCATCTTAAATCTAAAAAATTAGCTAAACATTAAAATAAATAAGATAAGAGATGAAAAATATTATCATGAATAATTATTTAATTTGATCTTCATCCTAAATTTAAAAAATTAGCTAAACATTAAAATAAATAAGATAACAAAATAAAGAAGGAGAACAAGGAGAAGAAGTAGAAGAAGAAGAAGACTCCCTTTATTGAAGATCTTTCAATGAGCGTACAATAAAGAAGTAATTTAATCTACTCATGCTCCTAACTTAAAACTAATAATAAAACAAATATAATACCTAATTAATACCTAGTTTTCTCTTGGTGCTCCTCTATTTATAGATATAAGTCTTGAATTAATTTTCTAGTAAGAATCAACTTCCTAGTGGTACCAATCAACTTCTTTTAAAAAAAATCCTCTACATGAACTTTCATTTTCGTTGGATTTGACTTGTACACCAAGATTGTTGCACCTCCTTCATTTTCATGGTAAAAATCTTCTTGCCTCTTTTCTTACATAAATTGGAGTATTAAATATTGTTTGATCACCAAGATTTTAACTTTAAATATTGTAACAAAATATTAAATCCTATAAAATAAAATATATTAGTTAAATAAACCAATATAATAAAAAAGGCAAAATTAGGGATAATAAAATACATGAATTATGTATCTATCAAATACCCTTGTACATATCTTTTGCTCGTCCTCGAATAAAATAAAAAAGAAAACAAAAACAAAAATTAAACTACCCCATTTTCGTAGTAAAGACGATTACACTTAGCATGTGCAACAAGTTTTTAAACCGTAAAGTTACCTTAAGTAGACGAGTTGTGTCTCATGAGAGTTTACAATGAATATACTCACAAAATTCAAGATTTTTTTTTTGGCAAGTTATGAAATTAAAAGAAAAACTTCTAAATATCCATGTGCATTATACATAAGTAATATTAAATTTAAAATCACACTTTCACCTTATCAAAAATACTCTTTCCTCAATCTAGACACCATCTCTTATAAAATTAATTCAATTTAATACATGGATTGTGTATGTGATATAACTCTTATAATGGAATTTTTTTTACCATAAAAATCAAACAATCTATTCTTTTTTTTCCTTTTTTTCAACTTTTTTGCTTTTCTTTTTTCATTTTTTTCTTGACTCATGGAATATCTCGTTTTCTTAGGTTTTTCATAGTTGTATTAGACCAATGACTCTTAAATCAGTTGTTTTTAGGGAACTAGGTGTAGAGACACCCCTAAAAGCTTACTAACTCAAGTAATAAATGTCACAAAACTAGACTAGTCAAGTTGCTTTTATTCATCACACCTTTTAGCATGAATATCGATGTGTTCTTAGACTTGGGTACCCAGTTATTTCATTCAGTGGACATTGAAACAATTATTTATTCTATTTTTATTTATTATTTTTTTCCTTTCTTTTTTTTAACTTTTTTTTCTTCTTAAAATTGTTTGACTTCTAGTTTTATACCCCACAATTAAAAGTTAGTGAAACGTGAAATGTAAAAAATTCATATTAATTTTAATTTTACTCAAGATAGTGTTTCAAACTAAAATTTTGTATCTTATTTAAAATTCAAGAGTTTTAAATTTTTTAATCATACTCAAGAGTTTCTACTCCACAAATACTTATTAGAATAAATTCAACTCATAAATAATCAAACAAAAAAATTTAAATATTTTTTTTATTTTCAAATTTTGAATTTTTTATTAGTTTCGTAAAAAGAAGATAAATAAATAAAAACCTAATAACAAAAATGCAAACTCCGCATATACCTAAATCATGCATTGTTCTTAATGTATGTAAATAAAGAATATAGAACAAAAAATGAAAGAATTATACCTTGTTTTATAAATCCTAAAACACAAGCGACTATAAAAAAAAAGTGATGCAAAAGGGCAAATGAGTGTGAACTTTTCATTTCATGATTTTCAAAAGGTCTAAGAAACTGAAAATACTCAAATTTTTCATCACAGTTATGCTTAGAATTGACCTTAAGAAAATTTTCACTTACATTTTTAAAACATGAAAATAATTGGTATAAATGCATGTTCCAATTTGGTTGACTTATGTGCAGTGGATCTCAATATTTCATTGACTTTATCTAAGTATTCAGACTCATCCGGCCATTTTTGATCAAAATGATTTTCAAAAAAAAGTCAATTGAATCATCTTCAACCATTAGTTTATGTTCAATATTTATTTCTTGGTCATGGACAAGTGATCTTAGATCATGTTTAATTCAATGGGGTGGTCCAAAAAATCACTATGTGGTTTTTTAGAAATAAATCTTTAGGGATATAGAGTTTTAGGCTTATAGACTTTTTCAACCGACTCATTAACTGTGAAATGATCAATTTTGGACATAGACTCGTAATTTTTAGACTCCTCAAATTGGCTTGATTCAAAGTGTGAAAATTTGATTACAAGATTTTTATTTTTTTCATCATTTCCACAACCATTATGACTTTCAATATTAAACTCAGTCTTACTAGAAAATTCACTCATCTCTTGGTCATTTATTACAACTACTGACTCATTTGAATTTCTTGATGAGATATGACTTCATTAGTGTTTTGCATGAAATTAATTTGAGATTCCATGAAATTAGATTGCATTAAATTAGTTTGAACTTCCATTAAAGTTTTCATACATTTCTCTAAAATGCTTAATCTTTTCTTCTCTTCATTTGAAAATTCTTGTGCATATTGAAATTCTTAATTTAAATATGGATATGAATATGAATATGAATTTGAATAAGGGTATTGGTAAGCTAGAAAAAAATTAATTTACTTGGTGTGCATTAAAAATTTTATAGGGTTCTTGATTCCAAGCAAAATTATTATTCCAGTCAAAGTAAGAGTCCATCTATCCACAAATCAATAAATAAATAAGCAACTAACCACAAAAGTCACAAAAAAATAAAAAATAAAATCCTAATTCCATAGTCAATCTAAATAAAATCTAAACAACTCTTAATTGTCTCAAGTTACACATTAAGAACTACCAAATTCAAATTTAATCATACCACTAGCCAAGGAAGTGTAAGAACGACAGGAGTCTATCCGTGGGTACGGTGACTAATGAAATAATCACATTTTCTTCAGGCATTTACCTTATAAACCACTTTCCTAAACACTAGTCGTTTGATTAATTTAAATTTTAACTTTCTTTCGGTGTTTCTCGTTCTAATTGAGCTCGAAATTCCTGAGGATCAACGTCTATTTGATTTTATTAAGGTTGGGTTATGCAATATAAAAGTTTGTTATTTGTGGGCCAATGAAGGGTGATGAAATTTCTACCTTATCTTGTTAATAATTATGCCCTTAAAGTTAAATTAAAAATAAAAATGCGCAAATAGAATAAAATAAAAATTATAAACAAATAACGTGTCTTAAAACTATGTGAATTATTACTAAAGAATGAAAAATTGAACGTACCTCTTTCTTCCACTAATCACCACAGTTTACATTTGACGAAAATAAATAAAATAAACCTAAATAACATGTACTCTACTTGTGTGAATGCATGAATGCAATAATTAATTTGTAACTAAAAAAATCTATAAAAAAAAATATAAGTATGCTACTACTTTTTTTAAAGTTAATATATCAAATACCAGGAATAGTGTAGCAACAAAATTTGTCTTTTTGCACCGTTAATCCGTTTTGATAATCCTGAAGAAAAAAAAATGTATTAGAACTGAAAATTAATTCAAAGAAATAAAAATTAAGGAATAAAAAATTAATTGTAGTCCCGACAACGACGCCAAAAACTTGATGTAATAAAAATATGTAACTGCAAGTGCACAGTATCAAATTAAAGAAAACTGACAAGTACAAGTCGAACCACAGAGACTAGATTAATATTTAAAATATCCTTAATATATAACTTAGATGAATTAAAAATAAAGATGAAAAATTGATTAACTACAATTAAACACTAATTAAATCAATTAGAAGATAAAAATTAATAATAAGGAAGAAATATAGGAATATGAATCCATTAAATAATAAACACGACAAATAATCTAATATCTTCTATTTATAACTTAAATTACGTCACTGGTTTGGTGTACATAATTCAAAAAATAAATCAATTAAGTCCAATTAAACTAATTATGGTTTTGATCTACTTTTCCTTTAATTTAGTAATTTCATAATGAATTTGGGTAAGTATAGATTATGAAAAATACACAGATTATCTATAATCTATCAAAATCTCGTAATTAATATAAGAATTATGTACGAAATTTTACCCAAAAATAAATATAAAGGTGAAAATAATTAAGGGCTAATATTGGAATGAAAAGAATTATTTATCATGAAGTACCTAATTTCATCATCATCTTAAGTATCAAAAATTTAGTTAAACATGAAATTCATAATTAAAAAAATAGAATTAAAGCTACTAGTATTAATTGCATGAAATAAAATAAAAAGTAATGGAACAATAATTAAAAAGAACTTTATTAAATCAATAAAGAATGTTGCAATATATGATTAATAATACTCCTGCGACTCTAATTCACTCTGCTGCCATGCATAGCTGCTTGGAAGAGAAAAAGGAAAAAAATGATATTTAACTCCCTCCTTATTCGGATGTGAATTGAAGGAAAAGAAAATAAATAAATAAAATCACTCCCCTCCTAAAACAAGAAACCTATTTATAGGAAAATTTTATTTGTGCTCTAATTTAAATTCAGGGAACGTGTTATTATTTTTTACTTGTTCACCATAATTAATAAATAATAAATTTTACAAAATAAAATAAATGATATTAGTTTAAATAAAATAGACACATAAAATTGAGTGATAATAAATGATGTTTATCGGTTACCCACGTATATCGTCTTGTTTTGTCTATGCTGATTTTCTTTAAACACTTTGGTTGGCTGCTTCTTTTTTAATTTAAATATTACTTAATTACTCCTACTAACTAGACATGCACAAAAAAGTTGGGGCTTGCGACCTGACATTGGCCTGACCTGGCCCAGCCAAGTTAAAACTTGGCCTGGTCAAGGCTTGGCCCTACCTGCAGGTTTTAAATAGGTTATGATTTGAATGCAAAAGCTCGGTCTAGCCCGACTTGGTCTGCCCAAAAGTCTACCTCGATTTTTAGTAAAGTGACAGGAATACAGAACTGGAATACCTCAAATACTTAACTGTTTCCCTCTCTCTCATAGCATATTATATTATAATATGATTGAGTTCAAATTGGGGTGATTTGCAGACAACCTCATATTATATAATTATATAATCATTATCATTGTGGGTCATTTTTTGATTTCTATGCAGTAGTACTAAAAATTGTGGAGAATTGTGATTTTGATGAGTTTTTCAATGTTTGGTCCCCCTTAATTTGTAATTTTGTATACGTTAGTACTAAAAAAAGTTCTAGATCATAATCAAATTTCTTCACCAAATACTATATTACAATAATTAATTGTCACTAGCAGAGACAATCTAATTCCTATCTGTGATCGACGACTTCGCGACTCCATTGTTCTCCCTTTCTTCTCCGTCCCTCCCTCTGTTTAGTCTCGGCCCAGCCCACAAGCTTCAACAAGCTAGATTTTTTTTAGAAGCCCGGTTTGGCTTATACGCCTAAAAGTCAATGTCTGGCCTGGTCAGATTAACTGTTAAAGTCTGTCAGGCCTAAGTCGGGGCCAGTCCAACCAAGCATATTGTGCATGTCTACTACCAACCAACCAACCTACCTACTTGTGTTTCCATAAATTGGGAACGGGAACCTTGGATGAGGACTAGATGAGGGCTAGCTCTCACCAATACTTACCGATATGTTGTCTTATATGTTCTTTCCCTGAATTGATCGAACTTAATTTGTTCTCCAACTTGTTTCCTCTAAAACCTTTCTTCTTTCTTACTTCTTTTCATTTTTGTTATGGACATGTCACTTGGTAGATTGTGATGGGTCAATGTTCAAATAAGTTCAATCTTATTCCTAATGATGAAGAATACAAGTAATGGAATAATGTTATAATCTTGCAGCAATGAATGAGGAAAGGAATCATCTACGTACTATAGCTTACTACAAAGATAACTTACTTTTCAATCAGGGTGGATCCAGAATTTTGTCCCAGTAAAGACGGATTTTATTTTATTTTTAAAATAAATTAGTAAAAAAACTTGAATTAATCTTAATATTAACTAAATCTTTTTGTCTCATCGACTCGGATGGATTGTGACGTCGATGATTCGGATTTGACGCTAAATGTAACTGGAGTCTTGCCTTGCAACTTAGTATATCACGCAACTATAAATTTAACACAAAATAGAACAGATCTAAGAAAAATTCAAAAACAAATAAAAATGTATTGAATCCGTCCAATTTTTCTGGTACTAAAATTTTAAATAATAAAAAAAAAAAAGAACAATGAAAATCAAACCATCGGTATCTAGTAGAAGTTAGTGTTTCTACTTTGATTGTTCTCTTAGAGAATTCAGTCTCTGTAGCTGCCATGTGAAGAAAGCAAGGATAGTGCGAAATGGAAGACAGAAAAAGAGATTTATAGTCAAAGAAAAGAGAAGACACCTGCCCAAGGCCACCTGCAACCAGCCTCACTCAGCAGCACAGGACAAAAGCATACAAACAAAATACTTTTGCCACATCAAACTTTCTTTTTTTTCCTGTACATCACTCTTACAAAAGCAAAAGCAAATGCAAAGTTTACAACTTTTTTTTTGCTGTACATATCCACCCAGTTTCCAACTCTTCTTATTAATGCATGCTTTCGGTTAATTTTACCCTTTACACTCGTATTCTCTCTCTCACGGTATGGACGTTTGTTATATATATATATATATATATATATATATATATATATATATATATATATGTGCACAATCGTTTTTTTTGCGGAGCAAAAGGGACACAAAATATGGCCGCCCTTAATGCTCTGGTTTCGTTAGCTTTGGTTCTTCTCTTTTCTTCAGGTACAAATTTCTCTTACTAGTCTCTCTTTTTACGTATCAATTTGCCTGGGAGATGATAATTTTCTTTTCAGCGTACATGATACAAGTGTGTATTACATGATCACTTGCACTGATTACTGAATTAGTAACTACAGCATGGAAAATATCAACTTTCATATTTTGTATACTTTAGGATTATAGAGTTGAACTTGGAAATAATATTATAAGGGCAAAAATTAATGAATCGGCCAATTATTTTTACTTGAACAAATATATCCTTAGCAATTGTTTATTTCTCAACCTACTTTAATAACAATGATACATTTCTTCAAAATACAATTGTCATATTTCCGTTATTTTCTTCAAACTACACTATGCGTTATTATTTTAAGGAAAATGATTTATACATCGACAAATTTATGACAAAATTGAATTGCGTCTAACATAAAATTTTAAACAATAACATAAAATAAATTTGAATGGATCCATTGATCTTAATTCCTTCTTATCTCATTTATGCACATCTATTGATATTTATTGTCAAGATAAAATTGGCCTAAGACTCTTATTTTAATCGAAAGATTTTGTTCATTCTCTAATGGATCATGTAGCAGACTCGTTATTAATCTCAAAAATGGACAAATTTTGCATTCATCTCATCAATGCTTCTCTATTTTTCCTTTTTCGGGTTTTCTTGTTGGACCTACTATATATACAAAAATTAAACACAAAATCAAATACTACATTTATCTCAACCATTAAAAAGTGCGATCCGCCACAGATCTTTTTATCAAGCCCTATTTTTTAATGGTTGAAATGTATTATGTGTTTGATTTTTGTTAACTTATATTTTTCCTTTCTTGCTATAAGCACCAAGTACTTCTCCTTTTGTCCCCCTCCAAAATAAAGTTTTATTTTCCTTTTAACTTTTATTAAAAATGATAAAAAAAAATCAACACGTAGACGGAATAAATTATCACGACACAATTACACCTCTATATGATGACAGTCTTTTAAGTATATTTTTTTATATTAAATTTATACTGCATAAACAGGAATAAATACATCAAAATCTGCAAGAATTTTCAACATGACAAACGATTGCAACGAAACAATTTGGCCTGCTATCACCCCAGGAGAAAATTTTGGTGGTGGTGGTTTTGTGCTAAAAACCGGTCAATCCATAGTCTTCACAGCTCCCGTTGGTTGGTCCGGTCGAATATGGGGTCGAACCGGTTGTAATTTCAACAAAAATGGGCATGGCATGTGTCAAACCGGAAGATGTGGCACATCCCTTCATTGTACTGCCTCGGGTGAAACCCCAATCACACTTGCCGAATTTACCCTTGCAACCCTTGATTTTTACGATGTTAGCCTTGTCGACGGATTCAACTTGCCAATAACTATTACTCCCATGAAAGGTAAAGGAAATTGCAGCATTGCAGGATGTGACGGGGACTTGAGGTCTAATTGTCCCAAAGAGCTCGCGGTTCGAGCCAACGGCCGAATTGTCGCGTGTAGGAGCGCATGTGACGTATTCAACACTGACGAGTATTGTTGCAGGGGCAATTTTGGAAATGCAGCAACATGTCTACCTACGTATTATTCGAAAAAATTTAAAGAGGTGTGCCCTTCTTCGTATAGTTATGCATATGATGATCCTACCAACATTTTTACGTGTTCCAGGACAAACTATATGATAACATTTTGCTCATCCAGGTAAAAAAATATAAATATTTTGCAATAATATACTCGTTTTGTTTTAAAATGAGAGTTCAATTTTTTTCCCCGTATGTACTATTATTGATGATGAAAAAATTTCAGGAAGCAACCAGTGTGCACTTACGACAACAACAAACGCGTTTGCGGCAATGGATCAATGGGCTTAAAATTGTTGACCGGAATTTGGTGGATTTTTATGGTTGCATTAACTCTAGTGATTAATTTGTGGATGAACTTATAAATCGCTATTGATTGTGTGTACATGTTTGTGTATCTGCGATACTACTATTACAGTAGTCTTCCCTACCTTGGCTTCTATCTTATGGAGGGGAAATTTAGTATATGAGATTATTATCCTAAATTTTGAGAAATTGAAATGGGAATTGAAGCTATATATATATATATATATATATATATGATACTTTCTTTAGGTCAGAAAAGAGTACTAAAGAAATTAACAGAAAGAAGTTAAATCTGAGAGTAAGCAAATCTCAATGTGTAAAACAAATAAATAAAAGTTAATTGTGCCTTCAATGTGTGGACAATGAGGGTAATTTAAACTGATTAGAAAGAAAAAGGCAAAACATCAGGGATGTGTTTGTAACTTGAAAAACGGGAAGGGATAAAAATGAAAAAAGAAAACAAGTATAAATGTAAATTATAAATATACTAAAATAGTGATATCTTTATTTCTCATATATTTCAGTAATATAAATAATAATTATAAATTAGTTCAATATTCCTTCCCTTTCACACAAAAAATTCTCTATGGATTTGATCATAACTAGCTAAGTGCACGAATTTATTTTTAAATAAATTAATTTTAATTTCTTATTTATTTTATATATGATGAATATAAAATAATTTTTTTTGAATTTAAAATTAACTTATCAGTATTATTAGAATGACTACAAACTTGTTCATACAAACAATTATCAAAAACTCACAATTGAGTGTTAGTAATTTAATATTTTATTATTTTTAATTTAATATCTAATTTTATTTTAAATTAGAGTTCAAAAATGAGTAAAACGTAAAAGCCTAAACTTGATGAAGAATTGTATATGAGATAAAATTACTGTAAAATAATAAGTTATCATCATAACTTTTAATTTTAAAAGGTAACTAAATTTTAACAATTACAGGAATTAATCCAAATCGTCATAGATCGTGCATAAGAAAAAGAACCCTATTAAGTTTGACTTTTATTTGTAACTATTTAGAATGCTTTAAAATAAATAAAATATACTTAGGAAGACTTTTAAAGTATTTTAGTTATAATTAAATTCTAGGCCTGTAATAAAGACCAAAGATGAATATCAAAAAATTAAGTTTTATCTTATTATATATGTATATAGATTAATTTGTGAAATTTTAAAATTTAAACTGTGTTGTAGATTTATTTTATTTTTTAAATATTGATAATAATATTTTTTAAATAATTTCTAAGATTAATTATTATATATATTGAAATTAAATAAATCTATTTCAATTAAAATTGTTTTTTAAATTAATTAGAAAAAAAATCTAATATAAATTATTTTTTTTGAAACGGAAAGAGTATTTTTTTAATGGTGTGATTTATTACAATCGTTGAGCTTTGACACCTGGTCCAAGACGCTTTTATTCATACGCAAAAAAAAAACAGACACTAGTCTCTGTATTATATCGTCATCTTCTGTTCGATTAACTCAAACCCTATAATTCCCAATCAACAAAAATGGCTAGCGGTGGTGGAAAGGTGTCGTTCAAGGTCACTCTTACATCCGATCCGAAGCTTCCTTTCAAAGTGTAGGCTTTTCTCTCCACATAATTCTTCTCTTACCTTCTAGGGTTTAGTTTAATTGCTAACTTTATGAATTCTGATTTCGATTGTTCTCAAAATTTTCAGGTTTAGCGTTCCAGAAGGAGCTCCATTTACTGCTGTTCTTAAATTCGCAGCTGAAGAATTCAAAGTTCCTCCCCAAACGAGCGCTATCATCACCAACGGTATATACCGAACCTGACACCTCAATGTAACATGTTTGTTTATGCGTTTGATTTTATTGTTGTGCATGTTGCTGGGAAATTTATATCAGTTTGTGATCTTTTTTGGTTTGAAGTGTTTTTTGTTAATTAATTAGAATTTTGATGAGCATGCTAGGGTGGTTTGGTTTGAAATTGTGACAATCTTTCTTATTTTATTTTTTAAAAAATTTTATTGAAAAATATGATGTCGAATATAAAAGTTGCAAATGATTTGTTCAAACGAGCTGGGGTTGCCTGATTACTGGAGTATGGTAAGAAATGTGTATTGTAGTTATAAAATATATGTAGAAATTAATGTTTTCTGTTGGGCTTTATGAAATGTGAAATGAAGCCATGTAAAATATGTTAAGGGTTCTTATTCATTGTTGCCATAAGCCTAGTATAATGACTACGAAATGAGGGTACTGGCACAGGGATTATTTTTTAGCACAGAAAATATGTTGTAATAACGTTTTCAGTAAACTTCGTTTTGATACTATTCACCAAGGCATTAGAAGGGGATAAAATCCAAGTACAAACTGTTCTCTTATTAAACTTTGGTGCCTTTGAATAAGATTAGTATATAGAAAAATATACTCTCTCTCTCTCTCGTCACCTTATATTCAACTTCTACTAACTTTACCATTTTACCTTTGATTTTGAAAAATAGAACTTCGAGCTAAGGTCCAGTAAAGTGTAATTTGTAACTTTACACAATATTTTCCTCCAATTTCATGATTTTTCTTAAACTATGTGCAAGTTAAATGGAACTATTATGTTAGGACCAAGGGAGTTTTTTGTAGTATCAGTTATAGTTGACTAATATATTTGTGTTTTTTCTTCTTCTTTTTTGTTGTTCCTCTCCATAGACTACATCTACAAAGACTGCTAAATATATTAATAAGAGAATTACAGAATATTACTTCGATTAGTCCCCAATGTTCCTCGAATGGATCTCTTAGTTGTTGAGAAGGTTGCCCAAAAGCAGTATATAAGGTGTACCCGGTAAAACTTACAAGTAAGCCAAATATAAAGATGGTGACTGGGATTACTGTTTCCATTATTATATAATTTCAAGACCACAACGGATCTATGATAAGATCGTTTATTTACAACGGAATGGTATACAAAGTCAACAAATCTCAATAAATACAATAGAATTTATGGCTACACAAACTGTTGAGAACGGTAATAATTTACAACCATATAATTGAGAGATTCAAATTTAGACCTCATAGACATACCTAATATTTGATAAGCATATTCAGAATAAATAAACACTCCAAATGAAATCTAGCAGATAAGCTCAGAAGAAGGTCAAATAGCAAATTTTCCGACAACGAATCAACTTGATTTCCGGTATATTAGAATCCTTGATCAAAAAATTGAGTTCAACTTTATATTTATTCTGAATTTGGCATACCAAGTTAAGTATGCAATTCTGTTTTTCATTAAGATTTCAAGCAGTAAAAGATGGGGCTAAAGCGTGGTTTTAAACAATTGTGCGCTGTCTTTAAGCTATTTTGTTTAAAGGGAATCTTCAGAACTCTATGCTTTGGTTTGTTACTTCTATCAAAATCTACCTTTACCATTGCATCTGTTGACCAATGCTACTCCTTTCTCCTGTAAGAAATAGCCACTACAATTTAGTACTTCAGTATTTCCAAATTTTGCAGACTTGGACCATTCTATTAAACATGGGAAGTTCCTTGCTTCATGAAGTCCTACTGACATGATTATTTGCTCTACATGTGCCTATTGTTTTTATACATATTCTACATATACCTATCATTTTAGTTGTGGTAGTTCCGAAATTATTTAAGCTTATACTATTTCCTTGGGTACTTTATATGCCACTGGTCACTTTTCTTGAAGGTGTCTGTCTACTCAAGTCCATTGAATGCGAAGAAATATTAAAGGACTGAAAAATATGTGAAGTAAAAGAGGAAATCTACTAATTGTCCTTAGTCCAAGTTTCATCATTATGCATATGAAACAATCTTTTCAAATCAATCACGTGACATGTTCTTCATTCTTCACGATTTTTGAAGAGGTATATGAACATATGTGGTGTAAAACAAGAGCACCTCTTTTTTTATTATTGATTCAATACAATAGGGGAAAAGACCGTACAGTTACCTACCTAGACAAACTCTCAACAAATGCTCTGCATGCTGGGCAGATTAGAAAGGGGTAGAAGAAGGGTGTTTCATGCTCACAGGGATCCACGATGCCCATAAGCCATGGCAACAAAAGCCAAATAAAAAAGCAGCTGCTTTTTTCAAATAATTCAGCTTTTCCAGATTGCGGATATTGATAATTATTTGGAAAAGTCTCAAGACTCGGGACCAAGCATACTTGGTGATCAAGAATACTTGGTAATACTTGGACTTCACTTTGGACTTGAGAGGCCCAAAAGTATAGCTCAAGTCCCAAGTTTAAAGTCTATTCTAGCAGCTTATTTCTACAGCCCAAAAGGCATTTGTACTGAAATACCCTTGATACCTACTAATTCTAAGTTCAGCAATAGAACTGAAATTAAACATTAATCTTGTTACATATTTACTTGACCATAATCCATGAAGAAAGCTAATATTCTTTGACAAGCATTCTGCATCAGTATGATATGGTCTTATGCTAGATAAGTTACAAATTACAAGAAGTTACATGCTAATATAAGGTTTCCTCTTATCCCCCTGATATCATTTACATGTCTATAATTTGTTTTGTTTGCAGATGGTGTTGGAATCAATCCACAACAAAGTGCAGGTATTTCTAGCTTATACCATTATGATTTAATTCATGTGCCTCTACTTTTGATTACCTTCTATCAACAAATTAAGTATTTCTAAATCTTCTTGTGTTGGGTAAATATGCCACTTTGCTGATGATATAACATGATAGTAAATATGCAGTTGTCAGTCGATTGATTTGACATTTATAATATGTTTTTAAGTCGGTGTCATATTCTCTTTCCTGAAAAGGTAAAACGAATAAAGGATTAATAGGGAGATACCTGATTTTACTTGTCTGTTGTTTCAGAGTGTCGTGTGTTACTTGTGTTAGAAACCTGAGTTTACTACTCAGTCTGTTGTTCAACATCTCAAACTGCCATTCTCATGATGATTTCTCTTTTCTTAATATTGGCAACTTTGTTTTGTTGTTTCAATTGCATTACATTAGCTTTACACAATTTAATTTGGTTTCTCAGGCAACGTGTTTCTCAAGCATGGTTCAGAACTGCGCCTGATTCCTCGTGATAGAGTTGGTGCTTCGGGGATATCGGGCTAGATGGTTCACCATAATGGAGTTGATGAGACTGGCTTATCATCTCAGTTAGTTTTTCCTAGATCCCCTCTTGAATCATTGATTTTTTTATTTTATTTTATTTTTTTTGGGGGGGGGGGGGGGGGGGGGGGGGGGTGTTTAAAATATCTAGCATATCATGATACTGATACTAGAGGCTTTAAAAAGATTAATCCGTGTTACTTAAAAATAAAAAAGACCAATAAAGATGAACTCCAGTTAAATAGTGATGCCTTGGACATGCAAATGAAGTGGTCCTAGCAACATGATAAATGTTTCTAGACTCTTATACTAATGGTTTATTTGCACATTATTATTTTTTATTAAATGGTGGCATAAATGAAGTGGTCAATACTCGATAGTGCAACATATTTTGAATAATGGAATTCTCTATTTATGCTGGCAAGCAATAATTTGTAGCTATTTTGTAATTAGAAATATCTTCCACATTATTGCTCACTGGTAAGATGAGAATTATGCTTCAAGGTCTTCAAATTTCCTTAATTGGAAAACAAAGCTTACATACACTACTTGTGAAGATCTGCACTAAAATTGAATAAACGTTTTTTAAATTTTGGAGGCAGATCGTTGTGGAGGAGTATTGAAGAACAATGCTAGATCTAATAAAATCTTTAGACTCCACCTGGGTGATATATCATACCGGTGATATTTTTGAAATAAATTTTACAACTTGAATTAAAATGCTCTTTGTAATTTGATACTGGGATGTTTTTATTTATTTAATGATAATTTGCTTGCTTGATCATATAACCTTATTTGTGGATCAAATAGAAGATTCACTACATACTGTTGCTGGTGAATATGTAATGAGAGGCCAAAAATGATCAAATTTTAGCATTTTGTTTCTATGCTACGCAGCCTCATGTTTTAACGAGGGTGAAGGCCCTCAAACCATAATGGCAACAACATTATTATTACTACCAAATGTTGGTATGTATGGCTGAAAATGAACCCGACTGATTCGAAATTCGATTTGAGATTAACTCGAAAAATTTGAGCGAAATTCGGATTCAATATTTAAACGAGTCGAATTCGAATTCATTTTAATATTTGAACACTTATATGAATATAAGTCGTCTATTCTTACTTGATATAAGTTTACTCATATGCAATATCGAGTATAATCGATTCATTTAATATATAATATTTAACAATTAAATTCTCCACGTACTTTGAGAATTTAAAGAGATTTTTATTTTTCTTGTACATGTCTATCAATTAATTTAAGAGATAAAATCATCTTATTATATTTTTATAAGAGTTGAGACTTAGTTTAAAGAGTTCAAATTCAAATTATTCTAAATAGTTGATTGAGTTAATTTAATCTACATTCACATAATACAAGTGATTTGGTTTTGATTCGTATTTGTCTTAAATGTTTGTGAATAGTTTAACTGAAAAACGAGTCGAGTCGAGTCAAACTTGAGTAAAGTAAAACTAGTCGAATTCGAATTTAAGCAAAGATTACAAATTTGTTTTAAATTTGAGTACAAATTTAAGTACTTTTAAAATTTTTGAATAGAATCTAAGTAAAATATTATTCAATTCAATTCAGAATCATTTTTACGGTATGAACTTTAACAAGAATGGGACAAAAGCATTAAAAACATATTTACATCTAATCATAAATGAATTTGAAAAGGACTGGTCAAGTACATGTACATCCCTTCAGTCAGACCAGTTTCTATATCACAATTCAATCCCGCCCCATTTTCATATTCGAGTTTTGCTTCTCTAGAGAAGATGATAAGCTAAAAATAAAAGTGTTCGCAATACATACCGAAAGGTTACTAATTAAGTCGACCATTAATGACTAACACCAGGAGCGATCTGATCAAATAAGGAATCAGACCACTCTTAGAAACAAAAAACAAAAGCAAACTCTCATAGTTCGGAGCCCAACTCCAACTACTTCTTCGTAACCACCACAAACAAGGAGTACATTTTAGGCCTCCCTTGGATCACAGTTTTTCTTCGGACTTATTCCTCCATAATGTAATATTTATACCTAGAGGGATCATCCCATAATAACCTGCAAACAACACAAGTAGCAAGTGGGGTTTATACTTAGTAGCACCATGCCACCATTCCTTGCTCCTAAAAGTTGTCGTATATATTATTCACCCCACTCCTCTTTCGCCATTCTTGTTTTTTACCCTCGGGGTTTGTTATTTTTATATAGACAAGTCTACATACACGACATTTAAATACAAAATCAAATATTATATTCATCTTAATTATTAAAAAATGAGACATAATACAAATTTTAATATCATGTCTCACTTTTTAATAATTAAGATAGATGTACTGTTTGAATATTGTACATTTATATTCAATATTTTTATAACCGAACTAGAAAAAATACCAAATAAATGGTGGACCAAATTGATTAAACCGGTCCGGGCCAGATTCAATAAAATTGCTTAGACTTGTTCAATAATCTAAGATACGTTTTGAAATCTGATCAAAATATAACCGATGGTTTCGCGCCCGCCTAATTTTAAAACATTGACACAACTCACAAGTACTTCCATGAAATTATTTTGAAAAAGCATAAATATAGATTAATATCTTAAATTTTTAATCTTTTTTTATTTTGGGGATTGAGTTTTTAATTTATTCAGTTAAGTGATTTAATTTTTAATTTTTTTTACTTTGAAGAATGTTTTATCAATTTTTTTAATTCGGGGATTGAACTTTTAATTTTTTTTGCTTTGGGAAGTGTCTTTTCAATTTTTTCTGATTAAGTCTAATTGATAGTTATATATTTGTTTAATTTGTTTCTTTTTATTGAATGAAATTATGTACTTCCTTCGTCCCAAATTAAAATATTATTATTGGCTTTTAAAAGTTAATTTAAAATATTTTTAATCTCAAAATAAATAAAATTTATTAAAATTTATGAAATAACAAAATTTTAATTATAAGTACATTTATACATTTTAAATATTTATCATTATGTTGTTTATTAATGAATTTTTTTAAACTAAATTTGTAATGTCTTAAATTTACTTTAAAAAATTAATAAATATCTAATTACAAGATTTTAAAAGTATCAATAATATATATAATGATGAATATTTAAAATGTATAAATGTACTACTAATTAAAATTTTGTTATTTCACAATTTTTAATATATTTTATTAATTTTGAGATTAAAAATATTTTAAATTAACTTTCAAAAGTCAATAACATGTTTTTAATTTGGGACGGAGGAATTACATAATTTCATTCAATAAAAAAAAATGATCAAACGCATAACTATCAATTAGATGTAATAAAAAAAAATTGAGAAAACAATCCTCAAAATGAAAAAAATAAAAGTGTAATCCTCTAATTGAAAAAACTGATAAGACAATTTTCAAAGTGAAAAAAATTGAAAATTTAATCACTTAATTAAAAAAATTGAGAATTTAATCTCCAAAATAAAAAAATATTAAAAATTCAAGATATTAATTTATATTTAAACCTTCTAGAAATGGTGCAGTCGAGAAGCCAGAATGTCGAGGAGTTGGGACTCTCGATATTTGTCGATCTTATTTATTTTTCAATATATTATTGACCAAATTTCATCAAATTTATGATTGCATAATTGACAGGTGACAAAAGTAAATTTTAACAATAAAAATAATTTGAAATAAATTATTCAAACTAACATAATTTTAGTAAAAGCATGTTATTTAAAAAAAAATTACTATTTAAAATGTATACTTTATATATATATATTACTCATGTTTAAATCAAAAGCTACAAAACTATCTCATGTTTAACGCAAAAAATTTCACTCCAGCTGTAAATATTATTGATTTGTGCCGGAATGAAAACTCCATTGCTGCAGTTAAAACTTCGGCGCTGTAAAACATCATTCTCTAATTTATATGGCTCCTCTTCATTATTAAAATTTTCTTTTTTTTCATTTGTTTGTCAATATTTAATTATATACAATATGAAAGTGAGCTGAAGGTGTATTTAATTAAAGGAGGTCGAATCCATTTCTTACAATCCACCCACAAGTTTTTCTCACATAAAGGTAGTAACGAATAGGGAATCAGACTCCGAAGAGCTGGTTTTGTATTATACCATTCGTGTTTAACCTATCTAAGATTAATATATATAACCTCATCTGACTCGTGAATAAATCAAAGACATCTTTGAGCTCGTGCGAATTTGACTGATGTCTAATTGTGTAATAATTTATATATTAATTGATGGAACAAGAAATATACAAGTATTGAAGTTTGATATGAGATAGAGGATTATGACTTATAAGTAACAAAATGAACTTAAATACGAATTTAAAACATAATTAAAGTATAAGTTTCATTAAGTAAGAATTGTTCGATATTATTAATCATATTAAAAATGAGATAAAAATATTAATCTGAAACAATTGTAGTTAACTTGACTCAGCTCGTTACACCCTTAAATTCAATTGTTTTCGGCTTGGGATCGCAAAATTCCACTGTCATATGAAATTACTAATATTAAACTCTCAATTTCTTTGAACTTGTTAAGAGTTTGTAACTTGAGTAACTAGAATCGGACCCACAACCATATTTACTAAACAATAGAGCTTTATTACAAATTAAGCACGTTTGGGAGAGCTTTTAGGTGGACTAAAAGTATTTTTAAATCAAAAATAAAAATATTTTGGTGTTTGATAATTCTTTGAAAGTACTTCTAAAGAGTAAAGAGAGACTTTAATTAATTGAACTCGAAGTTTTGTGCTTTTGGCATGAAGAACAAATTATAAGAATATCCCATGTTTATTTAAAAGAAAACAAAATCTCATATCATATAATTAATCTTAAATTTGTCATTAATATTTTTAAAAACACTTCTATAATCATGTAGCCAAACATTATTTTAATTTTTTTTTATAAAATCACTTTTATCAAAAGTTTTGCACTTAAAAGCGCTTCATTTCGTCACACACCGTACGACACAACTCTGTTAAACGGGCACTAAAATTAAATATCATAAGTTTGTTTTAACTTAATTTGTTAAATTAGGTATAAATAACACAAAATTAAATTTAAAAAAAAAATGAAGGACAATTAGAAGGAGAAGAAGGCTTGTAATGTAATTCAAGATTAAAACTTGGGGGCATAAGAGTCTAAAAACGAAACAAAGAAGAGAAGGATGTTATGGTCAATTATATAGTCAACCTTGGGAAGAAATAATAAAGTGACAAGTGTGAAATAAGTTATTTAGTGGTCCTAAGACACCACCATGTAATACCCAAATTATTAACATACTGTCATTTCAATATGTACAATAAATTCTTTAACTATACATAATAAAATGACACCAACATTTCTTTTAACTTTGTCGTCCATATGAATCTTTCTAATAAAAGCAAATAGTGAATACAAATGTATGTCATGCTAGCATAACGAGAGTCCTAATCAATTCTTAAGTGTAATAATCCGTTTTAAGTATAAATAATTATTTATGGTCCTTGGTACGTATATGTATTATGTTTATCTAATTGAAACTTTATAACCATTTGTGGGCATTTATAAAATAATTATTATAGAATTATATATTGCAATGTATATAGTATATTATAGGATTTTTGTTGGTTAAATATGCCCCAAATTAAGTAGCATACATTATATATATATATATATATATATATATATATATATATATATATATATATATATATATATATATACTCATCCACAACAATCGATTGTTGGGAGTACTATTATAGCAACCAAATATAAGGATTAAATTGACTTTAAAACTATTTGTCGCTAGAAGTTCTAGCGGCATGGCCAATTTTTTATTTTTTTGGCTCTGTCGCTAAAGCTTTTAGCAATAGATAGTTTTAAAATTAATTTAACCTCTGTATGTGTTTGTTTATGATTGAATGCGTATGAATGAGTCTGAATCAGATTAAATAAGTCATGTATACTGTTTGTTTTACACTTTTTTAAAAATCTGAATGCGTCTAAATGAGTCTGAACAATTCAGCCAAAAAATTGTGGCTGAATCAGTAAGAAGTAATGCTGAATGATATTTTTACTTATATTTTCTCAACCCAATTTTGTTATGTACAAATTGCTTTTGATTTTTCTTTAACAAATTAGTAACCAAATTAATTTATGTTGTTATAATCTTTTGTTTTGATTTTATAGACCAATAAAATGTCATTAATTTTTTTAATTTTTTTCTAAAATTATTTTACTAATAGTATACTACAGTAAAAATTGTTCAAAAGTTTATATGTTTGTTTGAGTTCTAATTGAATTCTATATATTTGTTTTATTATTTATTTAAATGCATGCTTATGTGTGTTAATCTCGTAGTTGTTACTTGTTTTATTATGTATGTAAATACATACTTATTATTTATTTAAATACATATATGTATAAAAAAATCATTCTACTAATATGTATTTTAAGTATTTTAAAGTATTGTTTATAAATACATATAAGTATTTTAAAGTATGAATATGAAAAAATAAACTAAACAATTTAAAATGTTACCTCCATCTCAATATTTAAAAAAATAAGTATGATTTTTCTTATACATATTTTGGGTTAAAATTAAAAATATTATCATTTAGTTACTTATCAGTTAACAAATAGCTTTTTTTCATTTAGTGTTAAGTTTCAATCAGACCTCTATTTTATTCAGTTCTTTCAGTCATTCAGAATTTTTTATTCAATTTTTATCAAACAGCTCCTCAGACCTAATGAATGAATTAGTTAATTAAAGTTGCCACCCGATAATTGAAACAACTAAATACCATCCGAATGGACTTACTTATTAATTTGAGACGATTTAAAGAAAAATTATTGCTTACTCTTGGAGTACGGGGATTAGTATACTCCTCCTTTCATATGCATACCCCCCTTGTGGATCTCACTATAGAGGACCCTAAATATATGTGAGAGTGGGAACAAACTGTTCCTTATACTCTAGAGCAAAGAATAGTTTCTCCGACTTAAGACTATTCAAGTTGACTCACCTATTCTTAAAATAGAAATGACAAACCAGCAATTACTAAATTATATTATTAAACAAACCAATTTCTAAAATTTCAATCGGAAGGACTCAGTTATTTAAGAGTTTTTTAATGGGAGAACTCACTACATGGTTTGACAATCTTTCCTTTATAATTAGGAATAAATAGAGGGTTACTTTCATTATTTAGCCCACTTAAAAAGATAAGAAAAAAAGACTATTAATAATTTAAGAACAATTTTTTATACTGTCAAAGTAAATATATATATATAAATATTTTTACATTTATTTTAGTGATATTTTAAATTTTCAATGATATTTATTTTTTCGTCAACATAATTACTGTTATGACATTATCGGTGGCAAAAATTTTAAAAAAAAAAACAATGTATGAATAGATATTTTTAATCGATTGATTATCTGATTATGGACCCACTTTAATAAATAAGAACATTTTTACATTATTTAGTCAATTAGTCGGCACATTTTGATACTCAAATAGTTTCTCCGAAATTTGATTCCAATAGGTTCGTGCTCAATCCTTATCAACTCATCGTGCATAAAAATAGGAATTTAAAATACAAAGGAGAATTTAAGATGAGATGACTCAACACTCAACAGCGGCTACAATGCCATGAAACTTGGGATAATTTTTTGGGTAAGGAAAGTTTGGGAATTTGGATGCTGGATGAAATTAGTGAAATTTGAGTTTTCGTATGCATTGGGAATTTTTTTTAAGTGAATTATAATTGCACCTTATGCATATAAATAAGATAGATAGAAATTAAAAATGATCTCATCCTAATTTATTTTATTATCTAAACATCCATATTAATCGTAATCCAATTTTATTATATATTTATGAATATATATATCATTTCTCATAGAATTTTGTCGCATTATTTGTGGATATATATATCATTTCCTTTAGAATTTTGCCGCATCATGTACTGATTTCTATGTGATAGCAGTTATAGTAGTATGAAATTTATTTTAAGTACAATTTATTTAACTCACAAGCGCAGAGTTTGAGCCTCAAGCACAGCGTTTGGGCCTTAAATACAATGCACCAATTTTGTACGTTGTGTTTGAGCTCCACACACTAAAAATGCTACCGCTAGCGTAGAGTATGGTATAATTTGGTGCGGTTTAACAAATTTAAAACCGCACACAACACTGCTTATTATTGGTGCAATGCAGTTTTAAAATTCGTAGTGCAGTTTTATTTTGTACAATTTTGATTCTAAAATCAATTGACCCAACTGTACTTTTGCAAATCAAATTTTTTTTTCTTTTTCTTTTTCGATTTCTTTTACTAAAAAAAAAGAAGTATATTTTTGTGGGGTAATTTATTGCTCCCAAAATTCAGAATTTATACATTAGGGTCATGTTTGTTTGTAAGGGTTATAATTCCAAAGGTATGTTTATTTGTAAGGATTATTCTTGAGATAAGAATATTAATCATATCTTTATTTTGTTTGTTTTTAAATTTGGACTTGAAACTATTAATCCACAGATAATAAAATGACTTAATATGGGAGACTATTTAATACCATATTCAATCAGGGATTATAATCTCAAGACTATTAAGTCATTTTATAATCTCTGAACTAATAGTCTCAAGTCTAAATTTAAAAACAAACAAAATATTATTCGCCGCAGCCTGTACAATTCATCGTAGGCAAAGTTATTAATGTGAGATTGATTTACATGACCAGAAAGTATAATTCATGAACTTGGAATTGACTTCCTTAATTAGTGAGCAACACCCACTAGTGTTGTGATTTGGAGGACCGAGGACCGTATCAAGTTTTCTGGTAACTACCCTCCCGGGCTCCAATTTTGCTATCCTAAAGGAGAATGCTTTTGAGTCTTCTCCTTTCTTGGCCAGTGGTCCAGAACTCAAAAAAATTACTTGATTTGTTGAAAATTGTTCATGTTCGTTCCTAGAAGTAAATGTTTGGATTTAACTTGTTTTTTGGGTAGTTCTACGCTTCTGTTTGCGGGTTCATTAGACAGTCAAGTTCAGTCCTTGAGCAATAGTTGGGCTTGTTGTTTGGTGGTGTTAATTAATCATCCCATAATAATACTTTGATAATCTAACTACATTCTCCCCTCTATCTTTCAAAGTCAATGTATTGAGTCCGTATATAGTCTACTTAGAAAGGGCACGAGGTCAAACCGTCAAAGTGATCAACTTATTAATTGTCAAGCGGCAAATACTTCTGTTATCTTCTGCCAAATTGCAAAACAAAAATCTCCTTCGTTTCCAGTTTATTTCTCAATTCTGTACTTATTCTTGGTTGATTGACTAGGCCTACTGCCATATATTTTTCTGTGGCCAAGTGGTCCAAGATTAGAAATTTTGGAGTAGCTACTTGTCAACTTTGATTAGCACCACATTTTTGGATCAAGGCCAGCTTACCAGGTTCCAGACTTGTTTAGTCTTTCCAATTGGTAGTCTTCAGACAAGCAAGAATTATTTAAATGGAAATTGATCTTATAGAGATCGACCAGCATGTTCGTTTGAAATCAGCAAACATACAAAAGTAATATATATATATATATATATAGGAAAATTTTCAAAAACGAACTTTAAAAAACGAACTAAAGACGAACCGTCGTCTTTGGTATCTATGGCGACGGTTCGACCCGTCGTCATAGAGTGCATGGCTATGGCGACGGGTCGAACCGTCGCCATAGATACCAAAGACGACGGTTCGTCTTTGGTTCACTTTTTAAGATTCGCTGGAGAAGGGGACTATATATATATATATATACACTAATAAAAGAAAAACGTAAATTCTTAATGGTTAATTGATTCTAAGAAACTGTTCTCAAATCTAGTAAATATTAACTTAATAAAAAAAGGAATGATCTGTATACAGTGTTAGAATTTAAGATCAATTACATACTAATTTTACACAGAAATAAGAACACGCGATATACTTAAGTTAACTAATTTGTCCAGTTCTACTTGTTTGAAGTATTTATTATATGTCTTATATGCTCTATAATAATTCATACACCAAATAATATTTACGTGTTCTGTGTAACATTCCTTAACTCAGAGGGTCTGTCATCTAACTTACACATGATAACACAACCACAATGAAGGAATTGAACAAATAGAAATCTTATTTACAATATCAAATCTCGAAAATAAAGGTCTAAAACTAATAATAAATTAATCAAAATGAGTTATATCTAATAACTCTAAAATTAAAGTTGAAATAGTAGCTAACTCTTGTAGCACAGTTTTCACGTACAAACTTCAATCTCAACTAAATTGTGTTATATGCCGGGAAAAATATAAAGGAACCGAAAGTCAGCAAAAAACTCATATACGGATATAAACAAACAGAAAGAAAACAAACAGACGAGAATAAATATACTATTTGAGAATTTAATAAATTAAGTGTAGCAACTTATCGTATATCCTTATTTAAAAAGAAAAAATATATATATTATTTTTATAACTTATTAAAATAAAATACATTTTATAATATCAGTACATAACTTCATCTTCTTATCACATACGAGATTGACTAATGTATTTCCCACCATGATGTATAAGTGGCCCATCTCTCAATTTGACACAGAAGAAGAGACAGTCTTGTAACATCATGGTGATGGACTGTGGGTATAGGTTCTTTTCTCAAACATGTTTTTTTTTTCATTTTACAAGTTTCAATGTATAAAAAGTTACATATCAATACCTATAGCCGTGACGCGATTCAAATTTTGGGTTAACTCTTAAATAATTATGAGTTAATTAAGATATTCGTTGGAATTGCAACTGAATTTTTAGGTTTGATCATAAAATCGAAGAATCGTTCATTTTCAAATTCAAAACTCTTTTCCCCCACTTCTTCTTCATTGCTTCCTCTTCCAATTTTTATTGTAGTGATAAAAGCAAATAAATTTATATCAGAAGAAAAGCTTTTCTAATAACGACTCTCTGATTTTATCTCCTTCCTCACAGCTCCACCATAACTGTAGGTATGTGTTTGAACAATTCCAATCTGTAACAAGCAATAAAAAGAACAGATGCAACATATTCAACGTGTTCACTCTCAATTCCGGTAAAAACCAACTCATAAAATCTCAAAACACCTAATAATAAATGTTAATGTATAGATTTATGTAATCTTACGGTTTTGATTGTTTTATTTGTTGTATGTAGCTCTGTTTCGTAATGATGATTGGGTTAATAATGTGAGTTATTTCGATCATTTCATTAGTTTAACGTAATGTGTATATAATTGTATCACTGTTCATTGTGGAATATTTGGGTTTGATTTTAGTTTGTTAATAACGGAGTTTTGATTCAAAAGTTGATTAGGAATGTGCTCGACGATTTGTCTTCGACAGTGATTAAACGTGTAAGACCTCGACTTTTATGAAATACAATTTAATTTTTTTTCATATAAATTTTTTTTTCTAAAATATTAAGTGGTTAATTTGACAAAAGTTAAAGTTAAGGATATTTTATGCAAATTTTATCTTATCGGAGAATACTTATTTTGTCGAAAAATATTTGATTCGTACGACAGCGCCAAAATAACCAATTATTGGTGGACTCCACAATGAAATATTGTCGGATATAGAAAACGACATAAGTAACTTTTTTAAATAAAAATAGTCAACGGTATTATCACTTTTAACTGTTAAAATATCCGGTGGTAAAGGAATAGTAGAACACGGTATTGCACAGTAACAAATGGTATTATACAGTAGCACACGGTATTATACAGTGTTTCAATCTTAACTTCCTGCTGAGTGAGCTCTATAGTCTGAGACAGAGATTGGTTTAAATTTTCTATTTTCTCAGAAAGAGATGCAATAGATTCTTCATTGTTCTTCCGAAGTTTCAGGATTTCTTTCTGTTGATTTTCTAAGGACTTCTGATATGTCTGATCTTGTTGAAGGAGCTTGAAATATATGTTTAGAAAGGATGCTTGTATTTCCTTGTGGAATTCTTCTGCTCCAGAGATAGCCTTTGCTGTAGTGGAAGTCTTGAAGATGTTCTCAAGAGCAGTGATTGTATCAAAGAAATCATTGTTCGATGAAGAAGGAACATCAGAGGGTATATTAGTGGGAATTCTTGGCAGAGACTGGTTTGTTGCAGTCGTAGAGTCAGGATGCTTTACGACTATTGACTCCACGAGTCTATTTTTCTTTTGACCTTCATCTTGATTTACCAATAGTAAATAAGGAATGAATATACTTTCTGCATGGCGATAGATTTTGTAATGTTGACAATGTTTGATCAGCAGATTTGGAAAGGATTGAACTCTCGGGAAGTTTTGAGAAACCAACTGTAGATTGGGAAAGTATGAATAACACCAACTGATGAAGCTCGTATCTCTGAAATAGATAGCTTTTAACCATGGCATCCAAGGGTAGAATCTTCTTAACTCCTGACCCTTATGGTCATATAAAACTGTAGTTCGATCGAGCTCAATGTCTTGAAGCTTGCTCAGTAAATCTTCCATGGTTATTGAAGCTACTCTGATTTGACCATTGCCGTGATCAATCCATTTGTTTGGCAACATAGCTCCTGGTTTTTCAACTGCTTCCAATATAATCCTCATTCGAATACTTGATGATGAGGTTGCTGGAACATGATGATCAAGACTTTCTGACTCAGCATTTTCAGAGCTCGAGTCTTTTTGAGCTCTATCTCCGAATGTTGCTTCCTTTCCTTTACCTTTGTCAGAGTCTTTAGCTTTAGAAACTGATTCCTTTGAAGCTTTGTCCGGTTCAGCAGCCGTAACTTCTAACTGTTCTTTATTTCTTAATATTTCACTAACATCGTCTCCTCTTAATTTAGCAACTGTTTCTTCAGTAAACATTTCTTCACTTCCAGATTTTAACTCACTTGGAGTCAAATCTTCTTCAACAGGTACCTCCTCACTTTCATCACTGAGATCAATGAAGTTAGGCGAAACATCTCCTGCATTTTTATTCCCTGGGAATTTCATCATTTGTTGAAGACGAGCGCTTTGTATTTTTGCTGGCTTGATCTTCTCAGCTTTCTTGAGGGATGATTTTGGTGGAATGAATCCAAATGATAGAGACTCGTCAGATGAATCATCTTTACTTGAACATGCTTTCCCTTTTCCTTTGCTTTCCTTTGAATCTTTCTTGCTGCTGCTAATCATTCTTAACCTCTTATTTTCCATGGGATTCTTCTTCCAGTTGTCAAACAGTTTAGGAGACAAAACCTTGTGGACATTCAAAGCCTCTCCTTCATCATCCCTAATTTTATTTTGCAGTTACCGCTTCAGGATGATGCTCAAGAATCTTCCATAGAATACTTTTGTGATTGGCTTCCCTGGAGCCTTTACTTTCTCAACCTCCTTGACTAACCAGTCATATAGCATTGCACCAAAGTTTATGTTCTTTTTCATGACAATGGCAGACATGATTCTTAGTTGAGGATCACTTACAGTGTCATAAGCGGTGTTTTTGCATAAGATACATTTGCCTACTATCTCTGCCAGGAACTCGAACTCTTCTGGAAACTCCTTTTTCTTCATACCCTTGAGTTGTGGATTCTTCACATATCCCATCAACCTTATTCCTTCAACTGTATCTATATTTTCGAGAGATGAAGAATCTTTAATGGTGATTCCCAGACATTTGTTGATTTCGGTATCATCTATCTTGAGCTTTTCTCCTCTAACTTTTGAAACCAACTCATCATCGTTTACTACTGCGTTCTGATAGAACTCTTTTACCAGAACAGAGTAAATCTTGGTGTTTGCTCCCAAACATTCTAAGAACCCAGCTTCTTGCATTATTGTAAGAATATCCTTGAATTTCTTTTCGGAGGACTCAAACTTATCAAAGCCGAGTTGGATGCCGGAAACAACTTGACAGTTTTCCATATCAATGATTTTGTAAATTGGGTGTTTGGTTAAATGAAGGTTTCAGTGAGTAACTGGGGTGTGATCGAGATGTATATAGATTTCTGAAATCTTTTGTGTATAGGGTTTGAAGAGTTTCTGGGTTTCAACAATAGTTTTGGTACATGATGATTTTGTACGGTTTTGAGAAATGGAGACTGATAACTGATGGGAAAGAACAATCGTCAATTTGAAATTTCTTTGCTTATACCAGTTTCCACGTAAGTTTGTAGAAGACACGTGTCGGATATTCATTTGCAGGACGTGGTCTTTATTTTTGCATTTATCATAACTGATGCATAACTAACCCACTTGAGTTTGGAGAGCGTGAACATTACTTCCCTGTTTGACAGACACCTTGATCAGTTCGTAGAGTGACTTGCTTTTCACTCTACGATTATCCAAAAGAACTTTGGTCAAAAGCGAATTCTGATAATTTAGATTTGTTTACCCAGTTCTCTTCTCTTGTTCAAATGGCAGGTGGATCATTCCTTGATGAAAGTCAACTTTGGTTTGAGAAGATTTCTTTTTCCTTTTTCATCAGGAGCTCAGAAGGAAAACAGGTGATGTAGCATTCAGTCTTTTAACAGAGTTAAGGAATCTCAGAGAGGGCATGCCTCTTAGTCTGAAACTTAGGGCTTGGTTTGTCTCTGAGGCGCTTTATCTGAGGAAAGACTGCTTCGGTATGGAAGAGGGAATGTTAATCTTTATATGACATGAACTGTGAGCAGGTAATTGGCTGTAATAGGTTCAAGGGAAGGATGATTTATGGGGAGTGTGATTGTAAACACATTTTGTTCTACGATCTAGTTGTTGATCATAGTGACTCTATAATTTGGAGCAATATGGCTGATCTGGTTTTCAATCGTAGAGTTTAGAGATTCTACGATTTTGGGATGAAGGTTTAATGGGTTTTGATAACTTCTTCACTTGTTTCTGATTATTGCTCCCCCATGGTCAATGCTTTCATTTCTGAGGTAGACGGTCTTCTAGTGATCATCCATTTTTGATTAGTAGAGTACTTTCCTTAGTACTGTCTGCTCTACGATTCTCTGACTGGTGCTGCCATCGTAGAGTTGGTCTGACCTTGTTAGGCTTTACCCTGTGTATTGCCAAGCTTGAAGTAATGTTGCTCCCCCACACCTGTTACTGTCACCTTATGATTGGATTCTCCATCAATGAATTATTAATTGTTCTCTTCAAACTTTGGCTTTTCTAAAATCCCCTTTTCTGTCATGATGATCATAGGCTTTGCATTCTCAGCTTTCTGTGATAGTAGAATTGACTCGCATGTTAAAGAGAACCTTGTCCTTGCATTCCTCTTAAGTGGTCTTTGGATCTATCAAGACACCTGCAGGTTAAATTTTCTAATTTTTGGTACCCACACTTATTTGGGTCTTGAGAGGTTAGTAATTTTAAGTACCTAACATTATTATATTTTGAAATCTCAGTGTGCATGGTAGTGAATTAATGATGACAGTCATTTTATGTAAGACCCCGAATTTTATGAAATATAAAATTTAATTTTTCTTCATATATATATTTTTCTGAAACAGTAAGTGGTTAAATCGATAAAGTTAAAAGTTAAGGATGTTATGTGCAAATTTTATTTTGTCGGACAATATTCGCTTTGTCGGGGAATATTCGTTTGGTCAGGGAATATTCGGGTCGTACGACGGCGCCGAAATAACTAGTTATTGGTGGACCCCACAACGGAATAATTGTTGGATATAGAAAACGACAGAAGTAACATTTTTAAATAAAAATAGTCAACGGTGTTAACTGTTTAAATACTGGTGATAAAAGAATAGTAGTATACGGTAATTTATGGTATTTCAGTATAGCACACGGTATTCTACAGTAGCACACGGTATTGCACAGTGTCTCGTATTATTGGTCTAATAATTGACACCGTAATTGTTACGCATCATTTCATCAATAATTATCACTGCATAATATTTTATGTTATCAATTCAATAATTGTTGCTACACAGTATTTTGCATTATTGTTACTACACGACATGTTGCATTATTAAACCAATAATTGTCACAGTAACAAATGCACAGTAATTCATATTATTGATCTGATAATTGACACAGTAGTCATTGCATTACTTTGAATTATTGTTATCACTGTGGTAGCATTATGTTAATTGTCGTATTACTAATTGGTACTTTTATTAGACAATATTATTTATTTTATTAAGAAAAAATAGAAATAAATAAATAAATATTATTATTATTCTTCAAAAGTTACTATTCACTCCCGGAGTTCACTATTCATTCCCGAAAAAGTTACTATTCACTGACGGAAGTTATTGTTCATCTCGGGAAAGTCACTGTTCATCTGCCGATAAAAGTTACTGTTCAATACTGTTCACATTTTGAAAATTTTAAAGTTACTGTGCAAGTATTGAAAAAAATTTAAAAAACGTTTGCGCAGCCGGGGGGAGGCGCAGCCCCCCAATTTTTCCTTCCCCGGCGTGCTACGCATAGTAACTTCATTTGCTATAAATAGGCCTTTCGCTGAATAAGAAAATCATATCTAAAATACATAAATTTTTCTATAAGTTTATTGTGAGAGAATTTTGAGCATAGTAAGGTTATTTTGAGAGTTTGAAAGCCAAAAGGAGTGCAGGAATTTTTCAAATAAGTCTTTTATTAAAGAGTAGTAATTTCATAAATTCTTATTTTTCACGGTATTCACAAATCTTCCTTTAGAAGACTCTTCTTTGAGAAGATTCATTTTTAAAAGCTTTATTTGGAAGATTTATTTTGAAATATTACTTTAAAAACTATTTTAAAGTAGTTATATTATACTACAAAAATTATGTTAAATATATATAATTTTGATAGTTCATAATATGTGAATTATCATACACTTTGAAATTTATATGTGGTAATTACTAATTTTATTATAAATATATAGGTTGATCAACCTCATTTAAATCAATATCCAGTCACGTGTTAAGGTAAGGAATATTATTTTTTCACACTCTTAAATTATTGCGGTAAGGAATATCATATTCTTTCATCTTCTATTATTTAAACTTACTATGGTAAGGAATATTATTCTTTTCACACTCTTAAATTCACTGTGGTAAGGAATATCATCTTCTTTCATATTCTATTATTGAAACTTACTATGGTAAGGAATATTATTTTTTTCACACTCTTAAATTTATTATGGTAAGGATTTCATTTTCTTTCATACTCTTAAATCGAAACTTATTATGGAACTATTGCTTCTATAATTCCTGAAAATATTATATGTTCCATAATAGTTGAACTTCATTATTTCAACTGAACCTTCTTATTTTCTGAACCTTTTTATTGAACTGTAACCGTTATTCTGAACTGTGGATCTTGAATATCATTTTTAAATTTCACTCCACATCATGTTGACAATTTGGACATTGTTTGAATCTGCACAAAGTAAACTTCCGATACTTATTGTTTATCTTGTTTCTTCTGTTCATCATTTGTATCACTGTTATTTGTATTAACCATCAAGAATCAAGCTGTTGTGAATATCTGTGGCCGGGGGCACAGATGTGATATAATTGTTGAACAGATAATAGGTTAAAGGCGATATACTAGGTTAAAGGCGATACATCTGTTCGGTGTCTTTTTATGGCACGTGGTGAATGTTCTCTTTGGCCCGTAGTGCAAAGATGAACTGTTGATTGGTATGATTATGACCAAAGGCTGAATCTGGTATAATCATGACCGTTGGTATTATATTGAAAGTTCTCTTTGGCCCGTAGTGCATAGATGAACTGTTGTTTGGTATGATTATGACCAAAGGCTGAATCTGGTATAATCATGACCGCTGGTGCTTTATTGAATATCTTTGGCCCGTAGTGCAAAGATGAACTGTTGATTTGCATGATTATGACCAGGAACTGTGAATTTTTATTATCATGACTAATGGTATTTCAGATGATAAAAGTTGATGATGTTTTTACTAAAAAGAGAAGCGAGTGGACATTATAGTCTGCATTATTCTTCTAATAGATTGCTCATTCCGCTGCTATTTTTTATCTGAACATTGTTCAAGAATTTAACTGCAATTTTTGATATAAACCTTGTAGTCTATTGTATTCTATCAAGAACTCAACTGTTGAAGACTAATGATAATTTATTCGTCATTATCTTAGTCATAATATTCTTTACTGGGCTATTTCAGCTCACCCTTTCTTTTGTTCCATTGTTTTTCAACAGGAGATGAAAACGTAACAGGGTCTAGCCGGGGGATGGAGTGAGAGTCCGAGGAATAGCTGTCGTAGTCTTCACGTGTTGTAAAATAGTGTGGCAATAATAGTGAAGACTTAGTTGTGTATTATTATACACTGTATTGTTGTACGTTGTGCTTTGTTGTAATAATTTTGTTGTAGTCTTTTGACGACTCAAGTTTGGGCTGTGTGGGCCTAGATTTGGGGGCGTCACATTTTATGCTAAATAAGTATGTGTGTGAGAGGTTTAAAATTGATAAATCACTTTTCATGAAATACTGAGTTTTTGAACATTAGTGGAGTGATGATCAGTTCTATGTATTGTGTTTCAATGGCTCGTAGAGTTGATCAGTTTCTACGATCCTTTAGAGTGCAACAATAGATATGACCATACTCTACGATTTATCAAGAACTCAGATTAAAACAAAATCTAAAGTAACTCGGAAGAAAGTTAAGGTAGGATAAATACCAATCAAGGCTACCTCTTTGGATTTTGAGAGAAACAGAGTTAATGTAAGGAAGTGAGTATTGCTAAAGATAAATCTTCAAGATTTCCTCAATTATAGAAGGTTAAATTCAATCTTAACACTAATTTTTCTTTATCAATTGAAAGAGCTCTCATATGAGTACAAGTAATATTTAATAAATGATATGTCATGGTTTAACGAGAGTATTTTAGGAGGATAACGATTCCTTTACAAGATCCTTAGAAATGAGGATAAATAATATAAATAACTTTGTTATGCAATACAATAATTGATAATTTCAATACTTGGAGGAGATAGAATAAAATACCTCACTGTTGTCAATCACTTGACAAATAGTGGTTCTGATATTTGATGAAGCATAGCTGTTATTGCAATGATTTGCAGTCCTTCCGAGTTTTATTTGAGACACCATAAATTTCTTCATATAGCTGCATAAACTGATGCATCGACCAAAAACCCTTGTGTTGTGGACAGAATACTTTAATCCTGGATAACCTGGATTTCTAACCTCAGGTTCAGGTTGTTGAGAAGGGCAACGACACACATAGTTGAGAAGTCCATAGATTTAATCGTTTTGACTGTTGATGAAGGAGTGAATGTCCTAGTTCATCATTTGTAGAGCTTCTCAATCACTTTCTGATTATGGATTCCTTTTAAGTGGAAAGATTCATAACTCTTGTTACACATGTGTTCTTCCTCCATTACCCTACTGAATTCCCTTAGCTCAATTTGTCTGAACAAGATAATTCTTTTAAGTACATGGTTAAGCATTGATGGCCTTAGGCAGCTTATTCATTGGATTCCCTAAACAAACAATTTTCAACTTGTGAGATTAAATTCATTTTGTCTTTTATACCCAATACCGAGATTTAACACTAATTTAAATTTGTGTCAAGGATCAACTCAAAGCGTAGGCTTTAACATATTTGTGAGAACCTGCTCTGATACCAATTGTTAGTTCCCGTGGACACAATAATGATCTAGAAGGGGGGGTTGAATGGATTATTAAAACTTTTTCATTTATTAATAAAGCATATCAGTTATAAATGATGAGATCAATTTAAGCACAGCGGATTTACTTTTAAATGAAAAACCCCTTAAAAATATATGAGTTAGTTCAATAGTGTGTTAATCTACAGTATGGATGATAACAGATTTAGCAGTTATAGTGCAAAAGTGTAAAAGACATAAAGTAAATAACACAAGAGATTTAAGTGGTTCGGAGACTGAACAACTCCTACTCCACTCTTCTACTTAATTAGTAGGAAATCCATTAAGGTTTCGTCCTCCGGACTAGGACACTCTCGCCCTCATCAAATCCATCAGACTTGGTTTCTTTAGTCACATTAAGACTAGGACACTCTTGCCCTCATCAAAGCCAGCAGCTTTGGGACTGTAGACTAAGCCCAGCAAACTTAGAATCTCTTGTACCCTTCGGTACTCAACAAGTCCAGCAGACTTGATTTCTTTAGTTCTCTCTGTCAAGAAACTATGACCCTCATTAAGTCCAGCAGACTTGAGTTGTTTGTTCGTTGGGTTGTGCTGCTAAGTAGAACATTTGCTCTTCTTCATCTTTAGGTACTTAGCAGCTACTTGTGATCATCCTTTGAATGCTGCTGATATTTGTCGTTGATGTTCTTCTTCTTTCTGTATTCAGCAACTACCCATGATCACCCGAAATGTACTGCTGAGTTCTTTCAATAAGCTTTTTGCTCAGCAGTTGTGTTGAACACTTAGCTTGCATTTCACACAGAATTCCATTCTGTTCTTTTCTTTTCTCAAAGTGTTATTGGCTTCTTTGATTCTTCGATTCTTAGCTCATATGCCAGCCCTTCGGCATATTTTCGTTTTTGTCTTGGTGAATCTTTTTAACCTATTCGGTCGTGTATGTATATTCTTTCTTATTCACCACACCTTTTTCTTTTTTCAGATTTGCTCTTTTGTAGATCTTTGAATTATCTTTCCGTTGCAGATTTCCCTGAAACGAATCTTCCTGTAGCAGATCTTTTTGTAGCAAATCCTTCCGTTGAAGCATGTACAGTTTTAGACTTCTTTATGAATACTTTATTCATTTAGTCAGAGTATTAGTGCTCTGCAGATTCTGACTTGTTGACTTGTCTTCTTTAACCCTGGAGAAAGATGTCAGTCTTGGGTTTCTTCCCAGCCTTCATAAAGTGGACAGGTCTTTAGGTAGAATATGATCGTTGAGACACAGTCCACTGATTTCTTGAGATTGATGCATGATACTAGAAGTCTTTGCTCTGACACTCAGCACGCATAAGTCAGTATTCTGTCATTTCTGACTTCTTCTATAGTAGATGCCATAGAAGTGTTGACGTGGATGTTTCTGAAGTAATTAACAACTCATTTTGAGATTACTGACTTAAGTGCTTAGATGTCTTCAATCCTTGTTGGCACTTAAGTACTCGATGATTAATCTAGTTGTAGCTTCTTGCTTCTGATCGTTGAGTCATCTGCTGGTTCTGCTATGTAGCTCTATGACCTTTGTCTGTCGTAGGCTTCTGATCGTTGAGTCATTTGTTGGTTCTGCTATGTAGCTCTACGAACTTGTCTGTCGTAGGCTTCTGTATAGATCAGAGAGTGATTGACTTTACTAACTCTACGATTTTATCCGAGCCTTGCGGTCCTGACGATATGCTGCTCATGCTTCGTGATCTTCATTGTACTTTATGTATATAGAGCATAAGTCTATGATCTGGTTTAAGCTTTAACAGATGATTTCTTATCATAGAGGATTGCTCTATGAACTTCAGGCTTGCTCGAACTGCTTGGTTCTATATGTCATGGAGGACTGCTCTATGAACCTTCAGGTGTCAGATCTTTAATGTAGAGGACTGCTCTACGAACTTTTAGTTGCATTCTCTGCTGTACAATCAAAGGCTGTTTATGACATGTAGCATTTGAATATCTTCAGCTTGATTGCTTTGAACATTGTACATCTGAACTTGCTTTATCATATTACGACTTATCTGACTTGTGGTGTAAGTCGTAGAGTAATCGTAGAGTTATGAATTGATCTGTTCTACGATCTCAGTTCAGACTAGATGCTGTAGATGTACGAGATCTTCATTCAGTTTGTTTAACAGCCTAAGGACAGCCTACTGAATAATCTTTATGAGGATTGCTGTCATGATTCTGAATACTCATGTAAAAGTTGCTCTTTGACTCTGCTTGGTTCGTAGACAAAATTAGGAGAATCGTAGAGTGACTATCTATATGGACTCTACGATCCCGAGAGTTAGCTCTACGATGCTGAGACAACTCTACGATCTGCCGAGAGGACACTACGATTTTTCGAGCTTTATTCTGCGTTTACCAGGCAGACTCTACGATCTTCCTAGGAGACTCTACGATCTTCCTTTGAGTGATTTCATAAGACTTTTATCTGAATGACACTTCACTTCTCAATCAGTCTTGCTGATGGAGTTGGTGCTTGGATCTTCTGTTTGCTTGCCGGTCATTCAGGGTCTTCATACTGATGATCTTTAAGTAAACACTCTATGATTCTGCTTTGGAAATATGAGCGTATGACTGGTTATGCTGATGGCTTGCAGACCCTACGATCGTGAGTGAAGTATGCGATTCTTGCTTTAACTCCCTTGCCAGACAGTTGTTCTTTTCGGTCGATCAGGCCTATCTATTACAATTTAAAATCAACCTAACAAGTTTGATCTTTCTATATATAAATAGTCCTTGTACATAGTGATCTTTTGAAGGACTGTACAATGCTATTAACTCATATGAGATCAACTTAACAAATTTGACCTCGTCAATCTAAGTCCTTAGAACATCATGCTTATTAACTATTAAGGATTTTACATCTTTCATTAATGCAGACATATTTGCATATTGATTCATTTATCTTTTAAAACACATCAACAAATCTTGTAATAGAGAAATAACATTCACATGCATATTCCAAATAAGAACTATTGTTTGACATGATCATGACTAGTGGTGTTTCGGATAATAAAAGGGTGATGTTGATTTTTCTTAAAAAAAGAAGCTAGTAGACATCATAATCTATATGATTCTTCTAATGGATTGCTCATTTCACTGCTATTATTGATATAAAACTTGTTGTTTATTATATTCTATGAAGAACTCAGTTGTTGAAAACTAATGCTAATTTATTCATCGTTATCTTAGTCATGATATTTTTTTACTAAGTTATTTGAGCTCACCCTTTCTTTTTGTTTAATTGTTCTTCAGGAAATGAGAGTGTAGTTGACTAGTTAAGACTAGCCAGGAAATGGAATGATGGTCAGAGTCTGTTGTTGATAGTAGGGGTGGACACGGTCGGTTTGGTCGATTTTTTGGGGAAAAAAATAACCAAACCATTTAAGTCGGTTATAAAAAATTAAAAACCAAAACCGCCCAAATTTTTACATCGTAATCGGTTATCGGTTTATTCGGTTTCGGTTTCGGTTAAATCGGTCGGTTTATTCGGTTATTCGGTTTCGTAATTGATAATTTGATATTTATTATATTGTCAATTTTTCATAATAATTAATAAATCACTAACTCAATAACTACTAATTATAATAGAAGTTCTCTAAATCTGAAAAACAAAAATCACCTAACTCACTCACTAGGATAGAAGTTTTGCAAATTCGTCACAATAAAAACATATAATAAATATATAATTATATAAAATAAATATTTATTAGAAAAGTATATAAATTATATTATAATTTTAAATTGTTCGGTCGGTTTGGTCGGTTTCGATTTTTTGAGAAGCCAAACCAAACCGGCCGAACTAGTTTCGGTTTTTTAGTTTTATAGTGTTCGATTTTTCGATTTTATATTTTTCGGTTTGAAATAGTAACGGTTTGGTTCGGTCCGGTCGGTTTTTTGGTTTTGGGCGATTTTGTGTGCACCCCTAGTTAATAGTCTTCACTAGTTTGTAAAATAGTGTGACAATAATAGTGAAGACTTAGTTGTGTATTATTGAGCACTGTATTGTTGTATGTTATACTGTATTGTAATAGTTGTCGTGTATTTTGACAACTCAAGTTTAGCCTGTGTAGGCCCGGATTTAGGGGCGTTACAAAACCCGTGGAGGCTCTTAAGAAAATTCAGATATGTTATGTATGTTCTAATCAATGTTATGTATGTTGTATGATGCTAGTGTCGTAATGTAAATCTTGGTAATTATATCCTAATCATACTAATACTAATACTAATATAATATATAAAAAACAGTTCACCCTTAATTAATTAAGAGTTAACTTGGTTAGTCGTTTGAGTTATAATGAAATTTTTGGATTTGACTATAAGGTAGAAGAATTGTTCTTTTTCAAACTCAAAACTCTTTACCGTCGCTTTCTCTTCATCGTCACATATATAAATAGATAAAAAAAAATATTTAAATTAGCCCGTGCATTACAGTGATTATCAAATACTATATCATAATATACAAAAGCTTCAAAAAGGTGCCACAAGAAAGGAATTTGATGGTTCTGGCCATTTTTATTAATTTGGCGCGAAATATTTGTCAGGTGGGGACAATTATTGTTGATGAGAGACAATTAAGCACAATTAGCATGTTATGTGTGTGAATTGTTGATAAGATAATTACTTCATATTCTCTTTGTTTCAATTAGGTGAAGTTAATTTTATTTTATAAAGTCCTAAAACAAATGAACTAGTTCCATATTGTGCATTCATCTCTCCCTTCAATGAGTCTAATTTTTGATAAGAGTAATCGTAAAGAAGTAAAACACTTGTTACTTATAGTCTTCTAATATAATATGTCAGATAAATCAATTCACTTAAATTTATAATTTAAAGGGAATAAAAAGAGAAGAAAAAGATGGAGGAAGAAGATATTAGCTTAAATCATGCATGTATATAACTATCTTAAATTAAGCATATTTCTCTATGAAAGATCACATTCTCCGCATGAAGATAAAAGATACAGCCTGCTGCTAGTAAGGTTATTCTTTTTTAATGTGCATGATCACATGTCGATTTTAATTAAACCGAACAAAATTAGCAAGCGTTTCATATTAAAAGTTAGATTTTCCTTACTTATCTCTTCCTAACTCTTTCCCTAATTCCTCTTTAAGTCATATGGTTGAAATTAATTGAAATGTTGTACGTGCAGTGTTGAATAAATGTGTGTATAACTGATAAATTATGCTAAATTAAAATTTATGCACGGGTGTAATATAATCAGATAAGTGCATCTACATAATTTCAAACACAATTTAAAATATTATATTTTCGTCTTAATTATTGAAAGAGGAAATTTAATACAAAAATTCGTGTTAAATTTTATTTTTTAATGATAAATATATATATAGTATTTAACTGTAGTGCGGATAAAGTTATCTAATATAATCACTTAATTTTAGAATGATGACGTAATCATCAGACAATGAGTAGTACAAAGGAAGAGTCAAAACAAAGCATAGAGAATAATACTAGTACTGTATAGCCTATATAGGTGGTAGGCAGCAGAAATGAAAATGTAGTAACACAAACCAAGAAATCATCGATCCGCGACCAGGTTAAGAATAAATCCAGAGCAACACACTCTTTCAGTTTCACTGTACTCTTGCATAATTTTCTCTTACGTAAAGATAGAACTCATTTTATGTTTATATAAAAAATAATTATATAAAAATATTAGTTCTCTAATTACATATATTTCACGATAAATAAAAAAAGTTTACAATGATAATAATATATATATATATATATATATATATATATATATATATATATATATATATAATTTACAGTATACGAAAAGTTTATATATTATATGAAAAAATAAAGAGTCTTTAATAATTGACTCGATTTTAATTTAACATTAACTAATGACTAACCAAAATAACTCGTTAAAATTATAAAATTATTAATGCCTTATTATATATAGTTATTGATATCTAAAACTTATAAATATATTTGTTCAATCAAAAAAATAGAGAAAAAGATTATGACGAGAAGCCAAATTCCATTATTTGTGGGGTCAGTAACACCTGCAACTTTAAAATTCAAAATTCAAAATTCTCACCTTTTATTCAATAATTACTTACTATACAAACGGAGTGTTGGCATTTTGTGCCTTTTCAATTATGATTTCTCTTGCTCTATTGCTGATTTTATTTTTATTTTTATTATGCAATTTTATCAACCTTTTCGAACATTTTCTATGTTCCCAATATGATTGAGGTCCACTACAAACCAATGTTTTCAGAATTAGATTAGTCATCGAACTGAAAATAGTCACTGGTTCAACTAGTAGTCGAATCGTTATTAAATTAGTGACGTTATAAATATTTAAAAATATATATTATTAATAATTAATAAAATTTTAAAATATCTAGTTTTTTATAAGCTAAAATATAGTGAAATTATGTTATAATATTGTTAAAAATATTTTTGTAAAAAAAATACTTTAAAACCTATTCAATTAAACGATTTTACCGGTTGAATTATCGATCGAACCGGTGATTAACTGATTTTTGACTAAATTAATTAAACTGGTTCAAATCAAACCAAAAAGTGAACCGGATTCCGATTCAATAGGCCGATCCAGGCCAAGCCGAGTTTCAAAACATTACTACAAACTGTCCACTAAGTTTTGTAAAATGTTTGATTATTACATTATTATTGGCGTAGACCATAACTTAGTTAAATAAAATAAGTTTTGGTGCACTAATTATGATAATTCTTCCACTCTTACGCCCTTTATTCTACCAAAAATAAAATCTCTTTTGTCTACTTTTTTTATTCCATAAAAATAGTTCATTTTTCAATTATAATAATATATAATAGCATAATATTTGTAGGTTTATTGTTATACAATTACTAGTAAATTAATAATTAATTATTTTTAGAATTAATATATAACAAAAATGCATATTTAATATTCACAAATTTTATAGTAAAAACTTTTTTTTGGGACAATGGAGCATAATTTTTGTCCACATCTTTGTCTTCAATAATTTTAAATTATTATTGTTAACGCCAGATTTTGTACTTTTGCTGAAATTATCAAACAATGAATAACCTGTAGTGTAGACAAACAAAAATCACACCAAAAAGCTTGAAGGCTTAGGCCGTCTGAGAATAACTCAGGTGTAAAAATAAGTACAGACCAAAAACAAAAATAATGGAGGGATGTAAATTGTTGAAATTATAATGTACATACAGTATGCATGATATTTGATATTATATGTAAAGGTATCGATGACCTCCAATTGTAATTATATTTATATTTTTCTTAGTAGTCTTGTTATCGCACATCCGAGACTAATTAGGATTAAAGTCTTGATCAGAGTTCCATTGTGACTGTACTGTTGATCGAGTTAACCATTATCATTCTAATATCGAAAATGTTGTCTGATTAGAAAACATAAATCAATTTGAACTTTGACTCTTCTAACCTGTCAAACTATCAAAGGACATTGTAATTGGTCTTTCCCTATACCGGGCTCACTGTAATGTGTAAAAAATAAGTCAACACCTGTATCGGATTATAAATAATTATGGGTTAATACCGAATTTGGACTCTAAATACTTATATCCCAATAATTATTATTGTTAAATTAAAGGGAAATATTAAATATATGGAAGTTAAGTGGTTTGATAGAATGATTCGATAAAGTTATAAAAGAAATTAATAAATGGCAATGAGAGTATAGATGTTTTATGAGCCGCCCAAAATCTGCTAAAAAAGACAAAATTCGATAACTAAAACCCACTTCACACTCCCCAAGTTCTGGAATTTTAACTGTGGATAAAAAATGTCAATTTTTCACATGTCAGGTTGATTGGATAGCCCAAGTTTTGGTGTCAGTGCTTACTGTTTGGTTGTTCTTAAAGTGCATAATGTAAATTCTAAAATTACAGTTAACATCCTGTACAAAATATATTTTCATATTTTTATTAGAAATTGTAGATAAATTATATGGTAATCCTCTCTCTGATAGAAATTTACAATAATTAATAACCCAATATTTAAAATATATTTAAGTCTGACGTAATACGTCTAAAAGAAGGAAAATCAAACCTGAAATCTGTTGGGTCATTAATAAGTACGACCTCCTCGACAGCAAGTCATCAACTTGATTATCAAGTACATGTTACAATAAACTTCTCAACTTTTGGAAATATAATAAAACTATGTACAAGATTTGATCGTTTCACATAAAATTTTATCATTTTATTATATTTAATTTTCATAAATTTAGACATTTTTTAACCCTTTCGGTAGGAACCTTTACTACATGATTAGTGAGTAATGTATTCACCATTTTTATTCACCCTAGTTGAGTGGAGTATTCTACCAATTTTGCCTGCCAAACAAGAAAATTACTGTATTAAACTACAATTTCCCACCAAAATTTTAGTCAATACAACCCAACTAAAACCCTCCATAAATGACAACAAAACAAGGCAATATAGCCTTAGGATTAACAACATACAACTCATCAAAATTAGCATAAACTCCGGAAGCTCCGGCCACCGAGTCATACTCCTCCGACGTCCCCTCCACCCCTTTCTTCACCCGGCCGGCGATCACCCGGCAAACCAGCATCGCCCTTTTCTCATTCTCCGGCCCCAACCCAGCATCATCGTGCGCCTTCCCACTCGTCGCCGTGGTCAGAATCCCTTTTCCGGCGCCATCTCCGGCGACCCTGAACCCATTCTTAATAATACTACAAGCCCCACAATGTGGGATTAAATTGCAGAGATTTGATGACCCACTAAGGCCTAATGAACACATGAAGGTGGTGCAGTGGAATCTGAGGAGTTCGTTGCCGTCTGCAATGCAACGTGGGTGCTTCTTTGGGAGCTTGGTGGCTTTGGCTTTAATGGTGTCTCTGTATTCCTCGAACTTTGAGATTGTTTTGGGGATGTTTTGGATTTTGAGAATTCGGTCGATTTTGCAAACTGGGGATTGCTTTCTGAGCCAGCTTGATTGAAATATGATCTCTACTATGTTCTTGCTTGTGTCTTCTGCCCCCACTTCAGATACTGTAAAAATTTAGCCATATACATAACAGAGAGAAAGGGAAGTTTCTGGTTATTAAAAAAGGAATTGTGGGCGGGAAAAAAAAGGAACTGTGTGAGATATGGAAAATCTCTTATACATTATAATTGAATATGAGTGTTTTATAATTTTATTTATTTTTATTTTTATTTTTTAAAAATATAAATATAAATATGTAAAATTATAAAACACTCGTGTTCAATTTTTTTATCTAATTATTATGTCCTTATAATCCTCATAGAAAAGCTCATGAGAGATGCTCATATAAGTAAAAAGACTTCCATTTGTCAATATTGTTTTTACAAAAATAACCCTAAAAAATGTAACAATATTCTCAAATATTGTTATCACAATTTGATAAAAATAAATAAATTATATGTTAACTAATTTTACATTAAAAGATAAATTACAACTAAAGTAGAATGTAAATTTTATGTCAAATATTAATTCGGCGTAAACAAAATTGTAAAACTTTTTATTTTTCTATTTTACGTTAACTCTTTACATAAATCTTTTATTCACTTTTGTCTTTCTTACTATCTCTCACCCCTATTTTTTAACATCTTATTTTTTTTATTTTAATACACATACATGTGTGCCACTTAGACTAGTAACTAGTAACAACAATATGAGTTCCTTATATACAACTCTACTATTTATAGTTATTTAATATCCATATATATTTGTCAACCATTTATAGCAACTTTCTAAATTGATTTTCATGTCATTATTATTAAATTAACAACCTAGTATTTATAATTTAGTATAAATGAGACTTTTTGGAAATTTAGGAGAGGGATGGTCAGACATCAGACTGAGAATTGAAAATTGGGTACTTTAATACTTGGGAGATAGAACGAATATAAACACGTAATAATTAAATATTATTTTTAACACTATATTTATTTATGTTATGCTATTAAAAAATTAGGTATGACACAAATTTTAATATTATATTTTATTTTTAATAGTGTAGATGGATATAGTGTTTAGAGTATTAGTTATAGTTTGCGTGGAGTTGTTCTCGGAGATAAAGAAAGATGGTCAGATGAGCATGCATTCTGCAACTGATCATTTTAAAAAAAAAGAGGCATTATCGGTAATAGATAAAAAAAAATTAGTTCTGAGAATCAAAACAACGAAACAAAAAGTTTGTGTTTGAAATTTGAGAAAAACAGGGGACTTTCTGGAAGAGAAAAAAATTAAATGACGGAAATCAAAATTACCTGCATGCCTAACAGTCTGATGAAGCTCCAAGTTCTCAGCTTTCATGAAGATCTCACCACATTCAGGGCATGAATAAATGGTAGCTCTAAGAGAAGGGTCTCTAGTGAAACCAAGAATTGGATCAACCACCGTTCTGCACTCATAACACCCTGATAGTTTCCTAAAGGGAATTCCTCTTAATGGAGAATAACTAGAAGAAACAGACATTGAAGAAGAAGAAGAAACAACAGGCCCATTAAATTCTTTAAGTGGGGTTTTCATGGATCTGCTAGAAGAAGACCCATCAAAAATATTGTTACAAGAACCCATTGAAAAAGCTCTCTTTTTCTGGTTTTCAGGGGAAGATGACGATGATGCTTCAGGCTTGTGCATTACCTTAGTGTTGCTGCATAGTGAGCCTGAACAATTCATTTTCTTGGATTTATTGTTGTATTCTTCAATGGGTTGCTGCTCTTGTTTTTGTTTTTGCTGCTGCTGCTTTTTTTGTTGTGGTTGTTTTTGCTTTTCTTGTTTTTCTTCAATTTGTTGCTGTTTTTGCTTTTGTTGCTGCTTTTGTTGTTTTGGGTTTTCTTGTTTTTCTTCAATTTGTTGTTGTTGTCGCTGTTGGGCTTGGAGGTGTTTGCTAGTGAAGAGACTTCTTACAACTGCCCAAGAAGCTGGTTTTTCTGGTTTTGGGGGAATGTAATTTTGGTTTTGTTTTGGGTTTTTGTTTTGGTTTGAAATCTTGGGAGTTTGCTTGGTGGATTTTCTAGGGTTGGTGGTTTTGGACATTGTAGAAGAGGGGATCTGAAAATGGTGGTTATTTTGTGTGAGATGGGTTTGCTATAAAAGCAAGGAGTGAAAGGGATGGGAGTGGAGCTGGTGGAGTAAAAGAGGGAGCTGCCTGGTCGCTTTCTTTGTAAAATAAACCTCGATTTGGGTGTTTTGTGGGGCTAGGTGGCTAACTCATTTATTTAGGAAAATGATATTTTTAAAGAATTTTTTAATATTTTTACGTAAAAAATATCCTTATAGGTATATAATGACGGTTTTGACCGACGTTATGAGTCTATAATGACAGTTTATATATAAAAATATCAAAAAAATCATGTGAAAATATCACTTCTCTTTATTTATATACGTGCTTAGTTTTATTATATAGTTTGGGCTATTACATATTATATTATTCTTATATGATTTTTGGGCTATATTTTTAATCATTTAATATTTGTTAAAGTAAAAATAATATTATCAAAATAATAAATATTTTTTTGAAATATTGAATGGGTTATTTTAATTATAAAAAGATAGCTAAATATATTTGTTATGACATAATTATTCTTACTTTGACAATATCAAACCATTTTACTTTATATCTTAACAAATTTTATAATAAAATTAGATTATAACTGACGTGAATTATAAAGATAAGATATAGTAATAAATTAAATGGAGGGCATAATCCTATCTTCTTCGTTGCCCTAGAAGATTCAGCTCAATAAATAAAAGCCCATTCTTGTCCTATTAATTCCAAAAATAAAATAATAATTCTATTTATTTTTTTCAATAAAAGTTTGCAAGTTAATAGTTAAAAAGAATATTTTTTTAATTGTGATATTTAATTTATCATATGCGAGTCTTACCATTCATGAAAAAATAATAGTTTTTTTATAGCACACAAGAAATACATTATTTTTGTTGAAATAGTATTTTTAGATGCACAACAATCTATTTGTGTGAAGAAATTATAAGGAGTTTATGTACCAAAGGTAGGATCATAAATTACTGGGCTTTGTGGGAACTTTACAGTGTTTGACTCAAAAATATATACAATCCTGCTTTACTAGTTATATTATGTGCATAAATAATTATATTATTTATATTTCATATAACTAAAATATAATTAATGCAATCGAGCCAACATTAATAGTGTGCGAGAGACGGAGAGAGTACGCAAGAGGAGAAAGAAAATGCACCTATATTTATGACAAACTAGTCTATTAGCACGTGCGAGATCCATGCCTTTATTTTCCTTCTTCTTTTTTTTTCTTATAAAAAAAATAATAATTCAATAATTTTTATGTATAATTAAATTGTCATATATATATATATATATATATATATATATATATATAATTCTTGTGTGCGATACTTTTTTAAGATCCTTCTTTTAGGTTTGAAACCCTGATTCAAAATAATTTTGGAGCCAAGTTGTTGCTTTGAAAAGTGACCCTGATCAATAACATCAACTGCAGAACAATGAGCTTAGAGTTAATGAACATAAGACGGTCGCAATACGTCTTATCAATGCGAAATTTTTTGCACCCATCATTAATAATTAAAAAAATTAATTGATAATTAAAATTTTAAATAATTAACCATTCGAATCAATCCACATACCAACAGATTTCACTCATCGAGTTAGCTCCGTTGATACATAGATTAGATGCCGTACTTTTAAATATACGAATTGACAGAAACATATACAGTCTCAACCTCTCACACTCTTATTAATTTCTTGTTTCTTTCGTACCTATTAATTCTAAGAAGGATATATTTAATTCAATTTTTTCTACATTTTTAAATATAACCAAATTATTTGTAATAAGAAAATGACTAGTTATTTTCAATCACTAAAAGATACGATTGGTGAATCAGGTATCATAGACGACTTAAGCTTAACCCGTTATATAGCAAGAGAAACAAAAAATCTTGGCCCGTTGTGACGCGAAGATTAACTTTAAGCACAATGGCAGCAAAATCAAGGTAATATAACACACTAATTACCCCATAATTAATGGAGGCCAAGGCTTCTTATGGGAAAAAGCTGATTTTGATTCCTTTTGCCTCAAAATCATAACAATAAGAGACAGTTTGGTATGGAGTTGAGAATAAAGTTTTCTACTTTAATTTAGTTTCCCAAATTTACACTCATCCCATTATAAACTTTTCTATTTACAAGTACTTGATTTTTACTTCTCCATTTTTTATGGTATACATCTTTTCAAAGTTTATATACAAAGAGAATGTGTTCTCTTAGCCGTTATTAAGCATCAGTAAGAATTCAAAAATCAAAACTGTGATGAATTGCATAATTAGCATAGAAGTGGGGGTAAAATTATAAATAAATAAAAAATTAATAAATTAAGCAAAGTTTTGTTTTTACTTTATATTAAACAAATCAATGGAACCGATTTTCCTAATTTTCTTTGGCAGAGGCCACTTTCTATTGCTCGAGTTTCTTATAACCAATGGATTGAACTTTCTCACATATTCGATCATGGAACCAATTAGTTTTACAAAGAAAATGTTTGCATGTCAAAAATTCAAATATAAGAGATGATACTTACTATTGCTTAAATATAAAGAGAAAACGTTATCTAAGGTTACGGAGGGATCTAAGGTTGTATTTGATAAAATTGAATATTAAGATCTGAAAAGTTTAGACTTTTGAATAATGTAATGTATCTGTTTAGAATTATATCTGAATGAAGAAATATTATTTAATAATTAATTTTTTCAAAATATCTGAATAATAGTGTTTCACCATTTTAACCATCTGAGTTGTTTAAAAAATTTATTTGATAATTTTAAATATACAGTCTAACAAATCTTAGAATTTGAAATGGAGGGAGCATAATATTATTGAGACTATTTTTGTCCATAAATTTAAAAAAATTAGTAAGAGACAACTCTTAATAATTTTGATTTGGAGGCAACTTTTAGCGAAATAGAGGCACTAAGAGAAATACTTTTTTTTATAATTTAAAAAAAATAAATCAAAAAAGGTAGGATCTAAGTAGAATAATGGGGTGAAGTTGAACATAGGAACTTGTCATTAGGCCTTTTCTTTCTTTTCATATCCAACTTTCCCTTTTTTCTTTGGGCTTGTCTAGCTCAAGCTTTATAATTCTAAATTAGTGAGTACAAACAAAAACACTTTTAAAGCTGACAGTACCGAGTTTCCCTATAACTTCATATTAGTGATAAAAATTAAACAATTTACTTCATCTGTTTTAGTCGGACTTGAAAGCCCAAACAAATAAAACAATTTAATTGTGGGTATCAGTCCAATAAGCTGTATAGTGGCCCATACAACAAATTTTCTTGGGCTTAACCATTCCATTCAAGGACATTGTGGATGTATTAACCAACTGGATAACTGGGCGAACAACATGGATCAGGCCTTAAACATTTGTAGGAAAATTAGACGCCTTCCATCCAAAATGAGAATGCCTTTTCTTCAATTTGTAATAAATTATAAAATTAAAATAATAAAAAAAGGTTAAAAAAAAACACATGTATTTTAGCATATACTCTGCATCCAACATCATGAGGTTTTTTCTCGTCGCTATTTTAGCATTTCAGAAATTTGTGTTAGGGAGCGAATATTTCTCTTCAAGGAGCTTTAGTGGGTTTAGGGACTTCAAAATTCCATTATGTAAATTTGTGATTCTAACGATACGTTTTTTTTTTTTGTGACTAATTTGAGCGGAATTTTAACATTCTTGTCTTTGGCAAGAATAGATCCCAAAACTTCATGCACTCAAAGCCTTATGAGTAGTTATTTTATCATTGAGTCATGAGATGATACGTTTGTGAATTTGAATTGAATGGTAAAAAAATTATAAAAAGAAAAACATAAATTAGGATGAAAAAGAAAAGAATAAAAAATTTCAAGTTTTTTTTTTGTTTTGTTTGTGAATTTATTTATTTTTTATAAAAAAAACCAACTTTTAAATATAATTTATCACTTTACCGTTATAGTAAATCTTTTTGTGTTTGTAAATAAGGGTAATGTAGGGATTATAAAAAAATTATTTTAAAAAAATAATAATCTGTCCAAATTTAGCCATTTTCAGATGAAATTTTTTTGCAAAAAAAATAGTGCGCGAGTTATTTTTCTTCTTTTCTATCCCTTATTAAACTCGCAAACAAGATAAATTGACTGAAAACTTAAATTTCTCATTTATTTGTTCTTTTTCTTTTTCGCGTTTAAATTTTTAAAACCCTTACTATAGAAACTCGAACATAGCCAATTAAATTGTAGGACAGAAAGGAGACTGTTTGTGAAATAAGATAGGGCTTCTGCAAGAAAAAATAAATACAATCTAAAATTGGCTTTGATTTCCTCATTCAATCGAGCCCAACCTTTGCTTATCATTATTAAATACTTTTATTTATACACTCTTGGTCCTGATATAAATGAATAGTACACAAATGATGAACTTCATTAATTTTATTCTTTACTTCATTATTATATTCTAAACCCTAAAATTTAGATGACAGATGGCCTTATCTTTCTCAGATAAAAAAATAATTTAGTTGAAAATATCATTAATTATTAATAAGTGATTAGAAATGTTAAGGATGTTTACTGATGTGTGCTGAAAATAATTCTCAACGATTATTTTGCTACTAAAATATTTGATAGATAAATGCAATTATGAAAACAATGTTGTTATTTTTTTATAGAGATTTTTCAACAATTTTTTACCCAGATCTCTTACATTCTCCTAAAAGATAGACCTCATCTACAGTTTAATACCACAGATGGTAAAAAAAATTAATTATCCAAATCGATACTGTCAAAATGAGATGACATACAAAAATAATTGCTATGAATTAAGACGAACTCAATTTCATATTTAAGACTATAAATTTTTAATTTCTCGGCGTTGCAGATTAATGTTAATAAGAATAAAAATGCGCAAGAAGAAATATAAAATTTAATAACCTTAAGTATAAATACCCAACTCACTAATGTCAAAACAATACACAATAAGCAATAAACAATGACTAAAATGAATGGGAATTGAAGAACATGGACAACATTCATGCCTATAAAATATAAACATTTTTCCTTTCTTTTTGAAAGTTTTGAGTATTTGAGAGAAGTAAACAACCACCCGTTTTATTCATAATGGATTCGATTACTCAAATTTAAATAGTCGGGATAATTTTTTCACTATTAATGGGAAAACAATTGCTACCCTAACGTAATCACTTGAAATTCTCCAGATTAACTGCAACAAAAAAATTTAAAACACAGCGTTTGCAGTATTTAAACTGCTGATGGAGGGAAGGCGAGAAATCAAATGACAGCTTCCAAAACGACGCCATGCAAAATTTAAAATTTTAATATTCATATTATTACTATTAATATTACTATTACTAATATTCATATTATTAATATTATATTAATAATACTACTACTATTATGCCTCAAAGATCGGTTTGGGCACAAAAAGTCTTTGTTGCTCATCCTTGTTGCAGCATATGAGAAAACTTGAGGGTTTATTCGTCTTTTGGCCTACCGCTAGAAGCGATTTACCTGTCGCTCATCCTTGTTGTGGCTGGGCTGAAAAAACTTTCAATCTAGGTCTTTCATTATTGAGATCAACGGTAAAGATTATGGTTGCTGGAACAGTGCCTATGACAACTAGTTGTCACAGATGAGAATCATATATATATATATATATAGCCATTGTGTAAGACCCCGAATTTTATGAAATACAAAATTTAATTTTTCTTCATATATTTTTTTTTTGAAACAGTAAGTGGTTAAATTAACAAAATTGAAAGTTAAGGATGTTATGTGCAAATTTTATTTTGTCGGACAATATTCGCTTTGTCGGGGAATATTCGTTTGGTCGGGGAATATTCGTGCCGTACGACGGCGCCAAAATAATAAATTATTGGTGGACCCCACAACGGAATATTTGTCGGATATAGAAAACGACAGAAGTAACCTTTTTAAATAAAAATAGTCAACGGAACTGTTAAAATACCGGTGATAAAAGAATAGTAGCATACGGCAGTTTATGGTATTTTCTGTAGCACACGGTACTCTACAGTAACACACGGTATTGCATAGTGTCTCATATTATTGGTCTGATAATTGACACCGTAACTGTTACGCATCATTTCATCGATAATTGTCACTGCATAATATTTTATATTATCAATTCAATAATTGTTGTTACACAGTATTTTGCATTATTGATTTAATAATTGTCATTACACTGTATTTTATATCATTGAGTCAATAATTGTTGTTGCACTGTTTTTAAAATTATTGAACCTAATAATTGTCACAGTAACATATGCACAGTAATTCACATTATTGAATCAATAATTGTCATTACACAGTAACGTATGCTTTATTTTACATTATTGTTATCTCTATTATGATGTTATTTAAACAGTTGTATTTCATTAATTTATTGACTTGATATCTAAGAGCTAACTATACTGTATTTATAACAATTAGTCATAATAATTGAATTGATAAAGTTATTTGTTTATAATATAAAGTTAGGTGATTATTAGGTGATATGAAATGAATGGTGTAGATTAAAGTGTGAATTATTGTTGAATAATTGAATTGATTTGTTTATAATATAAAGTTAGGTGATTATTAGGTGATATGAAATGAATGGTGTAGATTAAAGTGTGAATTATTGTTGAATAATTAAATTGATTTGTTTATAATATAAAGTTAGGTGATTATTAGGTGATATGAAATGAATGGTGTATATTAAAGATAATATAATATTTGAAATGGATGGTGTAGATTAAAAGATGATCTTTAAATGAATGGTTTAGATTAAATGAATGATAAGATTTTTGGCAATAAATAGAAGCCTTAACTTAAGGATTTTTCATAAACTTCCTTACTTGTTCTTTCTTTCTCTCTCTAAATACTTCTTGTGAAAGTTCTCTCTAAGTGTGCTTAAGTCATCTTGAGTATTTGTGAAGATCTATAAGTATACGTGTACTGTTCAAGTTAATCAACCTCATTTAAATCAATATCCAGTCACGTGTTGAGGTAAGGGATACCATCTTTTTCATCTTCCATTATTCAAACATACTATGGTAAGGGATACCATCTTTTTCATCTTCCATTATTCAAACATACTATGGTAAGGGATTATCATTATTTGATTCTCGATAATAATATTGTTTCTTCCTTACTCATAAGACGTGCCTTTTATTTCCATGTATTAAGTTGTGGGAATAACCTTACGGAGCGGATTGCCGCCTGTTGGTGAATAACCTTTCGTATTCATTCATTATTAATCTCTGAGAATAACCTTACGGAGCGGATTGCCGCCTGTTTGGTGAATAACTCTTTGTACTCAAATTCTATTAAATTGTGGGAATAACCTTACGGAGCGGATTGCCGCCTGTTTGGTGAATAACTCTTTGTACTCAAATTCTATTAAATTGTGGGAATAACCTTACGGAGCGGATTGCCGCTTGTTGGTGAATAACCCTTTGTATTAATTTCCTTCACCTTTTGTTAATCAAACCTGCTACGGTAAGGGATATTATTTTCTTTCATACTCCTAAATCGAAATTTATTATGGAACTATTGCTTCTATAATTCCTGAAAATATTATATGTTCCATAATAGTTGAACTTCATTATTTCAACTGAACCTTCCTATTTACGTGAACCTTTCTATTGAATTGTAACCGTTATTCTGAACTGTGGATCTTGAATATCATTTTTAAATTTCACTCCACATCATGTTGACAATTTGGACATTATTTGAATCTGTACAAAGTAAACTTTCGATACTTATTGTTATCCTATTTCTTCTGTTCATCATTTATATCATTCTAATCATCCAAAAATCAAGCTGTTGTGAATATCTGTGGCCGGGGGCACAGATGTGATATATTTGTTGAACAGATGATAGGTTAAAGGCGATATAATAGGTTAAAGGCGATACATCTGTTCGGTGTCTTTTATGGCACGTGGTGAATGTTCTCTTTGGCCCGTAGTGCAAAGATGAACTGTTGTTTGGTATGATTATGACCAAAGGCTGAATCTGGTATAATCATGACCGTTGGTGTTATATTGAATGTCTTTGGCCCGTAGTGCAAAGATGAACTGTTGATCTGCATGATTATGATCAGGAACTGTGAATTTGTATTATCTTGACTAATAATATTTCAGATGATAAAAGTTGATGATGTTTTTCCTAAAAAGAGAACCGAGTGGACATTATAGTCTGCATTATTCTTCTAATAGATTACTCATTCCGCTGCTATTATTGATCTGAACGTTGTTTAAGAATTTAACTGCAGTTTTTGATATAAACCTTGTAGTCTATTGTATTCTATCAAGAACTCAACTGTTGAAGACTAATGATAATTTATTCGTCATTATCTTAGTCATGATATTCTTTACTGGGCTATTTGAGCTCACCCTTTCTTTTGTTCCATTGTTTTTCAACAGGAGATGAAAACATAACAGGGTCTAGCCGGGGAATGGAGTGAGGGTCCGAAGAATAGTTATCATAGTTTTCACGTTTTGTAAAATAGTGTGGCAATAATAGTGAAGACTTAGTTGTGTATTATTATACACTGTATTGTTGTACGTTGTGCTTTGTTGTAATAATTTTGTTGTAGTCTTTTGACGACTCAAGTATGGGCTGTGTGGACCCAGATTTGGGGGCGTCACAGTTGGCATCAGAGCTTAGGGATATGGTCTTTAATGGAGATCTGGGGTTAGAACTAGGAGGGGAGAGACGAATAGAATCAATCACTAGTGTATCCTACCTAAATTAGATTTATTTTTTATCTAATGAATCGATTTGAATGTAGGAACATGAAGAGATGAGTCAGTTTATTTGAACTAACATTTATTTTGTGACCACAGTTAATTATGGCATCTGGAAATCAGGAGGTTAACTATGAAATTACCGAAACAAATGTAGCTGCAAAACAAGAGGCGACGAATAATCTTCTTACAAACTCAGAGTTGAATCATTTGCCTAAGGCAAAAATTATGCGTGTTCTATCCAGTAAGGATGAAGGTGAAAGCTCTGCTACAGTCGTTCCAGATCCATTCTTAGAAGCAATTAAAGGAAGTAACGAACTTGCGGAAATTATTGCCTTTAATTTACTCACTAATTGGGAGAGTGATATCACATGGTTATGCTCTATAACAAAGGATCAGAATATATGGACTTTTCATATTAGTCTTTGGGATTTATGGTGTTCCAGCTATGATTTTCAAGATTATTTAAAAATGATGTTTCTATACTTTTGGGCGTTACAATTTAGAGGAATTCAGGTTAAGTTAGTCACTATCGTGGAAACTGCAGTCTATCGAAAATACTATTTTAATGGAAATCATTGGTACCTTACTACTGATGAAGTTGATGAACCCGAGAAACAGTTTGCTAGAAAATTATTCAGTGGTATTCCCATGGTTGAAATACGTGAAGATCCGAATGAAGTATTCGGGATTCGATTTGACGATAACAGTCAAGAAACTGAATGAGGTGATAACCGGTAAGCTATTCATAAATTCTCGTGAAGTCTATGTCATATTAGATACTGGCTCTATCCACTCTTTTATCTCACCTATATGTACTCAACGTTTAAATTTGACTATTGAAAACTTAAATCTTGTTTTATCAGTTGAAACCTCATTGGGAGAAATACCTATTACATTTACTATCTATAAATCTTGCCTAGTTCAAATCAACAACCTCACATTACCTGTTGACCTTATTTCTTTGGAGATGCGTGAATTTGATGTGATTTTAGGAATTGATTGGTTGACTACCCATCATGCTAAAATTGATTGTTTTCATAAGATTATTAGTTTTCATATTCCTAATCAACCTGTCATGCAAATTCAAGCAACTAAACCATTGAAATCTATAACTGTTATTTCTAGCCATAAAGCCATTCGTTTATTGAAAAACGGATGTCAAGCCTTTTTAGCTCATGTCACTGATTTGAACAAAAACACGTCAAACTTGAATGATATTCCCATTGTTAATGAGTTTCCTGACGTTTTTCCTGAAGAACTTCCTGGCTTACCCCCAAACCGTGAAATTGATTTTTATATTGATCTTGAACCCGGTACCAAGCCCATTTCCAAAGCTCCCTACCGAATGGCTCCCATTGAACTTCAAGAGTTAAAAGTCCAACTACAGGAATTGTTGGATACCGGTTTCATTCGTCCGAGTGCATCACCTTGGGGTGCTCCTGTTCTATTTGTGAAGAAGAAAGACGGGAGTATGAGATTGTGCATTGACTACCGAGAATTGAACCATGTCACCATCAAGAACAGGTACCCGTTACCTCGGATTGATGACATGTTTGATCAATTGCAAGGCGCTCAACATTTCTCAAAGATTGATCTCCGTTCTGGATATCATCAGTTAAAGGTTAAAGCTGAGGACATTCCAAAGACTGCTTTCAGAACTCGTTATGGGCATTATGAGTTCTTAGTCATGCCTTTTGGACTAACTAATGCTCCTGCAGCTTTCATGGACATGATGAACCGGATATTCAAGGAACATTTGGATCATTTTGTGGTTGTCTTTATTGATAATATCCTCATATACTCCAAGAGTCGCGAGGATCATGAACAACACCTGAGATTGATACTACAAAAGCTCCGTGAAAACAAATTATATGCCAAGTTGAAGAAATGTGAGTTCTGGCTTGAGGAGGTCGCGTTTCTTGGGCATGTGATTTCTAGTCAAGGAATATCAGTCGATCCTGTGAAGATTGAAACGGTACTAAATTGGGAACAACCCAAAACAGTAACCGAAGTCCGAAGTTTTCTGGGTCTAGCTGGTTATTATCGGAGATTCGTAGAAGGATTTTCTCGAATCGCCACTCCATTAACGCAGCTTACTCGGAAAAGCACAAAATTCATATGGAGCGAGGAATGCGAGAAAAGTTTCCAAGAACTCAAGAAGAGACTGGTTTCAGCTCCTGTTCTGACCATACCATCAGGATCAGGAGAATTTGTTATCTACAGCGATGCTTCTGGCAAAGGTCTAGGCTGTGTCCTTATGCAACATGGAAATGTTATAGCCTACGCCTCTCGACAACTCAAAGATTATGAGAAAAATTATCCTACTCATGATCTAGAGTTGGCAGCAGTCGTTTTCGCGTTGAAGATCTGGAGACACTACTTGTACGGAGAAAAAGTGGATATCTATACGGATCATAAAAGTCTCAAGTATTTCTTCACCCAGAAGGAACTCAACATGCGACAACGACGTTGGCTTGAGCTGTTAAAGGATTATGACCACACAATCCAGTATCACCCGGGAAAGGCGAACGTTGTAGCTGACGCTTTGAGCAGAAAATCTTATGCAAGTACAAGTGCACTGCTGACAACACAAAAGTGTATTTTGTACGACTTGCAAAAGATGGAGATAGAGCTAAAGACACCAGGGACCCGCTCGAAGATTGCTCACGTGCGAGTAGAACCAACTTTAATCGATAAAATTAAAGCTGCTCAAGCTACCGATCCGGAACTGATAAACATGATAAAGAAAGTACAAGAAGGTGCCATTCCCGAAGCAAGAATCGACGAGAAAGGAATACTTCGAGTCAACTCTCGACTCTGTGTTCCTAACGATCCTGAATTAAAGCATAAAATTATGATGGAGGCACACAACACGCCGTTTGCAATCCACCCAGGAGGTACCAAGATGTATCGAGATCTTCGACATACATTTTGGTGGAACAATATGAAAAGAGAGATTGCGGAGTTTATCTCAAGGTGCCTAACTTGTCAACGTGTCAAGGCAGAACATCAAGTTCCTAAAGGTCCATTACAATCACTTGAAGTTCCCGAATGGAAGTGGGAACACATCAATATGGACTTCGTGACGGGTCTTCCAAAAGTTTCTCAAGACTTAGATGCAATTTGGGTGATCGTAGATAGATTGACCAAATCTGCTCATTTCTTGCCTATACGAGAAAACTTTTCACTTGAACGTCTTGCCGGTATGTACATAAATGAGATCGTGAGATTGCATGTGTGACGCCCCCAAATCTAGGCCTTACACAGCCCAAACTTGAGTCGTCAAAAGACTACAACAAAATTATTACAACAAAGCACAACGTACAACAATACAGTGTATAATAATACACAACTAAGTCTTCATTATTATTGCCACACTATTTTACAACACGTGAAGACTAGGATAGCTATTCCTCGGACTCTCACTCCATCCCCCGGCTAGACCCCGTTATGTTTTCATCTCCTGTTGAAAAATAATGGAACAAAAGGGTGAGCTCAAATAGCCCAGTAAGAAATATCATGACTAAGATAATGACGAATAAATTATCATTAGCCTTCAACAGGTGAGTTCTTGATAGAATACAACAGAATACAAGGTGTATATCAAAAACTGCAGTTAAATTCTTAAACAATGTTCAGATCAATAATAGCGGCGGAATGAGCAATCTATTAGAAGAATAATGTAGACTATAATGTCCACGCGCTTCTCTTTTTCGTAAAAACATCATCAACTTTTATCATCTGAAATATCATTAGTCAAGATAATACAGATTCACAGTTCCTGGTCATAATCATGCAAATCAACAGTTCATCTATGCATTACGGGCCAAAGAGAACATTCAATATGGCACCAGCGGTCATGATTATACCAGATTCAGCCTTTGGTCATAATCATACCAAACAACAGTTCATCTATGCACTACGGGCCAAAGAGAACATTCAATATAGCACCAGCGGTCATGATTATACCAGATTCAGCCTTTGGTCATAATCATACCAAACAACAGTTCATCTATGCACTACGGGCCAAAGAGAACTTTCAATATAACACCAACGGTCATGATTATACCAGATTCAGCCTTTGGTCATAATCATACCAAACAACAGTTCATCTATGCACTACGGGCCAAAGAGAACTTTCACCACGTGTCATAAAAGACACCGAACAGATGTATCGCCTTTAACCTATTATATCGCCTTTAACCTATCATCTGTTCAACAAATATATCACATCTGTGCCCCCGGCCACAGATATTCACAATACATTGATTCTTGAAGATTAATAACAGTGATACGAATGATGAACAGAAGAAACAGGATAAACAATAGGTATCAGAAGTTTACTTTGGGCAGATTCAAATAATGTCCAAATTGTCAACATGATGTGGAGTGAAATTTAAAAATGTTATTCAAGATTCTCAGTTCAGAATAACGGTTACAGTTCAATAGAAAGATTCAGAAAATAGGAAGGTTCAGTTGAAATAATGAAGTTCAACTATTATGGAACATATAATATTTTCAGGAATTATAGAAGCAATAGTTCAATAATAAGTTTCGATTCAGGAGTATGAAAGAAAATAATATCCCTTACCGTAGCAAGTTCAAGAGTGTAAAAAAAAATGACATTTCTTACCTTAACACGTGACTGGATATTGATTTAAATGAGATTGATCAACCTATATATTTATAATAAAATTAGTAATTACAACATGTAAACTTCAAAGTGTATGATAACTCATATATTATGAACTATCAAAATTATATATATTTAACATAATTTTTGTAGTATAAAATACCAACTTTAAAATAGTTTTAAAAATAATATTCCAAAATAAATCTTCCAAAGAAAGCTTTTAAAAATGAATCTTCTCAAAGAAGAGTCTTCTAAAGGAAGATTTGTGAATACCGTGAAAAATAGGAATTTATAAAATTACTACTCTTTAATAAAAGACTTACTTGAAAAATTCCTGCACTCCTTTTGGCTTTCAAACACTCAAAATAGCCTTACTATTCTCAGAGAAAACTCATAAAATTCTTATAGAAAAATTTTATGTTTTAGGTGTGATTTTTCTATTCAGCTGAACAATCTATTTATAGGAGAAAATAAGTTAATATGCATGGTAGGTGGGAGGCGTACTGCACGCCAGTGCTGAAAATTTCAGCAGCTGCAGCAGCAGCCCACGTTTCTGTTTTCTCCCAGCACATTTTCAAATTTGGTTTTCCTCAGGTGGGTCCCACAGAGGGCCCACATGTTTTCTTACTATTCACGTACTATTCACGTCACTATTCACGTCACTATTCACGTTACTATTTCAAATAGTAAAATTAATTTTTTTTATTTATTTATTTATTTATTCTTCCTGTGAGTCCAACATATAAAATAATGTTACCACAATAATGTAAGAAACACGTTACATATTTTTATTAATTTAATAATATAAATTATAGTGTATTTGCTACTGTGACAATTATTAGGTTCAATAATTTTAAAAACAGTGCAGCAACAATTATTGACTCAATGATATAAAATACAGTGTAATGACAATTATTAAATTAATAATGCAAAATACTGTGTAGCAACAATAATTGAATTGATAATATAAAATATTATGCAGTGACAATTATCGATGAAATGATGCGTAACAGTTACGGTGTCAATAATATGAGACACTGTGCAATACCGTGTGCTACTGTAGAGTACCGCATGCTACAGTAAAATACCATAAATTACCTTATGCTACTATTCTTTTATCACCGGTATTTTAACAGTTAACACCGTTGACTATTTTTATTTAAAAAGGTTACTTCTGTCGTTTTCTATATTCGACAGATATTCCGTTGTGGGGTCCACCAATAATTAGTTATTTCGGCGCCGTCGTACGACCCGAATATTCCCCAACAAAACGAATATTCCCCGACAAAACGAATATTGTCCGACAAAATAAAATTTGCACATAACATCCTTAACTTTCAATTTTGTTAATTTAACCACTTACTGTTTCAGGAAAAAAAATATATGAAGAAAAATTAATTTTTATATTTCATAAAATTCGGGGTCTTACAGCATGGCATGCCAGTTTCCATAGTTTCTGATCGAGATCCTAGATTCACTTCACGCTTTTGGATCAGTCTACAAAAAGCTATGGGCACTGAACTACGTTTTAGTTCTGCATACCATCCTCAAACGGACGGACAATCGGAAAGGACGATCCATACCCTCGAAGATCTTTTGAGACTTTGTGTATTAGACTTCAAAGGAAGTTGGGATAAGTACTTGCCATTGGTGGAATTTTCTTACAACAACAGTTACCAAACAAGCATAGGCATGGCTCCATTCGAGGCTTTGTATGGAAGGAAGTGTCGCTCTCCAATATGTTGGAATGAGGTAGGAGAAGCAAAATTGTTGGGACCCGAGTTGGTACGCTTGACGACCGAAAAGATCCAAATGATCCGACAACGAATACAGACCGCACAAGAACGACAAAAGAGTTATGCTGATCTTCATCGGAGAGACGAAAGTTTCAACGTCGGAGATCATGTATTCTTACGTGTTTCTCCATGGAAAGGGGTTACGAGATTCGGAAAGAGAGGAAAGCTCAACCCTCGATTTATTGGCCCATTTGAAATCCTCGATCGAATAGGAACCGTAGCCTACAGACTAGCCCTACCACCAAGTATGTCTCGCATCCATAACGTTTTTCACATATCTATGTTACGTAAATATGTGAAGGACCCAAACCACGTTATTGAGTTAGAACCAGACGTTATAGCAGAGGATTTAACATACGAGGAGGTACCTGTTAAGATCCTGGATAAGAAGGAGCAGATCCTAAGCTCAAAGGTTATACCTCAAGTTAAGGTTTTATGGAGGAACCAAGATACTGAGGAAATGACCTGGGAGCTAGAATCTGAGATGAAATCTAAGTATCCTTACCTCTTCGATATGTCAGGTACGTCAATTTCGGGGACGAAATTTCATAAGGAGGGGAGGTTGTAAGACCCCGAATTTTATGAAATACAAAATTTAATTTTTCTTCATATATATTTTTTTTGAAACAGTAAGTGGTTAAATTAACAAAATTGAAAGTTAAGGATGTTATGTGCAAATTTTATTTTGTCGGACAATATTCGCTTTGTCGGGGAATATTCGTTTGGTCGGGGAATATTCGTGCCGTACGACGGCGCCGAAATAATAAATTATTGGTGGACCCCACAACGGAATATTTGTCGGATATAGAAAACGACAGAAGTAACCTTTTTAAATAAAAATAGTCAACGGAACTGTTAAAATACCGGTGATAAAAGAATAGTAGCATACGGTAGTTTATGGTATTTTCTGTAGCACACGGTACTCTACAGTAACACACGGTATTGCATAGTGTCTCATATTATTGGTCTGATAATTGACACCGTAACTGTTACGCATCATTTCATCGATAATTGTCACTGCATAATATTTTATATTATCAATTCAATAATTGTTGTTACACAGTATTTTGCATTATTGATTTAATAATTGTCATTACACTGTATTTTATATCATTGAGTCAATAATTGTTGTTGCACTGTTTTTAAAATTATTGAACCTAATAATTGTCACAGTAACATATGCACAGTAATTCACATTATTGAATCAATAATTGTCATTACACAGTAACGTATGCTTTATTTTACATTATTGTTATCTCTATTATGATGTTATTTAAACAGTTGTATTTCATTAATTTATTGACTTGATATCTAAGAGTTAACTATACTGTATTTATAACAATTAGTCATAATAATTGAATTGATAAAGTTATTTGTTTATAATATAAAGTTAGGTGATTATTAGGTGATATGAAATGAATAGTGTAGATTAAAGTGTGAATTATTGTTGAATAATTGAATTGATTTGTTTATAATATAAAGTTAGGTGATTATTAGGTGATATGAAATGAATGGTGTAGATTAAAGTGTGAATTATTGTTGAATAATTAAATTAATTTGTTTATAATATAAAGTTAGGTGATTATTAGGTGATATGAAATGAATGGTGTAGATTAAAGATAATATAATATTTGAAATGGATGGTGTAGATTAAAAGATGATCTTTAAATGAATGGTTTAGATTAAATGAATGATAAGATTTTTGGCTATAAATAGAAGCCTTAACTTAAGGATTTTTCATAAACTTCCTTACTTGTTCTTTCTTTCTCTCTCTAAATACTTCTTGTGAAAGTTCTCTCTAAGTGTGCTTAAGTCATCTTGAGTATTTGTGAAGATCTATAAGTATACGTGTACTGTTCAAGTTAATCAACCTCATTTAAATCAATATCCAGTCACGTGTTGAGGTAAGGGATACCATCTTTTTCATCTTCCATTATTCAAACATACTATGGTAAGGGATACCATCTTTTTCATCTTCCATTATTCAAACATACTATGGTAAGGGATTATCATTATTTGATTCTCGATAATAATATTGTTTCTTCCTTACTCATAAGACGTGCCTTTTATTTCCATGTATTAAGTTGTGGGAATAACCTTACGGAGCGGATTGCCGCCTGTTGGTGAATAACCTTTCGTATTCATTCATTATTAATCTCTGAGAATAACCTTACGGAGCGGATTGCCGCCTGTTTGGTGAATAACTCTTTGTACTCAAATTCTATTAAATTGTGGGAATAACCTTACGGAGCGGATTGCCGCCTGTTTGGTGAATAACTCTTTGTACTCAAATTCTATTAAATTATGGGAATAACCTTACGGAGCGGATTGCCGCTTGTTGGTGAATAACCATTTGTATTAATTTCCTTCACCTTTTGTTAATCAAACCTGCTACGGTAAGAGATATTATTTTCTTTCATACTCCTAAATCAAAATTTATTATGGAACTATTGCTTCTATAATTCCTGAAAATATTATATGTTCCATAATAGTTGAACTTCATTATTTCAACTGAACCTTCCTATTTACGTGAACCTTTCTATTGAATTGTAACCGTTATTCTGAACTGTGGATCTTGAATATCATTTTTAAATTTCACTCCACATCATGTTGACAATTTGGACATTATTTGAATCTGTACAAAGTAAACTTCCGATACTTATTGTTATCCTATTTCTTCTGTTCATCATTTATATCATTCTAGTCATCCAAAAATCAAGCTGTTGTGAATATCTGTGGCCGGGGGCACAGATGTGATATATTTGTTGAACAGATGATAGGTTAAAGGCGATACATCTGTTCGGTGTCTTTTATGGCACGTGGTGAATGTTCTCTTTGGCCCGTAGTGCAAAGATGAACTGTTGTTTGGTATGATTATGACCAAAGGCTGAATCTGGTATAATCATGACCGTTGGTGTTATATTGAATGTCTTTGGCCCGTAGTGCAAAGATGAACTGTTGATCTGCATGATTATGATCAGGAACTGTGAATTTGTATTATCTTGACTAATGATATTTCAGATGATAAAAGTTGATGATGTTTTTCCTAAAAAGAGAACCGAGTGGACATTATAGTCTGCATTATTCTTCTAATAGATTACTCATTCCGCTGCTATTATTGATCTGAACGTTGTTTAAGAATTTAACTGCAGTTTTTGATATAAACCTTGTAGTCTATTGTATTCTATCAAGAACTCAACTGTTGAAGACTAATGATAATTTATTCGTCATTATCTTAGTCATGATATTCTTTACTGGGCTATTTGAGCTCACCCTTTCTTTTGTTCCATTGTTTTTCAACAGGAGATGAAAACATAACAGGGTCTAGCCGGGGAATGGAGTGAGGGTCCGAGGAATAGTTATCATAGTTTTCACGTTTTGTAAAATAGTGTGGCAATAATAGTGAAGACTTAGTTGTGTATTATTATACACTGTATTGTTGTACGTTGTGCTTTGTTGTAATAATTTTGTTGTAGTCTTTTGACGACTCAAGTATGGGCTGTGTGGACCCAGATTTGGGGGCGTCACACATTGAATGTGATTTATGTATTTAAATATGTAGAAAAGAGAGATACTCTAAATACATAAATCACATTCAATGGACTTAATTATAATATTTGTTGAGATTCAAAAAGAAAAATAGACAAGGTTAAATGAAAATTTTATTGTGTTAATTAAGAGTGTGTGGTGCGAAATGAGCTTTGCTATGAGTAATGATTCATACAATAACATTTGTAAAAATAATGGGATCCATCACTTTTACATGGTGGGTCCCACCATTTTTATAAAGGTCATTGTATGAATCATTAATATGAATTATTATTCATAGCATTTTTCGTGTGAAATGGTGTATTTTTTACACTACACAATCACAAATCACGTGCGCATTTTTTTAAAATTGGCAACTACAATCACATAAGGGGTGTGCTTCGGTTGCAATTTCATGCATATGCAAGTGTTGCAAATGCAGTTCCGAAAGGTGTCTTTCACTAACCAAAATTAAAACTAGATTTTAATTTCATTCAAAATGTCAAAACTAAAATTTGGTTAAAAAATATATCAAAATATTATTACAGTGAACAACTTAAATAATAGAGAGTATAAATCATTTAATCTATCACACTTTCATCTCAAAGTATGTTATAGTAATAGTGTATTCCTTTCATTTCACAAAATAGTTTCATTTGACAAATTTTTTGTTTCAAAAAATAAGTTACACATTATGATTAGCAAGCAATACATGTAAAATATTATGAGCACAAACTATATACAAAAAATTATGCACAAAGAGTAAGACTAGGGGTGTTAAAAAAAAAATCGTTCCAGCCAGTATTTTATATATATTGAATCGGATGGTTCGGTATAAATAGTGACTGGTCCGGTACCGATTCGGACTTTTGGTGGTTCGGTATATCCCGGATCGTACTGGTTATCCAATTTTTATTTTTTAAAATTATTATTAGTAAATAAATAATAATAATAATAATAATAATAATTTTCGGTAAAAAATCAATACTGAACCGGTAAACCAGTTCAACCGGTATCAAATTTTGAATAAATTCAGTATCGATCCGGTCCAATTTTAACCGAATAAACACCCCTAAGTAAGAGTCATATATTACTTACCAATAAAAATGTGTAAAATATGTTTCCTAGTTTCTCTCCCTTTTTTATGTTACTTGTGCACAATTTTTTATATGTAGTTTGTGTCCGTAACTATACTCAATTGTTATCCCATAATGTTAACGTTTAGGTGCTGTTTGGTTGGATATAATCAGTGTTGAGATGAAATGTCCAATGTTTAGAAAGGGGAGAAGAAAAATCTACGAGTCATGCTACCTATTGTGATAAATTTATACCGAATTATAATTTTGAAACATATCAATACATAAGATTAGATAAAATTATTAGAGAATCTCACTTATTACATATCTTCCCAAAGAGTTACCAATAATACTCATCTACGTAATCAAAAAATTGATGTAAACATGTGTAATATATATCATTTTTCAAAAATTTGTATTTATCTTTATTATTAAAAGAGAACAACAAGAGCAATTATTTCTATAGACTCTTATTCTCTCATATTTTTAAAATAAATTTACCCTAGTATTTATATCTTAATTTTTTCTCTATACTCCCATTATTCATCACCTTCTAATTTCTATCACCTACTAGATTCTGTATTTTTACCTTTTAAATGTGCACACACAATTGTGTGTGCCTGGTAACTAGTTTGAAACTATGAATTATAGGAATAAAATTAAGGTAAGAATTGAATAGAAAAAAAATAAAATGAATAATTCTACAACTCCCTAAATATATATATATATATGAAAATAAAAAAATAATTTATTTCATTTCAATAGAATAATAACTAACTTCTTTTTTCATGTAATAAAAGTGAGGCATTCTATTCTTCTTTTCATTCCTACAACTCATGGGTCAGGAGTCAAAAATAATAAAAATTAATAAATACGGAGGAAGAGGAGGTTTGGGTGTTTTAAATTAATCACATACTGTCATTGTCGCGTGGTCTGATGAATCACGTGGCAATGACCCGAGAGCAGTGAATAATTTTTCATTCTCTTATGAAAACAGAGGGACCTATGTGTAATTTACCACCCGACCTGAGTGCGCCATTAGCCCGTTTGAACTTCCAATCTCTCTCTTTCCCTCTTCGCTCTTACACACACAGAGATGTGGTCGCTTAGTTGCTTCATGGATCAAAATTGCGCAGCCAAACAATCAATTTCCGTCGGAATCTGACATTCCCATTTCAATAGGAGGAGATGCATCTGAGATTTTTCGATGGACGGGACGGCTAACCTTCCGGCGGCCCCACCACCGGAACCCACAAACATTAGTCTCACCCGTCCTCCGTTCAACATTATTCCAGACTCCAATAAGCACTCCCGTTCCGCAGCCTCCATCACTTCTTCCTCTTCCTCTTCTCCGCCAGACTTCCTCCGGCATGTTCAGGCAGCCTTCAAACGCCACCGTCCTATCGGTACTCTCTCTCTCTCTTTCTCTCTCTCTCTCTCTATCTTCATTTTCTCTTGATGGGTGTCATTGTTCTTTGTTCAATTGAATTTTTTTAAGTCGAATCGAGAGTTAGGGTTTTTCTTTTGCTTTACATTGTATTACGAAGATTTAAGTTTATGATTTTTGGCTTATGTAATATTTGATTTTGACCTAGGCTTTTTCTTCTGAATTTTGTTGTATTTACTTCTAATTTGCTATGTAGTAGTCTCTTTTTTTTAGTATAACAATAAGCTTAGTTCGGTCTGTATGTTCTTCTTAGTCATACTGAAGCTCAAAGCTATTACTTTATTTTGTTCTTGATTCTCCTGGGTGTTTACTTGTGGTTTTACTACAAGGTTTTACTATTTTTAGTAATAAAGTAAATATTGTTTTGAGTAGTGAAAATTCATGCCTTGGAATTTAAGTTCAGGAAAACTAAGTTAAAATTTTAACTGAACGCTCCAGTTAAGTATGGATTATGTACTACCAGACATAGCTTTAGGGTAAAAGGTCATATTAACAACTTTGTTCTATTTCATATTTTTGTTACAGGGTTCTCTCTTTGTTGAGTGATTTTTTTTGTTTTGATGTTTACTAGTCAATCAACTTCTTCTAAAAAAAAGTAGGTTTTTTTTGGAGCATAAAGTTCGTGTCTTTGAATTGGAAGTGGAATAAGATTAGGTCAAATTTTGAATTGTAGTGAGCTCCAATTCCATATACAAATTGTTGAGTCCTTATCATGTTGTTTTAGGGTGTCATCTAATTCTTGTTGTATTTTAATTCATTAAACTTGCAGGTAAGATGTCATCAAATAATATAAGGCCAATGCGTTTATTAGGTCCTCAACGAGAAACATCAAATAATTTGGATTCAAATGCGAGTTCAATGGCGGACAGTAAGAAGACCCAAGATGATGTTTCATTAAGCCAGAGAGTGAAGGATTATGTTGCTCAGACAAAAAATATGGTCTCTATAGCCACAGAAGCTCAAGAGGATGCTTCAATCACACTGCCTTCCATGTCTGGTTCCATTTTAAGCACACAAGAAGAGACTTTTAAACCATTTGGTGTTCAAGATCAACCTAAATCTGCTGCTGATTGTAAAATCAACGAGTCAGCATCTTTGTTGCTTTTAGAATCTGAACATGTTGGCCAGAAGAAGGTCCAGTTTGCTTTGCGAGACAATGCCAGAGCTCAGGGTAACATTTCTGGTTTGTTATAGAAATTCATCTTTAATAATATTCTCAGTGATCTTGTGGGAAAAAAATGGTCAAAAAAAATAAAATAATTTAAGAGTCTTTTTTGCTTGTCGGTGACAAATAGTCTTTCTTTTGTTATGCTACATAACTTAATAATATGCAACTTATCACACATGCAGATTAGGCCTAGTTTAGTTTATGAAAATTATCGCACATATTGCAAATTTTTATTCAGGAGCCGATGACCAAATGGCCATTAACACAGAAAAATTATTATCTCGTATGGATTCACTTGCATTGACAGAAATGGAATGGGATGTCAGCAATCAAATGGAAGCCTCAACTGCTGTCGGTCAAGACATAAAGTATAGTAATTTAAGGTCTGATGGTCAGGTTTCGTATTTGTTGGCGAAGGGAACTACAGGAGTTCAGGATCAGCTGCACCAATTCAGGAATTTTCTACAAGGTGACTTGAACCATCAGATGACCCAATCTTCAGTTGTTGGGTCATCATGCCCTACCACAACACTAGTGAATTCAGCCTCTGCTCCCATGCATAATTCTACTACTTACTGTTCCAATCCTCATCAGAAGAGTAGTTCTCATGTGGCTGTAGAGTCTTTGGGAGAATGTGATGTGAATGCTCAACCCATGACCCAACTAGATAAGTTGCCTCCATCTCATAGTTCACCCAAGTACACAAGTGGACTGTTGGCTGATCAGTTAGCCATTGCAGCCAAAGCCTCCAGCTCTGCTCTTGACAGACGATCGGAAGTTAAGCAATGTGACTTTTCTAAGGACCAGAGAAGCACTGCTCCAATTGAATGCAAAACTACCGAAGATAATCCCCCTATTGATGACAAGTCAACCAAAGGGAAGGCATGTTTAGGTGATGTTACTGATGTACAATCTCAGGCTCCCTTATCAGAAAATCCGTCGTCGGATGTGAAGCTAGGACCTTCTAAGCCAGCAAAACAGGAAAAAGTTGCTAATACTAAAGTGACATCAGCACCTCGCAAAAAGAGTTATGATCCTGACTTGTTTTTTAAGGTTAACGGGAAGCTCTATCAGAGGCTTGGCAAGATTGGCAGTGGAGGAAGCAGCGAAGTTCATAAAGTCATTTCATCAGATTGCAAAATCTATGCCCTGAAAAGAATCAAGCTTAAAGGTCGTGACTATGCTACTGCATATGGATTTTGTCAGGAAATTGAATATTTAAACAAATTGAAAGGGAAGAACAACATCATTCAATTGATTGACTATGAGGTACATACTTTGCATCCATAAAGTTAGTGCTGTAGTAAATTTAGCTCATTGAATATGGTGTATGTACTTTTGACACTATAAATAAGGCATTTTCATTTGCTAGTTTTCTCACTTGTCTTACATTCTTTGAGTGCAACATCTGTACTTGGGACAAAATTAGATCCATCAGAAAATAAGACTTTATCAATATTTGATGCTTAATTATTGTGTATTGGACAAATGGTTCTTGAAAATTTAAGGATAGGTAGTTTATACATATTAAACTCATCAAAAAAAAGATTCAAATTACATATTTAACTAAGTTTTATTTGCAATCCATGATAGCTTATCATACCTGCAATAACAAATATTAAAGTGAACATGATAAGATGCATCTGCTGATCATTTGAAGGTGGACCATGTTGGGCGAGGCCTATTCTTCAGGCTTTACTAACCTTACAGCTGAAGTTCTGATCCATCTTTTGGTTAAGCTTGGGCTTCAATAAGTCCCAGGTTAGCCAATCTGATGTTGCTCAGTCATAATATAATATTAATGTACTATCAATACCTTGCATTTAAAGTCTATTTGGTCTAAGCTAAATCCAATGACATCTAACTGAAGTTACTTTCACAGGTTTAGGCTTGGGCTAGGGCATAGCTCTTACTCAGTTGTATGTATGACTAGGACTTTTTTAGCTCAGTTAGTCTTTAGGTTGGGCTCTTGCACTTATTGTTATTTTGTCTATCCACTGAGGAATTTTGTTTCAATAAGGCTTGTATATTGGAATTTGTTTTGTTTGCCAGGAGTTTTATGTTGCTAACATGATCTTTTACTAGTCCTGACTGAATACGTGGTATATGTTATGGTTCAATATATGTTTTGACTTTTTGATAAGTTAAACTTTATACTGATCCATGTAATGAGCCTATCAGTTTACTAGCTTAAGCAAACATCTTCCACTCATTCTAGGCTCAACTCAGCTTGGTCTACTGAGTTCGAACTGCTAGAAGTCTTGTTATTTGAAAGCTTTATATTTCTTAGCAGAACTTTTAGCTTAGTATCCCATTCTTGCATATAATTTTATTACTTATGAAACATTTCTAACATACATTAACTTCTTAGGTGACAGATAAGGCTTTGCTCCAGGAAGTCCTACATGGTTCCATGAGTAATAAGGATCGAAGAGTCAATGATGATGGATATATATTCATGGTGCTTGAATATGGTGAAATTGATTTGGCTCACATGCTGTCTCACAAATGGAAAGAAATGGATGGCTCTAATTCAACTATAGATGAAAATTGGCTTCGATTTTACTGGCAGGTACATAACCAGACACTTGTGGTGCAATGTGTTTTAACAACTACTTACATTTTCTTAATTTTAAGAAAAAGATTTTAGTTGATGCTTATCTTACAGTTAATGTTTAAATTTGAATACACGTCATATAATGCCATATCTTATTCTTTTGGATTGGAAGTTTTGTTCAAAACTGCTTCCACGCCATGTAAATGGGGTGTTCCCTTAATAGGATATATTTGTTACTTGGATTATCTTGGTTCGTTGATAATAAAATATTTGGTTGTTTCTGTTGCTTTAATTTGGACTGAATTGCAAATGGTAGGAATTATTCATCTACCACTCAGTTTTCCCTATCCAAACAAAATCAATAATTATTTATGCTTTTTTTAGACGTTAGTCCCCTTTCTTATGTTTTTTAATATATGGATGGATACATTACACTAATGGCAAGATGGGAGAAACACTATTGAGCCTTCATTGACATATGATTTTGCCATTTTTTGTGGTTATTCTGATGAAGAAAAACTAAATATTTACTCTTCTTGTAAACATTGCAGCAAATACTTTTAGCTGTGAAAACTATACATGAGGAACGTATTGTCCACTCAGACTTAAAGCCGGCTAATTTTCTTCTTGTCAGAGGGTCACTGAAGCTAATTGATTTTGGTATTGCTAAAGCAATTATGAGTGACACTACTAACATTCAACGGGATTCACAGGTTACTCCATTTTCCCTTGATTTGCTGATTAAGAATTTTCCCTCAATGTGGCTACATCAAGATTCTGAGACACTTGTAGCATAAAACAACAATGCTCAGTTATCCCTAGTAACATAAGTTTTGGGGAAATGAAGCCTAATGAATGTCAATTTACTGTTGCAGGTGGGTACACTGAGTTACATGTCTCCTGAAGCATTTATGTGCAACGATACAGATGAGAATGGTAACACCATAAAATGCGGCCGTTCATCAGATATTTGGTCACTTGGTTGCATCCTTTACCAAATGGTCTATGGAAGAACACCATTTTCAGAATATAAGACATTCTGGGCCAAGTATAAAGTGATAACAGATCCAAACCATGAAATTATGTTCGAACCAGTTCCCAACCCATGGCTTCTTGACCTGATGAAGAAGTGTCTTTCATGGGATCGCCATGAAAGATGGAGGATCCCTCAGCTACTTGCACACCCTTTTCTTGTCCCCCCAATTCCACCTCAATTGTCTACCCCTCAAGACCAGAACTGTAAATTTCTTCAGTTGGTTGCTGAATCTTGTATAAACGACCAGAAAGCTTTGATGTTATGTTCTCAGCTGCAAGAGCTACTGAGGGACCCTAAACCGGAAATAACATATAAAGTATCAACAGCACTAGACCACCGACGGAAGTTGCTCTGTGAAATGTCAAATCTGTGCATTCAACTCCAAGAGCAATTAGCAAACACGGAGAGAGATTAGATGTTCTGGTTAGTGCTTTTAGGCTTGGAAATATTTGGTGCTGGCTTAGTTGCCCAAGCAGTTTCTTCCATTTCAGTTTGTAAAATTGTTGCAACTTCACTAGAATTATAATGTCAGATTTTGAATAGGGAAGGAACTATGCACACTGCGGAAGTTCTTGGTGTATTGTTCTGGCATTTGTTGTATGCTTCCGTTTAGACCTTTTTGCTTGTTTTTAACTGTAGTGTCAGTACAAAAAATGAAAAGAAATTGGCTAGTATTCATTGCACTGTACAATGACCATGTGTCTACTCCATATTCAGTTCTAACTTTTTCCAGTTTCTTTCAGTGTGCGAGAAGAATTTTGAGCCGAATACTGGGACTAAATTCAGGGATTTCATTGAAAAGAAAATATTACCCTTTTCCCATTATTTTACCAATAGAAAAGGTCAAATTAGTGCAACAAATTCCGTATCCAAAACAACGCAGTGTAGTAAGGTACTTGGATTGATGGAAACAGGAACCAATACCTACATTATCATTATGCAAAAAAGAAAAACAGAAGGTATTCTGTATTAACTTTGTATGGAACTGCAAGCTTCATGCTGTACCTTATTCCCTATGAATTCTTTATGGGTTGTAGTTTCTTAGTTAATAATATCCATTTCAAAATATAAGATCACATTTGTATGATGCAATGACGTGAGGCTGAATTTATTTAGTTATGACGCTACATTTCCAAGAATGCAGATGGCCTAATATCAGTATGCTTACATAAATGTATGCGGTGATAACAGTTTGACATTTACCGGAAGCTATTTTCCTTTCTAAACAAGACTACTACGAAGAGAAATAAAATAAGAAAAAAGAAAAAGAAGTAATAAAAATTCTCCTAAAAATACAATCCAGTGCATTAAATTCATATTGCTATAAATCTCAAACAATTATTCCATGAATGTACTACATATTTGTAACTTCTAACAAAAACATTTATTATTGATTCAAGTCTCAGTTTAACAGTTGAAGGAAATCAACAACCCAGACAAAGACGAGGGACACGTGTTCTGAAGAGAGAAAAATGGGCTTCTGTGAAGGGACTGAAAGATGGACTTGTATATCGATAACTTATGCTACAAGCTGGGGGGGGACACCATTTCAACATGGTCGAAGTGGCAAATTTCAAGTCTTTACTATTTCAGTGTAGTTCCCAGCACCAGCACTTAATTAATATCTAAAAGGATTATTAATCATCAATAGATGAGAGTTTGTAAGAAGCTTCAGCATGTGCTTCCTCCAACTTGCCCAGGAGATCCTTCATAAAAGGACTACTTGTTCCATGAGTATTGCGCAATATATCTACTGCCTTTGTCAGTGATTTGATGGTGTCCTCTGTGTTTCCAAGTAACCTGTAGAAATTAAGAAATCTACGCTTAGAAATTTCAATCACAGGAAAGTAAGAATGAAAACTTCATTGTTTTAAGTTACATAATATTATTGTGTATGTGATGATAGATGGTTCCCTTGCTCGGTGCATAGTTAGCATCATACCTATAAGGACATAGTGATAATACAGTCCATCTTTGCTAACTGCATAGTAAACATCCTATGGCTCTAAGGACATAGTGATGATGCATCTGTGTCTTTTGTCCAACCTTCGTTGGACCCTTGCCAACAGGGTACACAGGGTACTGAATGGTCAGCACAATGCTAAAAACTTGGCACCGTTGCCTCCAAAGGAACCTTTTCCATCCTCCTGATTCAAATTAAAGGACATTTACTTTCGATGAAAGAGGTCTGTCAGAGTTGTGGCAATTGTTCGCTTATTAGAGAGACCTCCGATATGTCAAAAATTCGGTGGAAGACCTGATTAGCATCTTTATGGGGAGCCAGAAGCATAATGGAAATGTTCCCAACTTCCCGTTGCGTCACATAGACCTTACCAAAAGGAGTAGAATCTGCCCATAAGGGGGTCAAGCATCCTTTACATAAGATCAGGTTTTCCTACTCTCTTGTTTCCTATTGGCTACAATGTGTATTTGCCAATATGTATTTGGGTTCTCATAGATTCCTTTCTAAACATGATAGGTAGTCATGTGTAATTTACATGTACACGGGCCCCATCCCATTTTCCAGACAATAGGGATAACTTGGTTATGGTTGCACAATTAGTTGGTTGTGGCGACAGCCTAAAACAAAATAATTTTGGAGATTTAAAGTAATGGCAATTTAGTCATTTATTTGACTAATCAAAATTACATTGTTTTGGACCGTAGCCATGGCTGTCTGAGGTTTGGTTGTGGCAACTGGCAACGACCCAAAACAACATAGGTATTTAAATTTCATTAATAGAAGTTGTTATTTCCTTTTACTATTTTATTAATTAAAACCACAGCATTTTGGAATTTGGATCATAGCCACAGGCAACTAGCAATGGCAACAATCAAGTTTTCCATACATATGGGGATGGCTACAGCAACAGCCCAAAACAACTAGGTTTGGGGATTATCGTTAGCAGGACTCTTAGATTGTATAAATTCTTGCTATACCTTTATTCTACATAATATACTGATTGGATGTTACTTGAACAAGATCTATAGACGTAAGCTGTTGTAATTTCAAATGTATGGCCAGGACTAAAATCATAAGTCCAAATAAAAAAGGTAGAGTTTTGCTACTAAAAGGAACTAGAACATTTTAACATTACAAGGATAAGGAAACTAGAGGGTAGGAGATGGAAAAAGAAAACAATTCTTACCACTCAAGTTTCCCACAAGCATAATATTGCAGTCCAAGCAAAGGATGGTACCCTGGATATACTCCTGTAGTGAAAAGGATAGTAATATTCACAATAAGCAGCAGCAATATATTTGGATTTTATTAACATTAACTGAATAGACCAATATTCTGGATAACATTCGGGATAACCAATATATTTATGGTTCTCAGGCATGAGTTTCCAACTTCTAACCCGGAAAACGCAGAATAATCTCTAATAGTCAGGATTGTGATAGAACTTATATGAATCTCTTACAGAGAACCTAAAAAGATGATAGCAAATAGTTCTTATGAATAACTTTGCAGTTACTTAGCACTATTAAAGAAAACAAAACAAAAAACTATAATCTCCAACAGAAGAGTAATGAGAACTTAAATAAATCTCCAATACAGAACTTAAGTAGAAGAATAACATACTCTCATAAACAGGAATTGTCAATTTGCAGTATACTAGTGCTTCTCTCCAGTCCTGCAGCTCCATCGATATCTAAAACACCATATAAACTAAATTCATTAAAATCAAAGAAAATCTCAACATAGAACACATGCCTCAAAAGTCAAAACAAAGCAATAGGAGGTGCTCAGATAAGAAAATAGATGATTATACCTTTCTGAAAAAGAGCCTAAGAAGAACAAGATAGAAATATTTAACATGTAGTGAAACAAGTATTTATGGCACCAGGGTGTCAAAATACCGCTAAAAAAATGTGTGTATCCATCAAGCCTAGAGAAAATGGTTCAGTTCAATTTAACGGAGAATAACAAATTACAGGTATACTTTGCACTTTAAAGTATCTGAACAAAAGTAAATCAGTTGAAGTCTTGCTATAGGATGTCAGTAAAAGATGGAGCAGCATGTTCCTCCACATCTTAGGCTGATTACTTCAACTAACATCTTAGGCTTACATGAGATTGTCTACAGATCCCACGCAAGGGATGAACTCATGACATACCTTCATTACAGTCTCCCGAGTTCGCATCAGATCAAGTGAAAACGAATGGCAAAGCTTCAGTTGAAGTTTCTCAATCATTTTGTACATGGTACTGGCTTCAGCATTATCTGAACTCTGTCAAAGACAACAGTTGTCTAGAAGATGTAAAGTTACCAACTAGAACCCCAAGCTTTTAACTGATTGTTCAGTTTCTGTTATTATGATATAATAACAAGGTTTAACCACCTAATCTTACATAGAGCAATTATAATATCAAACTTCCAACAGGAGAAACTTGGCCACTGGCCAAAAATCAGAGGATACTCTCAGATGAATGTGACATGGAAGCTTTCTGTGACATTAATTTTACTTCACTTGCTAGCTTCTTTATTTCTTCCCTGTCCCTTAGAACCCCACACTGTTGGCATATGAATCCTTTATTATCTGCACATTCTAACTTCAAAAGATGAAAACAGACACAAAAGAAGTCTCGGTCACTGAAACAAGTACACAAATATAAGAATGATCAAAAGTTGTACCAATATCACGAAGCAAGAAACCATTGCATCCATCATCCCTGCATCTATAACCTTCCAGAAGTGAACTTTCCTTAATATCATCATACAGACCCTGCAACACAGGGCTGGACAAGTTTAATGGCAGAAGCCATTCCACTATTTTAAAAATTAACTTGAATAGGATCAACACAAATTGAGAATTCACTAAGTACCAGGTTTATGCAACGGGGACAGGTGCAAGTGAAGTAGTATTGTTCTTTGAGAGCCTTTTGCCGAGTCATTGTGCTTCCTGCTGTTTCTATGTAACTTATTAATACCTTCAAAACACAACCATATCGAGAGAGAGAGAAAAAAGTCAAGTGGATGAGTATGAAATTACATCAATTCTCACTTCCAAAGTGTTGTTAAGTGGGTATTTAATTAGTTCAGGCACAAACACATAACAAATTTTGATGAAAGAAACAGATTTCTCCGACCGTTGTCTTTTCTATCATTTTTATTTTTTTTATTTAAAACAAAAAGGAAAAACTGATTGGGAAGCAACCAAAATAACTGAGGACCCCAAGAGGTGTTCGTACTTTCGAGGTCATTATCAAAGTTTGGTTGGCTAAGAGTCTAAGGCTCTGGTGCATTGATTCCAATGAATCCTTCTAGTTCTTTCTTCCACCAGTTTCCAAGGGGTTGAAATCCACGCAAATTCATTAATTCTATCACTGTTGCCCTGAAAAGAGTATTGGATAATATACGAGGGAGAGATTGCGTGAGATCTTTATAAGTTATGGCAAAGATAGACTGGGAAGACATGGAGTCTCAATCCTGAATAGTTTTGCAAGGGGTTATGGGAAGACGTGGATTTTGTTAGTCTCACTGTATATTTCAAAAGTAAAAATCCTATTTGGTGCAAAACAGTATTTTGAATTTAAATTTGCTACTATGGCGCCGAAAGCTAATTTTCATTTTCCACTGTCAATATGTATCAGGGCCTATTGATATATAAAAAGTACAATAGCATATATTACCTCAGAACCTTTCGGTAGAGGTTGCACAGCACGAACCACTGCCGTCTTTCCGTCAAATACTAGGACTGAGTTAGGCAAACAGCTGCAGAACCAAAACCATTCATCGGAGTCAATGAAAAGATGGTAGACAGGCAGACAATGTAGTATATTCAAGTTACCTGTGGTTGATAATGGATATGACAGGGTATAGTCCTGTCCCTAGGGGTCTCAGTTCACTATCGCAAATGGTATGTGCATTGCATGCAAGCTGCATGTAATTGAGAAGGATAAGTGGTCAGGTAAGTATGCTGATATTAGCCTCTCCGATAGAGACCATCCAAGCAAGACAAATTGCCCATGTGTGGTGAAACAGTATGTATCTAAAGATAATATAGAGGTAAGGCAGAATAGTCAAAACATTACAACACGCTGAGTCCCTTATTAAGATCACAGTTCTAGGTTTTCAAAATTATTAACTTCCCCATGGGCCCATAACACAACAAAGAAAAACTTGACCCAACCCTGAATCACACATGCCAAGGGGATTTGCCCATTCATCAAGGTTTACTACATATGCTGGGGCACACCAGGTTTACAGGACTGCAAGCACGCTTCAAGTCGATGATGGCAAAATTGAGAGCTAAATGTTATATTGATATCTCAAGGTGTACTCACTAAAAATTGTACAGAATGTCTCTAAGCCGCCAAGGCCATGAGCAAGCAGGAGGAGTAGTCCTATCTGCCTAGAAGGATTCGATAAAGAGAATGTGAGCGGGCAGAAGATTCATAGACACAGAAAGAGAAGACCAAAAGGAGCAGGAGGCACTCAGTTGTTTATGTGAAATCAAGGAGCAACAGGTTAAAACTTTTACACCTTCCTGAAGAGAGCTTGAAGCAATAAGATGAAAGATGGGATAAGATGCTAGCCTTAGCGCAGAAGATCAATCATTGAGCCTTAGGCCACCTTCAAGCTCTGCTTAAGTTGCTATTAAACTCGAGGAAATCCTTATATGTTACAGGGTGAATTAATTTCTTACCTTGGAAAAGTTTTCTGCAATTTCTTTTATACTGATATCAGGCCACTGGAGTATCAAGTTGACAAGGTTAGCCATTTGTGCATACAATAGTAATTGCTTCTCGTTGATTTCAGACATATCTTCATCGAGAAAAATAACAAAGTTGTTAAAAATTATAATTAATCGAAGAAAGAAAGGAGGGGGGGCTGCATTAAAAACTCCAAAACTAAAATAGATAAGCATACGAGATACCAAAGCCTCCACCAGATTGTAGTTGTCCGTGGCAGTAGTTGCGATTATCTGGGAGTTAAACAAACTAATCATCAAGAAATCTTTACAAATACAAAGCCATGCAAGTTATTCCTTGATCAAATACACTGCATACAACTAGTTGAGATAACATAACGTATCATGGAAGAATAACAATTTAGACTAGAAATATAGTGGCATTCAACTCTATCCCAAAATGATAATGGACGAGAGGAACTACAAGAAAACTTAGCCGCCAAGAGCTTGTTCTTTTATAGATAAAACCACAAAAAGGAAGATCAAAGAGCTCAAATTTCCTTTCATAAATTGACCAAGCATATATATTCTCAGATCTACAACAAAATCCTAGTTATTCTGATAATGACATGTGTTCACTGTTCACCTAAGCAGGTTAATGAATGATGATGGGCCCTGAGATTATACTCCCATAGCCTGTCAATTAATTAATTAAATGATAGTCTAAATGAGGTATGTATAGATGCTGCTAACAAGGTGAAGGAATCACATTCTGGGCTATAATTGGAGTGCCCTAAAAAGGTGGTATGAAAAGTATGAATCACTTCGTACTTGGTGAAAATATAATACAAGCTGTGAACCATGGGCAAAACTTGTGATCACTCTATCTCTCTCTAATTTATTATTTCTTCCTATGGACAAATACTGGGGAAGGATTCAAGTGCCACATCTTTGGCTCAATGCAGGGAAAGATAGCACGAAACATCTGGAAAGCTTCAAGCATCCTAAAGTTTAATGAGTTAGGGTTATCTAGCAATGTATCAATAACTGATAGGACCATTTTATTATTTTTATGGTTAGAATCCTTCAGAATGATATCATTGATCAATTTAATAGTGGTAACAAAGTCATCCCAAACTAGTCATACAGAAAGTAGTATCACTCTTTATCAATATCACTATACCTGTCATCAAGAACAAGTAGGCTATAGCAGCAAGCAAAAGCCCTAAATATGAATGAATCAATAGAAAAAAATGATACATGTAACATCATGAACAAAATAGTAATACACTAAAACAAATATTAATTAAGATATTCACCTTCTCACTTTGCAATTTCCTTCGTAGGTAAAGTTTCACCATCAAACGTATAGAAGGTGTAACAGAATTTAACCTACTCTTATCAAGTTTTGTGAGAGCTTGACACTCAAGATGATGCAACTTCCAATCTGACTTCTGAAAAAAAAAATGTACCAAATGCAGTCAACATATCAAAATATAACAATGTGGATTCCCAAATATTAATTTTGCAATAATTTCTAGTTATTGTGTATATATACAAGAACGCAATAGCTATATCATGACAAAGCTGATAAGTTTCTTGCTTAAAATAGGGACTGCCGGGGGTAGGGAGTGAGAGAGAGATTTCCTTTGTCTACTGAAAATCAATAGATAAGCAGATGGAAATCAGTACACGTCTTGATTTGAATATTGATATTACAGGTGTTGGGTGGTATCAGCGCATTGGCATACATATTTTAGTATATGACTGTAGCATCACAAGGGAAGGGGGGAGCGTAAATCAGAGAAGAGTGAAACCCGTGGTTTTATTTAAAAAGCCAACAAGTCCGAGCTAAAGAAAGATAAGCGGAAAAAAAAGGTAGTTATATAAATATACATACACCTTTTCCATATACCTGACATTTGCTCCCACAGTACCAAACAACTTGACAAGATGAACATCTTTTAAGGTTGCTTGATGTGAAACACCAATCACATCTTGAACACGCTGAAGTTTTGTTTGGTACAGAGACATAAGGCTCTTCACTTAAAATTACATTTCCTGCCATATGAAAAACTTCTCAGTATAGGTCAACTGATTAGTGTAGCTGCAAACATGATTAGAGAAATACAAGCTAAATGCTATACCAAGCAATTTAGCAACCTTTTACGCAGGCGGTGTTTCAATGCTGAGTGCAAAAGTGTTTGCATGTGTGTTGTCCATGATGGGGAATTTTCATTAGGAATTTTGATATGAGATTTATCATTTATTTAATGGCAATTTATAGTATGACAACATATAACACTGTAAGAAAATGTTGTAATTGCCATGAACCCCAAAATATGCAAAGTTCGACCAAAACAAGGACCCTAATGCGAACTGAAAACTCCACATGATCTGAAAAGTCTGATAAAGAGGGGTTACCCGATACCACTAACCCTAATTTTGACATCCCTTTTCAAAATAGAGAAATCATTCAAATAAATATAGTGCGGAGAAATACATAGTTTGAAATACTAAAAAACTTGAACATTAAGTTAACCAGTATAGTTGTAGACCAATAAGTACCTTAAGCATCAACCTCCGCAAAGAGTATTTCAAAAACAAATATACTATAATTACACAAAATCTTGCAGTTCAATTAAAACCAATTAATTTCCCCTACTATTCTGGGAGGAAATTTAAGCTACTTCATGAATTGGGAAAGCCGTAAGAAAAGTATTTGAATGCAAGAAAAATTATATTCTTAAAAATAGCAAATATATACTTATACAATATACATGATGTAGAGAGAGAGGGACGGACCTGGAGAGAAGTCTCTAGTGGTGAAGAGACAGCGACCTTTGTCTGGGAGGGTTGAAAAGCTTAAACCTTTGTCCGATAATACTTTCTGGAGTTCCTCCATTGGTAAAGCTGTTTTGGGTATGGAGAGAAAAAGGAGGGAAGAGTAGGGGGAGAAGTAAAAGGCAACGCCGTGTTTGGGGTTGAACTGTTGAAGGGAGAGTTAAAAGGAAGAAAAAAATAAAATCTAACTTGCTATTTTTTCCAACAAAAAAAAAGTATTTTTTTTTAATAAATATTAGACTTAATCATAAAAAAAAATCAAAAAAATTTGGTTCTTTTTAGAAAAAAATCCTGCAAAATTTATTTTTTTCAATTAAACCTATGATGTCTCTAAAAAGTTAACACAAATAATTAAAATGGACGAATCCTATGACTTAAGCTGACTAATGTTTAGGTGTAACTTACGTGCGATAATTTTATTTTTTTTATTTCATATTATAAAATAATAAAAATTTAAAATTGACATATATTCTTATAATTTTAATCGATATAATAATGATAAATATTATAAACTATTTAAAAAATATTACTCATTTTAAATTTTATTATTTTATAATTTTTAAATTATCTCAAATTTAAATTTTAAAATGTGTCAAATTAATTTTTAAAAGTCACTAATAATCATATAATTTGAAACAGGTGGACTATTTTATTTTTTTTTCCACTTCAAACCAAATCCCTTTAAACATATTTAAAAATGTAACAATAACATAATTCCCAAAAGCCAAGAGTAACAACTGCTCGAAATCATGTTCAAAAAAGCTCAAAAGACATGGTTCAGCCATTAAATAACCAACCAAATAAAAGTATGTTATTCTCATACTTATTTATTTGGGTAAAATACAATTTAATACCTATAATTTATGTGTTTTTGTACTTCATCCTCCGTGGTTAAAAAATCTTCATATTATCACTCATACTTGATCTTTCATTGTACACCACCTCCTTTTCAATTTCCTATCTTAACACAATTAAAAAGGGTACTAATATTTATTCTACCCTTCATAATCAAGTTTGACCATGTTTAAAAGTTTTGACTATCTTTAAATAGTTTATCACCAATTTAAATATGTATATAGATTAATATATGTATATATTTTTTAATAAAGTAAAAAAATTATATTTATTTTATAAAACTCTTTAGTTATATATTAAATAAAGTTATTAAACAGATAGAGTATTATATTAGAAGAGAATTGGAAAAAAAAATTAAAAAATAAAAACTAAAAAATATACTCCATTTGTTCCACAAAAAGAGTTTTATTTAACTTTTTAATTTGTAAAATTTTAAAATTCAATTTGTGACGTTAAAGTATTCTAATTTGGAAATTAAATTTTGTATTTAGCAATACTTTTTAGGTAATTTCTAATATTAACAAATACATTAATAAAAAATAAATAAATTCACATTAATATTAAATTTTAAATTTTCATAAACTAATGAAAAGAAAAATCAAATGAAGCAACCTTTTAAGACTTCACAAAGTAACCCAATAATTTATTATTGGTGTATTGTGTTTTGTTCAGTTTAATTATTGTTTAATTTATTTTAATTATGTTTTAGTAGATTCATTATTGTTTAGTTTATTCTATCAATTTTTTAGTTTGATTTAAATAAATTTGTTTAACAAATTTAGTTTCTTAATACAGGTTTTTTAATGAAAAACAAGTATTTAAAAAAATAAAAAATAAAATAAAATAAAAGGATTGAAATTCAAGAGTCACAAAAAGTAGCATATATATAATTGGAAACTTAATCTCAATTTTATTTTTAGAAAAATATTCAAAAATTTCTAATGTATTTTTATAAATGTTTTATTTATAAATCTCAGGAGTTAAATGTCGTTGTATGTTAAATATAAACTAAATAGGGTATTTTTGTATTTTGCATAAGAAATTTAGCCATCAAATAAGCTATCCACTTGCTTTTTGGGCGAGTGAGCTACACCCGCATGAAAAAGAGAAAATTTACAAAAAAAAATTAAATAACAGGTCGCGATAAATGGGTATTTTTTAAACACAGATGGTAAAATTTAAAAATGCATAAAAATCGCCATAAATAACATTTTACCGTATTTATTTTCACATTGTTGCTATCCTCATCCTTGAACTTTGTAGCTCCAAAAAAAAGGCATAGTCATGAAAAAAATAAAATAAAGGACAGCTAAAAATAAGCTAAAATTTTACTTTAAAATAAATAAATTAAAGTGATCATACCTAAAACTCCATAGCTCAAGAACCCAATTCCTCTATATTAAATTAAAATGAAAATCAAAAAATAATTAAATGTAATTCTTTTTCTTGTGTATCAAGATTTTTGTAAGCATAAGACAATTTATTTATGACCAAAAAGAAACAGGGGCTCTTGTCTTTCGGAAATTGCGTTTTTTTGTTCCAATAAAAAGCGCATAGCCTATCATTTGGTATTCGATAGTCTTATTTATTATATCTTCATATTCTTGCGCCATTTACTTCTCTTCTTCCTCTTGTCGCAGAAGAGAAACACAAAAGAAAGGAGAAAAGGCGAGGAGGAGGAGGGTGAGGGAGAGGAAAATGGGGGATGTGTGGGTCTGGCTTTTCTTCTTCTTCTTCCTCATCGCTCTCCTCGTCCTCCTCGTTTACCAGGTTTCTAACTTTTCTCCTCCTCTTTAAACTATATTTATTTTAGAAAAATAATTTATATGTTAATTAATTTTAGACGATTGATATTACCGTGCAAAAATAATATTGTTAATAAGTATCGGTTAAAATATTAAGTGTCGTTATAATAATTAAAAAAAGTATGTTAAATGTATATTTATTAATTGTGGCAGCATAGTTTTTTATCCTAAATGAATTTTGAATTTGCGATCAATGTAAAACTATAAACGATAGAATCGTGTATTAATACGTAGGTCTCTTCTTTACATTCATACATAGGAAATTATTATCAACATACATTTGTTATTCCATATATCAGTAATTAATATCAACATAAATTTATTATCGTATATAACAACATTCTTTAACTTATATCTGTTTCACAAAATGTGTCCTATTTGTCGAATGTCAATTTTTCCCCTCACAAAAGAGTATTTTTCTAAATGACGGTAGATTAAAAAAATTCAATGGTCTCGAAGTTTGTCGTGCTAATTGCATTACAGTGCTCCCTTGGTAGTTTTCCTTAGCAAAATCGGTTGCCAATTTTTTTTTACAGTACTTTAAAGGTTCCATATGAAAGAATCCTGACAAATTTGAATTGCAGCTTCTTTGCTTGACGGATCTGGAGTTCGATTATGTCAACCCTTATGATACTGCATCTCGAATAAACGAAGTGGTTCTACCAGAGTTTATCGCCGAAGGGGTGTTATGCTTTCTCTATCTAATAACAAGGCATTGGATAATGTCGCTTTTCTGTGTGCCGTACCTATACTTCAATGTGAGATTGTAAGTTTTTCTCAGCTCTTACTTGATATATATTACTTATGTGAACCAATAATAAATGTACTAGCAGACACATTATTCTGTGGATGTTTGTCATAATTAAGAAGAACAAGCTTAGTTGGTCACCCCATGGGCCATGGTTATTAGGAACACTGATCGATCGGGTTGTAGAACAAAAATCGGGTACAAGCAACACTACTTATGGTGGAATGCACAAGACATTTAGTTCTTGTTCCGTAATTCAAAACAATAGTACCCAGTACTACCCACTACGCAATACGTGGGCAATAAGAGTTTCCTCGTAGCCCGTCACCCATCCCCTTCGCATTGTTTTATAAAATCTTTTCTATTTACCCTTCTGGTAGTGTTTGACCAAATATGTTTTTTGAACTGCTAGTCTATCCCGCTTGTTTGTATGAATTGCAATATAACCTAAAAATTTTATAACTTAGAGAAACTTTATCATGATATTTGAACAATCTGCATTTCGTAGTGTGTAGCTAACTTTAGTGTCATTAGCTGGACTATTCAAAAAGAGTAGCTAATTACATTTTATAAGAATCATTCTAATCTTAGCCTTTCATTTTCTCTCTACTAGCTAATTACAATATTAATCTATTTTTACTACATAGTGATAATGATTTAACAAGTTGAAATGCTTGCAATATATATGTTTTGAGTCGCATAATGTTAGCTAGATGTATTTAATTGACTATCAGTCGTTAAGTACTTATTCAAATATCGTACATTTAAATGATTATGAGTTGAACACTCGTTCGAACGATTTTCTTATGTGGAACCAGGTATAGACGAAGACAACACTTCATTGATGTAACCGAGGCTTTCACCTTGCTCCGTTGGGAAAAGAAGATTCGGATTATCAAACTTGTCAATATCGTTTTTCTACTCTTGATCTCCTTATTTTGGTTAGTGAAGGATACATTTTTATTTCAATATGCAATCATAGTTTAGTCTTTGTTACTTCAAATTTAATTTTTGATGCGCTTTGTTGTAGGTTGATTTACAGTGTGTTGGGTGATGTTGACCTGTGATTTATGGCTTCCAAATTCTTGATTTGTAATGGAAGTCTTGGACTCCGGCTGTGTTGTATGGAGAAAGTATAAATATATGTTGTGATTAAATTTTATAAAAATATTCATAAGCGCACAAATTTATTAAAAAATAGTTTATGCAAAGAGCGAGATCGATCTCACGAAAATTATTGAATAATTAATTCAGTCTAAATTATATCAATTCTAATATAGTTAAACAAAAAGCGAATTTTGAATTAATTAAACTAAAACCAAATTAACATATAATGAAAATAAAGACTAATTAAATAACTAAATTTAACCAATGAAAAAAAGTTATGAGATTCGAAATTCATAAATATTAACTATGTTGTCGTACTGTTCATTATTAATTTTCTAAATTTGGAGTTACAATTTGAAAATCAACTCAGTACTTTTTAAAGATTTTTCATTCAAGTACATAAAAATATTATTTTTTTTTGTAAATTTTTATTTTCAAGGTTAAATGTATAAGTCCAAAATATTATATGTATCCACTATTTTAAAAATAAATAATCTAGTTCTTAATTTAAAATTTAAAATCACAATTCAAATTAAATTAAATTAATTGTAACTATTCAGAATACGTGATATTAAAAATAAAACAATTTAATTCAATTCAATCAATAAAAAATAATAATAATTTTTAACATTAAAACTAATTTAAAAATTATAATAAATTTTAGATTATTACATAATTAATATGTTTGATCCTACCTCATAAATTATTCAGCTATACATGGTAAAATTGATAACAAAAATAGAAATTGAGAAGTGATAATCCATTATATGCACGGCTGCTCTACTGTTCTCATGTCCTTCTGCCGCACTGCTGATGTGTTGCTGACTTGATGATTCGCTGCTCTGCTAATGTTCTCACGTTGTTAGCTTTGATTCGATGATGCGTTGAAATCTCTTATAATCTTTTCGTATAGTATTCTTGTGCAATAAAAATTATTAGAACAGGGCAGGAGTTCAATTCCATAGAAATTAAAATAAATACAATTAAAATATAACTAAACTAATAAATCTATTTATATATAAATAATATGTTCATCGATATACTCCTTCAAAAATTAAAGGTGGCCTCCTACAAATGGAGGAATGTGTGGTGTGGTGCGGATGTTAATTCCCCCATATAAAAACTATTACCACAACATATTTAAAGAAGATTTAAATCCACCTCTCATGATTTAATAATAAAATAATTACTCATAAGATTTTAAGTGCATAAAATCTTGGGATTTAAAATTATGCTCAAATTATAAAAATAAATAAATAAATAAATAAATTGTGTACAACATATTCCCAAAGATACCATATATAACATGAGTTTAAATTTGATATATTGATTGTGTACTTTATTAGTGATATGTCATAATTTTAATAATGTTTATGTACGCGTTCACGTATTTATTGTCAGTGTATTAATTTAGCGAATTGATATTTTTATAAACTCTCTCTTACATGAATGTAATATCTATTTATTATACATATAAGAGACACTTTATAAAACTAATATTTTTAATTACGAAAATATTAATTCCCTTAATTTAAACTCCTTCAGCGTAAGAATGTGGTAGTATATTTACCGTCTAAAATTAATAGTCTTCATGATAAAATGAACAGAAATGGTAACAAGTCACTTGCGCCGCATTTGGATCTGAATTTTCCAAAGTTTAAAAAGAATAATAAAAGATACATGGTTTCAGTTTTCCTTTTATCGTTGTGTAAGGAAATTAGGAACTTTCTCACACAGAAAAATCTGATATTATCTCATGATTAGCTTTTGATTTATTTATTTTTTTCATATAATTCTCACACATAACAATATGATATTATCCCATAATTGATTTTCAAAAATTTTTACATATAATTTTCACACATAAAAATCTTATATTATTATCCCATAATTGACTTTTAAATTAAAATCTCTCTCTACGTATATGATCTGTAGCTATACAACCTTTAAATTTAAATTTAGGTACAACAATATTGTCAAACTTAATATTTTGTGTGAGACTTGTGATAAATGCAAATATCTATAAAATCGTTGATTTCAAGAATAAGTATATTATATAATTTTATTTTTCCTTTCTCTTAATACTGGAAATTGAATGATTTTTAATTTCAATACAATTGCGTTTGCCTTTATTTCCAAATAAGCCTATGTGTTCAACAAGATAATTCAAGTGCACTAAGTGCCAAAGTCATTTGTCTAGCCATAGCACATGTTCTATTACATATGAATTTCTGCAAGTTTGTGATAGAAAAACTCTTGATGAGATACGGGAGGTCATAAAGGTAAAACATGTATAACAACACATTACTTTTGTACATACATGAACTACATTTCAATTTCAATGTATTTTTCTTAGTTTTTCGTGTTGTTTTTCTATAGAACAATTTAGGAGTCAACATGGACTATTATTATTTGTATAGAAACTGAATACAACTAGTTCTACAATTCTTGCAAAAAACTGTCGAAAAAAATAAAAAACTAACAGTGAAAAGTATTTGTGTGATAAATGTTGTAAGTACGTCAAGTTTATTCTACCAAGGTATTATAATATATTATTTAACAATTGCGTATTATAAAAAATAATGGGATACTATCACCAATTATCTAACTCGATGAATCTAACTTTTAAAATATATTCAAAGTTAAAGTTAGAGTAATGAATGATACGTGGACTACATCTTTTGTTTTGTTTGATTGTGAAACCCAAGAAATACTAGAAAAATCAATCTATGAATTGAAGGGTCAATTAGTGAAGGTAAAAATAAAAAATAAAAAAATTGTGATTACTATATATATATACAACCTTTAAGTTATGTCCAAAACTGATTTCACTTATTATTTTATTTATTTGTGTTTAAGGATGAAGAGTCCGATTGTTTTACTTATATAGCATCTTTTCATTATAATTTAATTTATTGATTACGTACATAAATTTATAATTAACAAAATGAATAATCCTACTTCAATGCACGAGTTTGTATTAGTTAGGAACTAAAATGGTGACAAGTAGAAGTTCAAAAGAAAAAACTCAAGGAGACTTTGTACTTTTTGTTGTCATGCACGCTGTGAAGATCATGGAACACCAATCAATTTTCAACATACGGTCAATGTAATTTATTTAAATTTTAAAAATACTAAATACTATGATTGATTTGATAGTGCCATTCTAATAGTAGTATACAATATACATAATTGCATTTATTAAAAAAAAAATAATTTATATCAAATTTAAATTTAAAAATAACTTAAATTGAATTTTTATAATCAAAATAACTCATATATTTTATGAACGATAAAAAAAAAATCTTTTTAAAAAATAGGATGGGCTATTTTTAATATTTATCTATCTCATCGTGTATGCATTTATATGACAATTATAATTTAATTAGATTTTTTTATAATATATAACATGACTTGTATAAGAGCATATAGGTATACTTTTGCACCACAAAATTTGACAAAGTACTCGTAGAGGGAGGCGGTTTACTTTTAGTATAATTTTTTCATTCTTTACATACGTAGTTGGGTGTATTTTTTAAAATATATCAAGCTTTCTATATCCATCAATTTTTTATTCAATTATTTATAAAAAAAAATCAAAAATTTATGCACAAATGCAGATGTGTGCTGTGCCACACGTGCTAGTAAAAAAATTCAGAATTTTGAAAAAGTTCTTTTTTTTTTCTTTTTTGGGCGAGTTCAATTTCGAGAAATATATATAGTTTTTTACGTTATGTAATTTAAATACATTTTATTGCAATGATATGCAAATTATTTATGGATGAGATAAATTTATATATACAATATTTAAATATAATATTAAATACTATATTTATTTTAATTATTAAAAAATAAGATATTGTACAAATTTAATATCATATCCTATTTTTTAATAATTAATTTAAACGTAGTGTCTGTATGTTATGTTTGAATATTGCACAGTTATCGTTATGGATGAAGTTCCAAACAATTTTTTGTCTTATCTTCCTCTCATGCCAAACAACTCTCAATTCTATCGTTACAATACCATCCAATAAAAATAATCACAGACAATTTTATGACCGCCCATTTTATAGCCAACCAATCTGAATTCGTCAGTGAGGTAATTTATCAGGGCATCACTGTGATGCTAACTCATTTGAAAATCGTTTTATCCGTCCTAAAACCCTCTCCAGAACCCCCCAATGTCCCTAACGAATTCCCTCCGTTTTCTCTCTCTACGATCATCGATCCACTTTCTCTCTCAAAAAAATTCCCACCACTTTCTCTCTCTTCCACAGCTCTTCCACTCATAAGAAGCGCTTCTTTCTATCGGCATCAGGTATGCCGTATGCTAAGTTTATTCGTATATGTATTTGATTGAAATTATTAATTATTTAAAAATTAAAGATATATTTGTAATTTTAAATTATGAAATAGCAGAAAACATTGCCATTGCTTGTACTTAGGGTACGTTCTGTTATTAGAGATTATTACAATAACTTTTAGTGCATTTGGAACGGTAAGCTCTAAAAGTTGCGTTCTAAAAGTTGGGTTTGTAAGTTAAATAAATTGTATTTGGAATAAGATGCTTATTGACAAATAAGATTCTTAAATGTATGTTTGAAACTCTAAATATATTAAACGTTCCATAAACGAAGTAGATCAATAAGTACTTTGCTAGATGAGTATTATCAAGTCAAATCACTGCTGTTTTTCTAGTTAATGTAAGAGTAAAATTCAAAATACCACCTATGGTTTACACCAAAGTCACCACTTGTGCTCCGAAAACTATCGAGTTAGCACTTGTAATTTCATATTTATTTTCACAACTGTACCTGTTAATGATTCGTGGTTAACACTTAACACCATTAATTTTGCTGAATAAAGACTATTATACCCTTCCAATTTTATTTTAATCAATAGCATTTTCTTCATTTTTTTATTAACATCTCAAATACAATATATATGTATTACAAAATTATTAAGCATTAAAGTATATTAATGTTGTAATTTATTAAAACTAAATCACAAATGAGTAAATAAATAATAAAGGAATAATGAACAAAAATTTTAATCATGCATTTAACAAAAAATAAATAAATTCAATCACAATAAATTTAGTTAACATCCATTAAAAATATCATATTGATTACCTTATTATATTATTTATTTTAAAGGACTATGTAAAGAGAGAGATTGTACTGTGGATACCCAAAATCCAAATTTACACAAAAAAATCAAAAGACTAAAATTCATACCTAAAATCCCATATTTACACACAATCGAATGAGAGAAAAATCAAATCTAATTCAATAAATCATCCAAATCTCACCTACTGGAAAAGCTCCTCCCGAAGGGAAGGAATAATTATCTTCGATCGGATCTCTCTTTCTCAATCACGCTTTGAGGTTGGGAAAGATGGGGCTCGAGTTTGCGAGAGGTAGATTGACGATGGAGAGTTTGTTGTTGTAATCTTCAACCCTTGATTCTTTTTCTTAATCTTTTTCTGCAATAATCTTTTTTGAGAATGGTTTATGTGATTTCAACGGCTACCAAACACTACAGAAGCGGCATTAATTGGCAGATTTAGGTTTGCGCCCTTAATGGTTCGGTCGTTAGGTTTGTGTTTAAGGTTAGAGTTTTGTTTTGGGGAATTTTATGTGTTTTTGTTTGTTAAGTGATAGAATGTTTATGGGTGATTGTTCACTTTTACAAAGTTTAATGGAATTTAGATGTGCTTGAATGGATGATCCTCTAATCATTTTTCATTTTAGTAATCTTTAGTTTTGTGTTTATTTTAAGTATTGGCTATTTGATGCTATAACTTTGAAATAGAAATCATGGAAATTTAGTTGGGTTATGTGAAATGTGGTTGTACATTTGGCAAAAGCAAATTTCATATACAATTGTTTAATCCATGGAAGAGAGGAAGAAAATTTTATCTTTTATTCATCTAAGGAATTTAGCTACTGGTGGTGATGATATATGAAAGAGGGATTCCTCATTGTTTGTTTTTTTCTTCTTCTGGTTATGAGTTTTCTGGGTACATTAAGGGGAAGAATCATTTGACGGTAAATTTGAGGGAAATTCGAGGGTATTAAGGTCATTTGAAACATTTTTTTTTTATTACTGCTAGATAACACTTCATTCGCTTTTTGGCAGTGGAATTCACTTGCTGTTAAAATGGCCCGAAATTAGGTAACTTGAAAGTAAATGTGAAACCACAGGTGGTGATTTCATAGTTTCTAGACCACATGTGGGGACTTAAGAATTGGTGTATACCGCAGGTGATTTTTTGAATTTTACTCTTAATTTAATTTGTATAAATAAATTTTTCCATAAAAGTCGTCGTTTTAGGAATGTATCTAATTTTGGAATTCAAGGAGTAACAATCATCCCACATGGTTCTACTGATATGCAATTAAGAAATGAACATGTCCCAAAATGCAAAATTTGTTATGGCATTAATAAAACCTAAAAATCAGCCTCACCTACTTATGTACATGTATGTGCTTTTGATTAAATGTAGCTATTTATCTCTCAAGGGACATGATTTTTTTTTTTTTTGGGTTTAGCTATGGAATCCCAATTGCCATGTGTTATGGTACTATGTGGAAAATCATCTATCGAGAAGGAATTGGCTAAATCTATGAAAACAACAGTATTCTAAAACTCCCTGAAAATGCCAAAGTTTCAGTGTTTTTGCACTTAGAGAAGGAAAAGTCTTTCGACAAGGAATCTTTAAGTATAAATTCTTATATGAATTCTCTTTCAACCGCATGCCTTGGAAGGTTCCTAATTTGGTCTCCCCAATTGCCTTCTACTCATGATGTAGTTTCAAAGTAAGTATACAATTTATTTTTTTAACAACATCAATGTTAATTACTTAGAAAATGTGGCTATTGAAATTTTAGTTGTTGGCAGCAATTTTGGGGATCTTCCTATTGGTGCAGTGTGTGTCGCTGATTTTCAATACAAAGGCCGAGATTTTGAGTTTTTTTTTTTTTTTGTTGCAGTCTTTTTTGAATTTTTCAGTTTAATTGTGTGGTGCTTATAATTGTGATTTTTTTTTGCAGGCAGGTCGAAGAATGTTTGGGAATCTCCAAAGGGCTGCCTTCTTTTTTTGTTTACAATGCAGATGGAAGATGGCCGAGTTGTGCCACTTGTACAGTACGTAGTCAGTCTTGCTATGACAGAGGCAATAAAGGATGTTTGTGACAGAAATGTAAGTGTTTTTCTTGACATTGTTATATCTTAATTTTGAAATTGAGTGAAACATCCACTAATTGAGAAAACTATTATTTCAAATTTAATAGTAGTAAAATAATGGACTGAAAGAGTATCACTGCTTCAATTGAAACTTATTACAAAGTAGTAATTCACCTAGACAATAGAGGGTTGGTGAAGGTCTGTAAAGTAGTAACCTTTCCAGTACATAAAGGCCTTTTGAGAAGGTATGTTGCTGTAGTTGATCCAAGTTATTTAGAATCAACCTTATTAGTAGTGAAAGTGGACTCCCTTGTCCTTTTGGTAGTAGGTCAGTATCAATAGTTTTGAACTGAATACCCTCATGTACCCCATACCTCGTCTTCATAACTGTGTCATGTTGTGTTAAGCATGGGTATGCAAATAAATCTAGGCATCACATGACAGACATTGACCACAAGATAAGATCAACTTTACAATGGACAAAGTAAAGAAACTTCTACTAGAAGATCAAGTGGTTACATGGATCATTTAGACCATATATGATGTTTTGACTCTTTGATTCAAAGTTGATGCCAAAGTTTGATGTTGACGTTATAGTTTTGGGTAACATAATTTTTTCAGGGTGTCCCACATCTTGATGTTAGAATAAAGTGGCCAAATGATGTGTACTTAAATGGCCTCAAAGTGGGAGGCATTTTGTGCGCATCGACATATAGATCAAAGAAGTGTAACGTTAGTGCTGGTAAATTTCTTTTTGTGACGTTTTGCCAATCTAAACAAATAATTCATATACCTAAGTGATATAAGTTGAATTTTTTTTATCCCCTTTCATTGATGCCCTTGTCTTTGGAGTCACCTGTTATGAAATGAATCTATTGTGTACTTGCTATATACACAGATTTGGTGTGTATGGTATTGCTATTGTTGTGGAGAGCTGCACATTGTAGTTACAATTTGACCTTCCACATCTTACAGGTGTAGGTTTGAATGTTGATAACGAGAAACCGACAACTTCCTTGAATTCTGTTCTTAAAAAGTTGACTTTGGTCGCTGACCAACTGCAGAGAGAAGATCTTATTGCTGCCTTCTTCAATAAATTTGAGAGTCTTTTCAATCTTTTTATGAATCAAGGTGAACTATTGTCTTCTATACATTTTAAGGTCTTTTTTAGTTTTTAAATATGTTGCAACTTGCAACCTCCTTCGTATTTAAGTGTTCTTTTTCTCTTTGTTTTCCACTATGAAAATCAATTTGGTGTTCTGTAAGTTTTAAATCCTTGTGTTTTAACTAGTTATATAATTTGCTGTTCATTGAAAAATCCATGGATAAAAATTCTTCTTGAATATGGTAAACTGAAAAGTTCACGTAAACTGAAACAATGATATGTACATCAGAACATATCATTTATTCCAATGAAATATTTTATTATCGCTATCATAATAGAAGCTAATATTATCGTGATCATAATAGAAGTTATAGTTGAGACTTGAGAGAGAGAGAGGTATTTTTAGCAGCTATGCACTAGTCAACTTCATTTTGAGTAATGTATTGGTAGCAGTATATGAACAATGTGTAGCTCAAGTGACAGTACCCAGCGTCCCTAGACTTCTGCTTTTAGAGGTAGACCAATTGGCTTTCTCACTCTGTTTGTTAGCATAGATTTTATATGAAATTTTTTCCTAATTCATATTGCTAATACAAAAAAACAAATCTTTTTATGGAATACTCCGGCACTTGTTGATGTAGTCTTTCATTGGACTGCTTCAGGATTCCAAGATTGCCTTGAGCACTGATGAAATTGTAAGAAATGTGAGAAGTATATAACTACAGCATAGTTAAATCAGTAATTAAATGAACTGGCTATTGCCTACTGCTAGCACCCTAACCAAGGAAGCACAGTCACTTCCCAGAGGGCCATGAATCCGTGTCGGACACGTGTCGAACACGAATTCGCTCTGACATGCCTCTGGCACGCACCTGTGAACTCTTTTTTTTCCCTTGTTTTTTTAAAGCTTGGACGTGTTCAGACACATCGGGGCACGCTAAGGGACATTTCAGGACATGTCGGGACATGCTAAGGGACACGTCTTTTAAGTTTGGATATTATTATGTAATTTTAAGATTTTTATTATACAATGTGTTATCATGTTCTATTAATAATTTATTGTAAAAAAATACATTTATATTCTTAAATATATATATATATATATATATATGATTGAACGTGTCCCCGACGTATTGTATCATATTTTTTTGGAAAATGCCGTATCCCATGTCTCATGTCGTGTCGTATCTGTGTCCGAGTTGGTGCTTCATAGACCCTAACCTTTATCGTGAGTACACACACTCATAGAAAGGGAACCCACTTGCATAAGGCATAAATTATGTGCTTCAGAGGAGATCCGACGTGGTGGTGTGACCTCAAATAGAGGTGCTATGTTGGAAAGAGAAAGGGATGATTTGACTTGGCTTATTTTGTTTTTAAAAAGTTGATCAAATATCAAACTCTGGGTATCAGTCTGAGTATGGGTCCTACTTATTTCTAATTGGGGTTATTTTGGGGTAAAACTTGTTTGTGCATACAAACGTGAAAATGAAGAACTGTTTCTGAAACGTTGGTACAATAATATGAATAATTTGAATATTTTCCTTGTTATCATGCAGGATTTCAACCTCTTGAGGAGCTATACTACAAGACATGGCTACACAGGTATTAACTACAATGTAATTATTTGTTTATTTTCTTTATGCTTGCATGATATTTATCAGGCCTGTTCAAAATCTAAAAGCAGCTGCTTGTACAATTTCTCTTATTACATGCCTTAAAAGGAATATTGAGCGTATGCTGTATTAGATGGACTCCTTTAAGTATATACATTATAAGCACCAGAGACTTGAGCCACAAAGATTGAGCAGCAAGGATTTATGATGCTTTAAGATTATTAGATAATAGAAATAAATTTATCATTTCCAAAAACGTGGAACTTATGGTGATACTACCACAGTTTAGCAAATAGTATTTCATTGTTTTCTATTTATTCTGATTGATGCGAAGGACCACGATCTCATTCACCAGGGAAAGATTGTCAGAATTGTTGGGCACAAAAGTTTAAAAGGGCTTCAAGCATGCCTCTTACCCTCCCTCTGTTTTATTGTTCCTCTTTCCATGATTAGAGATTACTTGAGCTTGTTCATGGTTAGAAACTATGAGAAGACTATCCTAGTCAGTTATTTGCACATAATTGCTATGCATACTTGCTCAAGCCTACTTGGGTGGACAGAAAATGTCTTTTCATGTCTAAGGGGATTCAATGGGATGTCATATTGCGCCGCTCATCATTTAAGCTTACAACGTATGAAATATACATTCTGTGCACATTTGTTATGAATTTAAACAAATACTGGAAAAGGCATTAGACTTTTAGAGCTATAAAATACCAAGTTACTAGGAGTGATTATTTGTTAGTTGTTGTCATATTAGCTACTTGGATATTATTTATACTTTACTATGGACTTACTTTGCACCCTGTGCATAATATCAGATGGGTAGCATTAGGAGGTCGTGCTGTACTTTGAACATCTTAAGGGGGTTGAGGGAAAACATGGTCCTTAGGTCTTCTTGCCTACCTGATGACTCACCCTGAGAATACATATATAGGAAGTCCATATATGTATATACACTTCTACCGATGATAATATAGTTATGCGGAAGGGAAACAAGTATAATATCGTAACAAATCTGGTAATCCGGTTGCCACAGGGACTTGGCTCATATTGTTCATGAAATTATGAGCTCCAAGTCTCTTTCACAAGTAATTGTTTTTCAAAGTGACACACCAAGAATACATGGTGTAACCACTAACTGAGAGCAGATCGACAATCCATTTAGAAAGCTAAAAAACAAAGAATACAATGGATATCATGTCTGAGGTCCTGCTATATTTGTCAAGGCTCCCTAAGTTAGTAACTAGTGGTGCTTGGTAGTCTCTGCTCCCAGTTTTTTTTATGTTCGTTTATTAAACCTTTCTTGATAATGAATTCTTCATTCGCATGGCTATTCTCTTATATAATTTGCTTTACTGTTTGGTTTCTGTGGATCTGCTAGGGGTACTCTTTTTACTGCCATTAGCTGTCCCTTAATTAGTTCAACACTGTTTCCTTATGTTGGTTTTTTACACTGCTATTTGGGATTTGCGTCATAGTCTCCTGGTACATTTTGTGTGTAAACATGTATATGTATTTTAATACAAGTTGTTACTTACAGAATAACAATAACAATAACAGTAACAATAAAAGTGACTGGTAATATGGCGGAATGGTTGCCCTGCAGCACATAAACTACAAGATTGGTAACGGTGATGATGCAAGTTTGTGGTTTGACCCTTGGATGAACAAGAGACTTCTGGCTTGGGATATTCATAGCTCCTTAATCAGGAACTCTAGTCTGGGGCACTCTGCTAGGGTTAATAATATTATTTATCATGCCACATGGAAGCTCCCGGACTCCAATCGCTCTGATGTTATTGCTTTTCGACAGATTTTTGAGGTCCACACACTGTGATCCCACAATGGAAGATCAGACCTTTTGGGAGAACTGCAAGGTGAGTGAGGTTAAGAAAACCATTTGGAATTCTATTAGGCAGAGGAACCATGTTGTGAACTGGAGCAACATTGTTTGGCATCGAAACCTTCCTCCCAGATATTCCTTCCTGCGATGGCTGGCTTTCCACAATGGTATACGCACTAAGGATAGACTTATTAATTACGGTCTTGTGATGGATCCCATATGTATCCTTTGTAATGCAGCGCCTGAATCGTTCAATCATCTGTTCTTTCACTGCTCTTTCTCTTTCCAAATTCTGGTTTCGGTTCTGAGATTCTGTGGGTGAAGGGGTATGTCTCGTAACTGGGTCACTATAACAAATTTCATCATCTCATGCTCCAGTGAGGCAATAAGATATAAACTGCTGTGTCTTGGGTTTTCTGTAGTTCTGTACTCTGTCTGGCAGGAACGAAATGCTAGACTTCATAATAATGGTGTTACCCCTGTTAGGACTATTCTGCAGAACTCCTTGTATCTGATTAAATGTAAAGTACCTTCTAATGCAAAATTCCAAAAGGTTATTGCTGCGTACGATTTTCTAGCGCTTTAGGTGGGCCGTGTGTAAGCTGTATGCTCCTTTGCTGGTTTGGTTGTGAGATATATTCTGCCCACCGGATCTTGGGGTACCCTTTATGCTATGTTTGGTTGGTGGGAATGGAATGGAATGACCATTCCTTCTGGAATGATTTAAAACATGTTTGGTTAGTCATTTGGAATGACCATTCCATTCCTTTAGTTATTCCATTCCCATTTATAATGTTATTTTTCATTCCCATCTGAATAGGTAGGTTTATTCTTATTCTTCTTATTTAAGTTTACTATACCTAGTGATTGATGACTTTGCTGAGTCCCAAGTGTTATTCAATATTCTCTACAACTTGTGGCGTTCAATTTCTTGATGTTTTGAGTTCGTTTTTAATTGATTTATGTTCAAAGATGCAATATGCTTTGATGCATTTATATCTCATTGTTCATTTCTGCTTCACCAGTACTTGTTTTCTTGTTCATGTCATTTTCTTCTTGTTGGTGATAATTTTTCTGCCGAAAAGCTTCAATTTTTTGTACTTCATATAGTCGTACTTGATATTTCATTGCTCATTCAAGTGCTTGAGTTGAATAGAGCTCAGCAGTCTTGATTCATATGCAGCTTAATTGTTCAGTCTTCATGTTGCACTGTGAATGGTATCCATCTCTATATTAGTTATAATTAGTTGGCTAATGTTATAATTAGTTATTTTGACTCTCCAAATGCATTAATGGCTCGATTTAATTTAGCTACGAGGAAAAATATCACGAAGAAGAGGATTGTTATACCATTTATAATGTGATTGCACATGATTACATTGGTGAATTAGTTTTTTCAAATTATGGGTTTGATTAGGCAGAAATATTTAAGGCAGCAATATTTCATTTATAAGTTGGGAGGACACGTTACATTGATAGGTAAGTTAACGGAGGTGATAATAATTGTATTGAACAACTTAGGATGAATATGAGTACCTTTCACAAATTGTGTTTCATGTTCGAGACGAAAGGCTACTTACATTCAACTAAACACATGGATGTAATTGAACAAGCTGCAATATTCTTGTATATATTGGGACACCATTCAAATAATCGTGTTATCAAATTTAACTTTAAAAGGTCTAGGGAGTCGATAAGTAGGCATTTTCATAAGGTACTTAATGCGGTTTTAAGATTTTTAGGAATCCTGAACCAACTGCGAAGGACTCAACTGATGAAAGGTGGAAGTATTTCAAGGTACAATTTGCACACATATACACCCATGTGTACATATTTAACATAACCTCCTGTGTTTAAGTATATCTTGTAATCCATGTCTATGTTATTATAGAATTGTTTAGGGGCTTTGGATGAGACTCGTATAAGAATGAACGTACCCACAGAGGACACGTCTAGGTACAGAAAAAGTGAAATTACAACAAATGTTCTCGGAGTTTGTTCGCCAAATATGCAATTTTTGTTTGTGTTTCTTGGTTGGGTAAGGTCGGTTGCAGATGGTAGAGTACTTAAAGATGCATTGTTTAGAAAAAATAGATTAATTGTTCCAAAAGGTAAGATTTTTTTTTTAACCACAACGAAGAATAGCTTTTGAGATAAAGAAATAACATATTTATATTTTTTATTTTCAATGTACTTATTATCTGGTAGATGTTGGTTATACAAATGGAGAGGAATTTCTTGCACCATATAGGGGTCAAAGGTATCATTTGAATGATTAGAGAGATGGACATCAACCCATATCCGCTGAGGAATATTTTAACATGAAGCATTCATCAACAAAGAATATAATTGAGAGATGTTTCGACATTCTTAAAAAGAGATGGACAATTCTTAGAAGTCCATCATTTTATCCTATCAAGATACAGAATCGAATAATTTTAGTTTGTTGCGTTCTTCACAACTATATAAGAGCTGAAATGCCCAATGATCCATTTGAGTTGGGCCTTGAGGATGAAGAGAATGAGGAGGAAAATGAACCAATAGAAGACACTATCACAACTATTGGCAGTTCGAATGAGCGGACAATTTATAGGGACACCTTGCTGAAAAGATTTTTAATAAGTGGAGGAATATAAATAATTGAGTGAAGTCTAAGTATAATTGTCCTAGATTTTTAACTTTTTAATAATGGTACTTTGTCGTTTCATCTTATTATCCTAGTTGAAAACTGTAATTATCTATTATGTTCACGATTTTAATTTTGAATAATTATTCGTATTGGTTGTTTTAAAAAGATTTATGCATTATGTTGTCTCCTAGTGCTTGATGAATAAATAACATGGTGAGCATCATATCTTAAATCTCTTGTACTTGATATTATATAGAATAATGCTAGTAGTTTAATATTTTCTTAAACAAACAATATATTCTAGCTAAATGCTAGTAGTTTATATTTCTGATTATTGTATTGATAGACTTGAGACGAGTACTAGAAATCTATTATTCCGTGAATACTTCAAAAATTATTGTCTCAAAAGTGTGGTGTTTGGTTCAAAATTATATATATGATTTATATTGCCTGTAAGGTTTTTTTTTGTTCTCCTTTCATGAAGGTATTTATTTGAATTTTAAATGTTTAAAAATATATTAAAAAAATATTTTATAGTGAAGATGTTCTTTTAGTTCTATTTAATTAATTTATTTTTTTAATTTTATAAGTTTATAGTATATAAAAAACGAAAAAAATCATTTCACATTCTATTCATGGTAATTCTATTCCTGACGGAATGAATGAAAAAACCAAACATAAAAATGAGGAATGACCATTCCTTAAGTCATTCCATTCCATACATGCCAAGGAATGAGAACCAAACATTACTAGTTTGGGATAGCAAGTTGATAGGCTTGGGTTTTCTTTCTGTCTGCTGGAGATTGATGCAGTTCCCCTGGGAGGTTGTGATGCTGATGTTTTCTCAGCCGTCTATGGTTTATTCAGTTTGTTGTTTCAGTTTTCTTGTCCTATGCTGCTGATTTGTTGGTCATTTTGGCTCCCTGGTTGTTTGACTTGCCTGTTCTGTGAGCGGTCTTATGTTTGGTCTTATTATGTTGGCTGTAGATTTTTTTGTTGTGGTCATTGCCATGTTTGGCTGTTAAGTCCTTGGGTGTTCTGTTTGTTCTTTTGGGTTACATTGTTCTGATCTGGGGTATGCCCCTTCGTTTCTGTATTTAGTCTCTTGTTCTTTTATAAAATTTAATTTAGCAAAAAAAAATATGGCAGAATGGAAAAGAAAAGGAGCAAACCTAGTCTAGGGTTGCTGGCTTTGTTCTTTCTCCCAAACTTGAACCTTCTCTTAATGTATACAATTGGTAAAGTTCTTTGCTGAAATGAAGCGTCCCATAGATGAAGCCACTCACAAATAAGTTGCTAGTTCTGTGAAAATTACCTGCAAAAAGTCTTGGATCACATTGTCAGTCTTAGATACCAGTTTTCAGTCATCTGTGTATGTGATGCATTTTTCACAGTTTTCCTAACCACGAGCATATGTTTTATGATACTTTAATTGAGGTTCATGATAATTTTCTGGTGCATGCATGCAATGGGCAGAGGGTCACTGTAGAGGAAAAAAAGGAGGATCAGGATCAACCAGTACGAAATGAGGTTACTATTCAGGTGAGTTAGATTCACCGACTTTGGGATTATATATGTCCAAATTTATAAGGTAAAGAAGTACATATAATATTAAGTTGGATATAGAAAAAGGTTACTGGAAAGTAACAGGGACATAATTTTAGAAGAAGTTACTAAAAGCTCTGAGGCGGGGTTTGTAATTAAGTTTTGTAATTCATGTAATGATGTTTCACTTCATACTAACACTCCAAAAGCCAAATGAGAAAAGATAAATATTAGTAGCTACTTGATAATAAATGAAAACAAGCTTCCTGTGGGAGATCAGAAATCTAATTAACTCGTTCTTTTCAGGGTTTAACATCATCAGGATATTTATTGGCTATTGGTGAAGATGGTCAAATGTGCGAGCTTCACCCAGATGGCTATAGGTACCATATTGTATTTCCTCTACAGACATTTTCTTGCTTTTAGCCTACATGTATGTTCTGATAACTTTGTGGTTTAGCCATGATGTCCAAGCTACATAGTATTGGCAGTACTATATGATTCACATCATTAAATTCTCTTTTAATAATTAAGAAGATATGGAGTACCAGGGAAAAAAAGAAGATAAATGATGAAGATATTTATTCATCTTCTTTTTCACAATGATGTCAATATGAGGCAGTATCTACAGTCAACCTGTGTTATTTTCTTCGCCTTTCTTTGTTTTATTTTATTTTTTCTTTTGTAATTTCACTATCTACTCTTTCATGGTATAGTTTTTTAAAGCCTTCTACTTTGCTCTATTTGTTATGTGCATCTGCATGGAACTATGAACTTTTTTGACTTGTTATTAGCAACTATCTGGTACTGGTTGTTATTGTTGAATAGCAAATGCATGGACCTTTTGTTTTGGAATTCCAAAAATTTACCATGTAGAGCAATAAATGTTTTTTACTGATGCATTTTGCATATGATCTATCAAAGGACAGTGCATTGACATCCATATTAATACGAGTATGATAATTCATTTACTCATGTTACCGCCTATAGCCCTATGTAAATGGCCTAGTTTTTCATTATTGCTTATAGGGCCTCTCTCAACCCTCAAATTATGGTCTACTCTCTGTTCCTCTCATTATTATTTTATTTCTGAAGCTGTACTTGTGTAACCATGATTTGAAAGAATTAATGCTGCTTCAGTCAAGTTTCCAGTGCATATTTGCCAAGAAAGTGGTAAAACCCACTGCACAAGATGGTACTGTAACTCATAAATATATTAGTGCCCATTGAATAATCAATCCTAACCATCCATCTTAGTCCAATCCAAGCCTTTCATTTATTTATATATTTATATTAGGCTATATTCATAGCAGATGCCTACTTCCAATCTTGCTTTCGATATAATATGTATAATGCACTCATGTATTCTTAAATTTATATGTATTTATTCGAGTCTTCCTTCTTCCTGTCATAAGTCAGAGTATTCATGTATCTGTCACTTCCAGTGAATCCTTTGAACTTTTCATTATTTTTTCTCGTCTTAAAACTATTGTGAGAAAAATATAGAATACATGTATCCAACTTCTTCAATAAAATTGACATTTTGTTCCCACACAGTCTTACCTTCAAATTCAAAGTATAAATTATATATTTGTCTGAATCTTTCTTTACCTGGCTCTTCATGTATAAATAATAAGACTTGTTTATCGGGTTGCTACAGTTTTGACTTCTTCAAAGGACTTGTCAGAAGAAAATTGGCATGAACAAGATTCCTTGGCATATTCTTCAGAGGAACAAACATCTTCATTTTGTGCATTAGTGAGGATATCTTATCTTATTTTTATCTTCTTGTGGTACATGGTCAAATCTATTCCGCTGTTCAGAATCTACTTTCTTTGAATGAGATCTCTTTAACTATATCATTTTTGTTTTAGTTATTTATTAGATTAAGTTTCATCTGTACAGTTTTTTGTGCAGCTCCAATCTAAGTGGTATTTTTTTATTTATCAAATATTCCATTTCTATGATAATAAAATGAATTATGAACTTCTACGTGATTTACCAGTCAATTCCAAAATATTTGTCAAATCTTGCCAGCTATAAGTGATTTGTTTTTTGTTTTTTGTTTCTTCCCTCGAATAGCTGTGCGGTGGCTTTAGTTGTAAGATCAATGATTGATTTGATACTCTTTGGTTTGGATGGTATGTGGAGCAACATACTTAATTTGGATCTTTTTGCTGTGTTCCATCAAGGCCATGGTGACCCAAAGTGTTCCACTGCAGCACTGCTTATCATTGTGATATAAACATGACATGTGTGGCCTTAATTTTTGGTGATTGGTTGAAAAGATGCAGGTCTCCAAGATTCCTTTCCATTTGGGGCCTGGGCACCAACTGCCAAGATCCAAACACTGGCATGTCCTAAATTTGTAGGGTAACTCTCTCTCTCTCTCTCTCTCTCTCTCTCTATATATATATATATATATATATATATATATATATATCTGTGTGTGGGGAGTGATCTAGCGGATTGTCTGGATTGAAAAATTTTAATCCTTCTACTACTATTAGTAGAGAATAACACTTATTTTTTCTTAAATGTGTTCCGTCTATTTCTTCAACGGATGACCAGATATGTATTTACCAGAATAGTATTATAACAAACATTTACTATGGATCACTGCTCTACTTCTCTATATGTGTGTGTATGACGTTTTCTAGTGGGAGGTAGGGAAAAGAAAAAATGCAAATACCAAAACAAATCGAAACAACAAAAAGCCACCCACCTAAACAGAGAAAAAAGAAAAGAGAAAAAAAGGCTTTACCAGATCAAGTATATGATATGAGAGCGACATTTTTGCCTTATTGTTGTGGTTATATAGCCCATGGTGGGTTCCATGAAACCGACATTGACCCTTTCATGGTGTGGAAATTTCTAAAAGGCTGCAAAAGTGAGTGTTTGATTTGCAGTTATCCGAGTTCTGGGTCCTCCTACTCTTCAAAGTTGTTCGTCTTGCTGGAGATGAATAGAACTTATCCACAATCTAGGACAATAGTCCTATGATTGCTTCTTCATAAAATTCTGATGCTTTTCGGATCATGTGGCCATGGTATTATATTCCTGAAAAGTAAAAATTTCCAGTTGGCATTCTTTTTTAAATAAATTGTTTTAATTAATGGGCGTCTCTTAAAAAGCATAGTTACACTTTATGAAAGTCAGATTTATTTATTTATTTATTTATTTTTGTCTAGGAGAAATAGTTTTGAAGAAATGAACTTGGAAACATGGTAATTTTTTTTGTACTAGAGCTAGTATTAAATTATAGATTAGCTCCTTCCAGTTTATCTACAAAGAAGGAGAAATTTTATGTTGCACTTATTAATTTCTGATTAAAATACAATTTGCACCCTAAAATTTGTAAGGTTATTGAAGTTTGTACTCTAATATTTAAAATGTATCCAAGAGTATCTCATTTTTTACTTAAAAAATACAGTTTGCATTCAAAAGTGAGGGTATATTTTGTTCAGCCAAAAAATTTTTGGGGTGTATTTTGACATGTTAAAAGCCTTGAAGGGTGCATTTTGTTTAATGAAAAGAACTTTAGGGTCAATTTAGATACATATTAGGGTGTAAATCTCAACATCTTTATTAATTTTGGAGTTCAAGCTATATTTTAGTCTTAATTTCTTGAATTTGTTTTATTTTTATAGTGGAGGAACCTATAGACATCAGACAACAGACGCTATTTTGCATTAGATAAACCACCCAATGCACTCGATGCGTCACAAATTATGCACATCAGGTAAGATTATAATTAATTATATTTAGTCCCATAAGAAAGTTATTGTTTTTGCCGAATATTAAATATATAACTCATACATTAAAGACATTTATAATTAGGCCGTAAATGGATATTTTTAGATGTAGATATAGGGATATTTGTGTTTAATATCCAAAAATAAAATTTAATATCTGTATTCAACGGATATGCAACATGCAATATTCATATTCGTATTTTAATACAAACATTAATCGTATTCATTTTGTATAATATAAAATGAATAAATATATCAAATATTTGTATCCGATCAAGATAAATTTAAAAGTTTTGTTTTTTTTTAATTCTTAAATAATGTTAAATTAATAATCAAAAATGTTTACTTAATAAAATAAAATTTAGAATTGATGTACAATTAACCAAACACATTTAGTAATATATATATATATATATTACAAAGATGGATATTAACGGATACGAATATGTATATATTCGTATTTGTATCTATTTTACAGGAATATAAATACGGATAATATCTATTTTCATGTGAATACGGATACAAATTTTTGGAACGAATATCAAACATTTTGGACTTTATTTACAACCCAATCGAAAAGTGTTAATCCCTTGATATATATTTAGAATAAACTTACAGTATTTAACATTGTCCAGCTTATTTTTTTTTATAAATAATTGTCTAAGAAAAGTTGCAATAAATTAAACTTAAAAGAAGATCCAAAGATGAAATAAAAGAAAGGGACATTAGAGAAAACATTTTCTTTTTAGTTGGTTTTAGGAAAAAAGATATATTTTTTACTTTAGGACCATAAAGTGGAAATATAAAATAAAATGATATTCTTAATTTGTCATAATTTATTATTATTATTATTTTAACATCACATCATCACTATCTAATTATTGTTATTTCTAATTGTAATTCTAATTTTGGAAGGGTAGCCTGCTTGTAAAATTGGAAGTAGCTACGGTGAAGTTTCATGGCAGATACCTTAGCATTTGGAACTTTAATATACTAATGAGACACGTAAAATGAAATTTCTTTAACTCACGTGTTATGTATTTGGAGTTGACGACTTCCCTCCTCTTTTGAAGGAGTCTTTCACGGGGCTTGTCTATCATGACTCGGTGGCGGTGGTTAAGGGGACTTGTGGTTGTGAATAATTATGAGAATTTATATTTTTATAAGAGAAATTGATAATTTTATAAAATTTTAGTTATATGAATATTAAGTGGAATTTATTTTTATGTAATTGAGAGTTTGTGGAATTATTAATTTTTTTCGTGAAAATATCAACTCTTAACGCATTTATGATTGAATTTTCCTATTAGATGAAGGTCTTAATTTGTTGTTCTTTTTTATTCAAATATTAAAGTTAAATTTGAATAGGATATATCTTTTTTTTTTTTTAATGTCTTGATCTGTTATAATAATTTATCTTAACCAAAAGGGAGAGGTTTAGAGAAAACAGAATAACTTACCGCCTTATGATTATTTTTTTTTTATTTTTACAAAAAAAATTAATAATTTTATTATCGTCTTTTGAACTTGTCTTTTCATAACTAGTATTGTCAATGTAAGTCATAATGGACCAAGAGACCATCGGTATAAGACATGTCTAGATATACTTTATTATAATATTTTTTTAATAATCAGCTTTAGTGCATCAAGTTTAATACTTATTCAGTTTTAAAATATAAGCTTAATTTTATTTATTTATAATTAATTTTAAATATTTTTAAATTAAAAATTAATGTAAATCATTTGAATTTTTAAAAGAAAAAAAATCTTATAATATTTTAAAAATAATTTACCGTTAAAATTAAATAAATGTGTATCACTTCTTAAATTCGAAATGCTGTATTTGATTCTCATCTATAGGATATACTCGAATTTAATTTTTTTTAATAGGTTGGTGCTACCGCTTACCGGCCGAAAGTCAATAAGCATCTGATAAAGGTAAATGAAAAGCAAAATATGGAATTCAGATAATAAATGCCTGAAGAACAAAGCAAGCCAAATACACGTTGAAGTCCATATGAATCAACTGGCAAACGATTTATTTTTCATTTATTTCATAACTAACAAAGTGTAAATTAATAAATTTAAATTATAGTACACGTCTTCCAAGAAAAAAATTGGGTAATATTTCTTTATTTTTTGCTCTTAAGAATATATATTTTTATTTTACTAATATCCTAAATAACGGGGGACAGAACTACTATAGGATATAAGAGTTATTAAAAAAAAATTATATTAATTTAAATTATAAACAAATTCATAAATATATCATCCTTTCCATTTTCTGAGTATCGTAATATAAATATTAAATTTTTTGATTTCTTTTTGCTCCACTTTGTATAGTATAAAACAGTTTACGTATATTATAATATAAAAAAAATAATCTTATTTTAATAAAAAAATATAAAATTTCGACCCAAAGCCATGTCCTTGAACCCACTAAATTGTTAATGATTTTATAGTATTATGTCTCGACATTTCAAAAAAAAGTTTTTACTTCATCCACCGTAATAATAATAAATATTTAGTTTAATAATATGATATACTCCCTCCGTCTTTGGATGTCTTTAAATACAAAATATTTTGTCTATAAAACAATATATAAAAATACACAAATTAAATATTTTAAAAAATAAGCCTGAAAATAAATTTACCATAAAAAGTATACTATAATGGGGTTTACTAAATTCAGAAGAGACAAAAATTTATTAATGTACAGTTCGGTATAAATAAAATTGGTATTTATTTTATATTATCTCATTTTTTTTAATTTATGTAAAATTTATATTTTAGATATTTTTTTGAGGACGGAAAAAATATTATTATAAAATTATGATGATTGTTAATTAACAGGATCATAATATTTCTGTATCAAGATTCATTTTTTAATAATAAAATGAAATGTGATATTTGATATTATAATTAGATATAATGTCTGTAAATTTATTTTAACATTAAATGTAAATTATTTTTGTAAAATAAAAATTTAATGAAAATGAAGACGTGGGGAAATGGTTGATGATGTCTTGGAATGATTTGAGATAAGCGTGGGTGATACGTGTAACTATATCCATAAGGAGTGAGTTGTACAAACAGTTTGACTGTCACGTTTTGGGTCAAACAAGGTGATAGAATCGTTTAGTGGCTGGCTGGGCTGGGCTGGGCTTGATTGATTATTCTCTGCAGCGTCGTACACGTTAGCAGTAATAACTATTAAGTACGACTAGCAGTAATTAGTTTCATTTCACAGTGTGGTCCTCCTTCGCCTTTTAACCCTGTCACCGACAATGACCTGTCAACACGTGTTCCTGCTCATGGCGGGGGCATCGACTCTCCATTCTATCTCTGTCTCTTTGTTGATTACTGTATTAATTAATTAAAGCTGTTAAAATGTTGCTACTTTCTATGTTTAAAGAAAATTTATTTCCGACTGCCCGCCCATAATGAAGAAGAACAGAAATATTATGATTACTACCAAATAAAAAAAGAAGAGCTTTTTTATATATTTTTTAAAAAATATTTAATATTATTCGATCTTATAACTCAATTTAACTATTTACAAGATGAGAATAAATTAATTAATCATGCAAAAATAAGGTAAAGGTTGGAGGGAAAATTTCTCCAGAAAAAAATCCGATAAAAATCTTACTGTGTATTATAATAAATTTGTGTCGAATTCAAATTACGAAACCTATCAATACATAGAATCTGATAGGATTATAGAGAGTCTCATTTATTATATATCTCTCTAAAAAAAATTACGAGTATATTTATTGACATAACCGATAATAAAAAATTATTATTATTCTATTTTATCGCTTAAACTTACCGTTAGTCGTAATCTAACTGTGTAATGAAATTTGTCAACATATATATATATATATATATATATATCATTTTTCTAAATACAATTAAGAATGATGCTTTGTTGAATATACAAATTTTTTTAACAAAAATCTTTTATTATTGCATTGCTCATTTTCTGACATTGGAAATTAAACAAATATATAAGATTAAAAATCTCTCCATTAATTCTCTTAACTCATTCTTATGACAAAGAATTTTTTATGAATTCTATTTTAATTTCCTTTCATTTATCAGTACAATTTTGTGTGGCCTAAAAGCTTGGACTGGTTCTTATGTCAACTAGGTTATACAATAATCCTTAGAATCATCCGTTTGATTAGTTTCCCTCTTTTAACTCGTCGACTTTCACATGTTGAGGTGGACACGACATGGATAATATATATCAACGTTGAATTAAATTAAGAAAATTAATTCTACATGGATATGGAGTTGAAATTAATTGCCAATAATAATAATAAAAGTCTTAGGTGAGATTTCTCATATCCATTTTTTTAATTTTAAAAAACCTACATTATCCTAAGGGCCTAGGGAGAGCTCCGAGAAAGAGATTAGGGGAAACCTTTTAATCCCAGAGGCTCACAGGAGCTTGGAAAATAGATCAGATGGGGGATTTAAGAAGAATTTAAGAGAAATTTATCTTTTAATTTTTAAAATATCTGGTGAAAAACTTAATGTTATTAAGGGATAGACTCGAACATGTGATCTTGTACCGTAAAAAAAGAAATTTTTATCATTAAACTATTACCTTCGATTTAAGCAAAAGCGTAAGTAAGATGGAATAAATGGCTAAGTAAGATTAATAAAAGTGAAAGGCATCACAAGCAATAGCTAATCTCCCACTCAAAGTTTATCTAAAACTTGCTTACAGGGAAGCAATGGAATCAAGTAATGTTAAAAGGTCATAAATTTTACATTAATTTAACGTATATAATACCTAACTCATACAGTAATGATCAGAACACCTAGAGATGGCACTTCTAGCACCAAAGACACCTACAAGTTATTATTTATTAGTGTAATTTAATTAGATTGCAAATTCAAATGATCAAATATCTTATATACTATGTGCAAATAAATATCAACTTTAACGTTAAAGATCTATATCTGTCCTTTGTTTTATTTAGTATGTCATAACACAATAAATTAAAATTAATAGAGTGATGTCACATGTCACGTATTTGAAAATATTAAATTGAATATTTTGGAATCAAAAGAAATCTATAAATAAAGACTTAACTCTTAACAAATGGGACAAAAACTCATACATTAGACAAGAGTTTGTAATTATATTATTCTGGTTAGAAACAGTCATACAAACTATATAAAATTATTCTCCATTTAAAATCGAATATAATAAAATAATATCAAATAAATTAAAGAAAAATAAATAAATAAATGACACATGATATACTTAATTTTACTAAATTGTGACTAATTGAGATTTTTTTTTTAATATATATATACATCCACAACTAAATTAATAAATCTACAAGTGTAAATACACACGTCCCTTGTTTTTTAAGAGGCGCTGTCCCTACGACCCCTGTCTGCTCACCAACGAGCGAGACAACCGCTAGTTCACTAAAAAGTGAGACCCTTAACTATCTTGCTATTAGTCAAACTCATTAAAATATAAGTCAATTCTAACATAAAAAATTACCTAAAAATCCTTTTAATCAAGTATTATAATGCATGTCATTCTTTATGCTTAAATCATCCGAGGGACTCAGACGTACATAAAATAGCCAAAAAATTGTAATAACTAATTAATTGATTTAATAACATGATTAATTACCATTATTTTGACTTTGATATAGTTAAGGAGGAGGATAAAAATGTAAAATCAAATTTATTTCTTTTTTTATTATTAATTTAAAATAAAATTTAAATTCATACATACTATTTTATTACCGGAGTATTAAGCATAATTTTAATCGATATGTCAATTCATTCATGACTACATAAGCCACGAGGACTTGTTATTTTATTCCTTTTTTTGTCCATTTTTAGATAGAAGTAGTAGTTTTGAAGACTCCAAAAATAAAGGACAAATAAGCCTCTTTCACTTTGATCTCGTTTCTCCGTTTCCTTTATTCCAAAGGGTAGAATATCTCTACTCATCTAAATTAATTAAGCTTGTACCAACTTAGTTATAAATTTTACCATTATTTCACATACATAAAATAATAAAAATATATTATAAATAAAAATAAATAATTAAAGTTAAATTATGAGCGAGACTCAAACCATGGGACAATAACAAAAAAAAACATGTGACAGCATGGGAATTAAAATATGGAATGAGACGAGTAAGAGAGAGAAAAAAAAGAAGCTAAATATTTATAGGGAAATGGCTATATATCGACAAATTTATTATAAAGTTAAAATGTAATTAACGTAAAATTTAAAATGTGAAATATATTAAATTAGAATATGATCATTTTGAAATTTAATATCGACATAAATTTATCAATATATATAGTAAAAAAGATTTGTATTTATAAATTTAAGCAATTGAAAATATTAAAATAATAATTACGATATTAGAATGATAAGTGTCGTTAAATATTTAAAATATATATAAAAATATCCATAAATATATATTTACTTTAAGAATATAAATTTTTTTATGACATTATCAACCGCGTGAACTTAACGCTAAAGAATTAAAATACATATTGTGACACAATTTTCTCTATTAATAAAGCAACTCCATGAGCCGCCGGAGCCGTTGATGAATTTGTGTGACAAGAATGTTTTTTTATTTTAACATTAAAAGTTTATTTGTCTTTTTTAATTTCATTATTTTATGATTTTTTATTTTGCCTTTTGAATTTGATAACTTTTTATTTTAAATTATATATGCAACGTTTGTGCCACATGAGCTTGTATCAAATAATAATCGCTAATATTTTGCATGTTTGTTATAATATAGAGTAATTTAGTTGCACAAACGAGATCCACCGAAAATAATTAAATAATATTTTTCAATATTATTATAAATATTGAAAAACAATACAAAAAATCATTATAATATGATAAAAAATAAAAATTATTGATAATTTTAAAATAATAATTATACTGTTAGATTAATAATTGTCGTTGATAGTTTGAATTGTCGTTGAAACAGTTATAAAAATATTATTAAATACATATTTATTTTAACAACATAAATATTATTTTGATATTATTAATTTCTAATTAAAATGTGAGAAAAAGTCGGTTTTATATTATTCTTTCAATGAATCAAAAATGTGTAAAATGATTATCTATGGATGTATGTTTGACACAATTATTTTTATTTTTATTTTGGAGAAAATGTTTGACACAACTTAAAATTAATGTAAAATAAATAAATAAAATAGTGACTGCCCCTCTTTGGAGGAGGACATACGTACTCTGTAGTAGTAAGGAGTACTTCTCAATTCCATGTTGTACAAACATAACACGAATCTCTTGTGATGTCAGCAACCATGTATTAGAATGAATGGGATGTCGTGAGTTTTAAATTTATTTTCATGCGCAAGTTTAATTTTATATTTATAAAAATTATATTTCTTTTGTTACATGAGACTCGATATATTATGAGTATTATTATATATAAAAATAAATTTAGAGTCTAGTTATATATTATGAAAAAATTATAACGAATTATAATTACGACGTATATTAATATATGTGATTAAATAGAATTATAAATTTAGTCCATTATATTTAATAAATTGTAAAAATATTATCAACATGTAATTTGTAATAAAAAAAAATTAACATATAAATTCTCAATATATATTATTTTCTATGTGGTGGATACATGTAATGGAAAAATATAAAAAAATGACCCACTTATTAATATTATACTGAATCAGTTATACTTTCACATTATTTATAATTCGCATTCGATATATAAATTATTTTTTATTTATTATTAATATTTTAATAATTATTATTATTATGGAATTGATAACTCAAATCCTTTTTTTATTAAATGCTACCATATTCCATTTTATTTTCATTTTAGTTTAATTTATGCAATCATGATTATTATATTATATTTTGAAAATTCAAATATTGGATAAACATAAGTTATTAGTACTCTTAACAACCAAAATTTTCAAATTAATATCACAATCTCATCACCATTTACTAACCGTTTACTTGAATAAAAAAAAAACAAAATTGTACCAATTAAATTGAGACCATTTAATATTTTTTTTTGAAACATCATCACCATTTACTTGAGTAATAAAAGCAAAATAATACCGATTAAATTGGGAGAATGGAATATTTTTTTTGGATCTCTCTCAAATTCATCTGTCACTCTTCCACTTGGCCGGCGGCGTTATCTCCTACGCCATCCCCACAGACAAACAAACCTCCCCTCTCTCTCTCTCTCTCTCTCTCTCTAAATTTAGAGAGAGAAATAAAAAATAAGAGGAGAGAGAAATCAAACCGCCCTCATATTTAAACCTTTTCCAACTGCATCACACTTCTTCCTAACCGCCGGAATTCTTTTTTCTCTCCGGCCACTCCGAAATTATCTCTCCCCTTTTCTCTCTCTATATCTATACATCTGTATCTATATACAATCCAATCCAATTAACACCCAACCATCTTCTACCTGTATTAACGCCAAACCAATCCATCCCCATTTCTCTCTCTTCCCCTTTATTAATTTCTCTCTCCAAACACATGAAAACCCATCTCCGCCGATTCCATCGCTGAGCACCGCACGCAATACAATGATCACCGCCGTCTGATTATGCATCATTCGATCTGTTGCGGTTCAACAATCCGGACCCAGACCAGCTTCCCGAGCATCACCGCCATGCCGCCGTCGTCGAATCCCGTCAGATCCGACCCGATCAAAAATTCGATCAATCAGGTGCACAATCACATCAATAATATATTGGAGTCGAATCATTCGGATGTGATGATTAATGATTTGTTGGTAGGGAATGGGATATGTGGAATTCTGCATAAGTGGGTGAATTACGGGAAGGGATGGCGGCCGAGGTGGTTTGTATTGGACGACGGCGTCGTTTCGTATTACAAGATTCATGGACCTGATAAGATTGTGATTAATCAAGAGACTGTAAAAGGATTTAAAGTTATCGGCGATGATTCGCTCCGGCGAAGTTCTCGGTACAGAAGTCATAGTAATGGTACTGCTAGTAGTAATTCTCAGCTTCGGCGTAAGCCCCTTGGTGAAGTTCATCTCAAGGTCTAATTCAATTTTTCTTTCCAATATATATGTATATTTTCTTTTGCATGTACATTGAGAAAGGAGAAAGTATTCTTCTTCTTTTGCTTACAGGATTAAATTAATGTATGGTTTTTGATTTTGAGATAAGTTTATCTGTTTCATTTCATAGCAATGGCATAGGAAATTTGAAAATTCATCTTTTGAATCAAATAGGTTACATCTTTATTTCTCAATATACAATGATAGAGTTAGTGAATTTGCTCCGTGTTTGTGTTTTGTTTTAGATATCATATGCTCCATGTATCTAATTCATCTTTTGAATCAAATATGTTACATTTTCATTTCTCAATATAAAATGATAGAGTTAGTGAATTTGCTCTGTGTTTGGGTTTTGCTCTTGATATCATATGCTCCCTAATACATGTTGTAAGATGATTTAATATTTGCTAGCATTTCCAATTTTAACTTTAGCTAATTACTGTATTTTTTTTTCCAATTCTTTTGATTTGTTATAGGGTAAATATTTATATTTATATACCCGGGCTATATATACACTTTCTTTGCACATATTGTATTTAAAAGATTATATATTCGAAGTTCATTTTTTTTCTTTTGTTTGAATGGTATTTTATAGGTTTCATCAATACGAGAAAGCAGATCAGATGATAAGAGGTTTTCTATTTTTACGGGAACTAAGAGGATGCATTTGAGAGCAGATACTCAAGAAGATAGGCTGGCATGGCTTGAAGTATTGCAGGCTGTGAAGGGCATGTTCCCTAGAATGTCCAACAGCGAATTAATGGCTCCTATAGAAAATGTTGCTGTGTCAACGGAAAAGTTGCGGCAGCGGTTGTTGGAAGAGGGTGTCAGTGAGGCAGCCATACACGACAGCGAACAAATAATGAGGACCGAGTTTGCATCACTGCAGAATCAACTTATTCTTGTTCGGCAGAAGCATTGGCTTCTAATTGACACGCTGCGAAATTTAGAGGTACACGTAATGACTATTAGAAAAAAATCATGCTAATCGAATTCGGAATACTTCTTCAGTATCTTCTGCACAGAATACAACACACCACACTGCTTATTCATCCCCTGAAATAATTTAGTCTGCAGCTGGATTGCTGTGATCACTTCGCATTTTCTTTTTGGTTTGTACTCTGTAGGGTGTTTTGTAAGCTTCAATGGGTTTGTCCAATTATTTGTATAGATCATTGGAAGGGGAGTTTCGTCGCTTTAAGAACACTGTGTATATTTAATTTATTATTCTTTAAACAATTTAATGAAGTGAGACGAGTGTCAGTTAATGAACTTTCATGGAATGTTACAGTTAAATTTTCTGTTTTCTAAATTTTTAAAACATATTTTAGGATGAAATCAATTTAGTTCTTGGATAACGTGACATCTCTTTACTTGTTACCATCATTCTTTTGTTTGCTCCCCTTATCCATAGAAAACCAATATCCTCCCCACCCCCTAAAAATTACAAATTGTTGTAGTTCCCAGAATTCACTCAGAAATTTTGATGACTTCAAAATTTTCCAGAATAATTATGTCAGCCCAAATGTTAGTCTCGGTCATTTGCTAAGGAAGAAAGATAGAATTATATGTTTGTGAGGTGGAAGCCAATCATAGAAAATTACCCTTTCATAGAAAATTAAAAAGAGCAATGATGATATAAGAGTTTTGTCTCATACTTCAAATGTAAAATTATATAAAGTCTAATCAAAAGTATTTAACTAGGATCCACTACATTTAGGAAAAAGAAAGAATCTTAGTGTACTTGTGTGGATCCATTGTGGGTAAAATGGAAACTTATTTGTACTCTCTCATTTACTTTTGTGTGTGCAAAGTGTACTTAAGACATATTTCATGGGCCAAAAGGACTATGATTATCATGATAGCCTGAAGCTATTGTTCCATGAAAGATTTAAGGATACCATGTGGGTAAAATATTATCCCTGCGAATCATCAATTGTTGCAGTATCAACTTGAATATATTCTCAGTTTGTCATAGAGAAGTTTTGAACATTGGCTATTAGGTTGTTTTGTGTTACTGGTCTGTTTGTTCCTAAAGTATTTAGTGCATAGACTGCCTATCATCCAATAATAGTGAAATATCAAAAAAATTCAAAAAGTTTGCTTGTGTCATACGTATCTTCCTCCATTAGTGAATAGAGCTCTATATGAAATTAGACTTCCTTAAAAAGTTTGTGTCCTTGTGTGAATCTTCTTAGATACTAATATAATAATATATTGTTGGAGAGGGCGTTCTTCCACACTTTTCTGTCTTCACATTTTCATTATGGGAGCATGTTCTTCTTAAGTAATGATTGATATAAATGGATGAATCCCGGGGGAATCCTATAGGAAAGACGCAGGCATGATTGGACATCGTTATTAGCCATCTTCCACTGTTGTCTGGATAAAGTTTCCGTTCTTGAAGGGTCAGCAAGTTTAAAATGTAAAAGTATGTCTTATTGCCGTCTCCTCTTTAAACTACTTGTGAGTTGTAGTTTCCTTGTGTTTGGCTTTATTTTTATCTTATTTTTGTGTGTTGTGTAGAATGTCACTGGAGCATTTTAAGCTTTTATATGGGTCCTAGTTTGTTCTTCCTGAATCTGCAGGGTCATTAGGCCCATGATTTGCCTGTGGTCTCTTGAGTTAAATGACCTACTTTGTTGTGGTTTATAGTTTTTAGTACCCTACTCCTACATAGCAGTTGTGTCAACAACAAAAAAATATGAAAGGAAAAAAAGAAGATTTTTTTAGTTTTTTTTATAAAAAAAAAAAACTTGGCTGTGGACTTTATCTATCATCTTGTGTTGTTTTGCTATGTTCCCCACTTTTTCATTTGGTGCGGAGACTTTGATTTTTGACATTGACCTTTCGTTCTACTTTGTGTGTGTGTTTCTGTTGACCTATATAATACATATCTGCAGAAAGCTATCCTCCCCCACTTATTACTTGACAAAATTCCTCTTGTTTATCCCATTAATACCATCTATTTATAAGAGTGAAAATTTTAGGCAGGTCATTTAGCCTTTTGATAGGATAGATTGATTTGGAATTTGGATGCTGAGTAAGGTTAAATGAGTTATGATAAGTAATATATGCTCAAGCTTGAATGCACCCTTGTTTTTGGTTTCTCTCTTTTCCCTCCCCTCTATTTTTTGTTCATTTTTTTCTTGTTTCATTTCAGCTATATGTGTGTATCTCTGTGTATGTCTATTTCTATATGCTGGTGTTTTATTTTACTTTTATGTCCATCTGTATCTATTCTTTATGTTGTTTTTTTTCTTCTTATTTTTATCTATTTTAATTTTTCTGTGGGATTCATTTTAGCTTAACCCAAACCCAAAAAAGGTGTTGTGGAGTTAAATTGAGACCCTTAATTTAGCTGTCCAGTATCAGATCGCGTGGCTTAAATTATATCTCCACAATATTGTTTGGAGGACGGTACAAACAATTGTGCGGATGAAGACCCACATAGTAGAAAGACTTGCATACCCCAGATTTAAAAAGACATCCATTTGCAGAATAATATTGTGGACGGAGACTACTCTTATACAGCCGGTATAATTTTTTATGGTTTCTCATTTTGTTCTTCTTTTACATAAGGTGAGAGATGTTTCTGATGAGATCAGAACTCCTCGATTGGAACAACGCGAAACAAAACAAGACGCAAAACCTTGAAACAAAACTCCATAGCGCACAAACAAAACTCCTCAATCTGGCCTTGATTTATTTCTTCCCAGATCCGAATACTTTTGGTTTCCACTTCATGTGTCTTGGATGTCAATTTCAAGGTTCCATTGTTGTTTTGCCCACGTTTATGAAATTTGGTTGACCTGGTTTGGCGGCTAGGGAGTCAGGGTTGATGAAGCCATGTGCTTTCTTTGGTTTTGAATATAGTTCACATAATGCTCTCGACTAGCCTGGATAGCAAGACAAACGTTCACACATCTATTATGCTGTTGCTAGTTCAAATAGCTTTAGGAGGGGTAATTCAGTATTTTTATTATGTGGGTTGGAAGGTTATGGCTTCCTATCCAACTGGTTATGGTCATTACCCTATATAAATATATATCTTCTTTTTCATCTCTTCTGGTTAGTTTAATTTTATTTGGTTAATTAACTGAATTTACCTTGGGTCTATCCAGTATGCCTGTTATCTTCGTTCTAAACTGATCCTTCAGTGCAAGATTTTCATAGTTTTTTGACTTTTGTCAATCTTAAAACTATTGACGTTAATGTAAACTGTAAAGGTATTAAAGATAGAAAATGAACCAGTATGTAAGCGAAAGAGTACAAATTTAGTATTTTGTATTTAATTGTTTATTTTCCGATTGTTTTAACATACTGTTTTTTCAACTTGTGCTAGTAGAATATAAAATAGTGTCTTTTAGATAGTAAAACTGATGAACAACCTGTTCATATATCAATTATTTGTTAGATATTTAACAAAAATGGCGTTTTAGTGGCTACAACAATAGCGATGATGGTAAGGTTGTTAAAATGCGTCAATGGTGCAAGCATTGGTAGTGATAGTAAGGTTGTAGTGGAGGCGTCTTTGGTAGCTACAGTTAAGGCATTGGTGGTGGTGATCTTGGAGGGAAGGTCAGTAGTGCTTCAGTGTTGGCAACACAACAATAATTGCATTTTTGCGGTAACAATTGCAGGTGTTGCAAGCAATGTTCGTGGTTAGCAACAGTGGCAATGAAAATGGCAGCAACTAAGAGTGAAATCCTTGTCTTAGTGACACCGACAATAGCTGTATTTGTAGCTGTATAGCTTTATTTGTAGAGCTCAAGTTCTTGCCATTTGACTTACACTTGTAAACCCTTGATAATCAATTATATGTGCATGTAATGTAGTTGTAGTGTATTCTTTTGCTATATTATGTTTCTAAGTTGTGCTGATTGCTGAATCACTGTTAATTTATGTTGTGTTGTATAGACTGAGAAAGTTGATCTGGAGAATACAGTAGTTGACGAGAGCCAAAGACAACTGAAAGAAGTTGGGCAGTCCTCTAGATCGAACCAAGAAAAATACAGTGGTAAGTTTTGTAATTGCATTAAAATTGATTCTGTAACCAGTAATAATGTATTGAGCCATGATTTTCCCTTTGCTTATAGCCTTGTGCTATGACAAATCATTTTTTAATTTTAAAAAAGGTTGAGCGTGGTATACCATAAAATTTCTCAAATAAACCACTGAACCGAGATTTTACTTTTATTTTAACCGTAGTTTATTTTATAGTTATTGGATGGAATGAAGGGGACACAGGCCAAATGCAAAAACCCTAAGCATTATTACTTTCTTATTTCCCCTTCTTAATGAATTAGCAAGAGCAGGAGGTTACTGTGGGCCTAAATAAGATGGGAAATTGAGTTTTGGAGTACAAAGTGGCCTTATGGTTTAAAGTTAATGCATAAAATATAAATTAGAGATAAAAAAAGTTATCTAGGGTATAGGCATGTTGATATAATGAAGTGCAACATTTTAGTTTTGGGAACAATATATGCACAGTGGAAGCATCAATTTTCTGATGTTGGATCCAAGTTATAATCATTGATATTCAAATGAATAGGTTTGACTTATTTTCTAGGCTTTTCTTGGACGTCTTTATGATGATCTAGTGATCTAATGATATGCATCTTTGATGTTTATGGTGAACTACTTTTTATCCTCTTCCCGTGGTGTTACAAGGGATTTACTGATGCTTGTTTGTACCCGTAGGTTATTTAATAATGTCAAAAACGCTCTGATGTGGCCTATAAATTCTATAGTCGACGATTCTATTGGCTAGAAATTTTGAACGTACTTTGTTCTGTATCATAATCCACTTAATCTATTATTAACATTTAACACTTTGCGTGTTATCCATAGATATTCTTGTCATTGGCAGCTTCCGAAAACTTAAGATAGTGTAGAATCCAGTTGGTATTTGGTGTGTGGATGTTACTGTTTGTTGGTTCAACAAGGTGGAAGAGCAGTTAGAGGTTTTGTCAAAAAAGGGATTGAAATTAGCTTTATTTTGGTACTTATGGCTGCTAGAATAGTTGCTTTTAGTTACTAAAAATTCTAAATAAAATAAGTTGGGGTACTATAGTCGTCAATGAGAAATTGGACGAGCAACAGGGTTATGTAATTAGGCTCTTAAACTAGAAAATTACCAAATAAGATTGTTAAATGTTGAGTTAGTAAGAAAAAAAATGATAAGAATCGAACTTTTTGCTTCATAGTCTCGTCTTATATTATCAGAATGCATTAAGATACACACAATCCTCGGATCTTTTAGATTATTAGATCTTGCTAGGTTTTTTTTTTTTTTAAATTTAGGGGGTTAAAACGTACAACATGAACAAAACTTTTCTTCCTTCTTGCTACCTCAAATTTGTCAAAACATAATGGATACACTAAGAAAATCTAGAAATAAAAAAACTACGGAAAGCTGTGTCCTTTTTTTTAAAGGTGGGCAAAGTCTATCCCTATCATACCTTTCATCCCTTTTATCATAGCAAAAACTGAACTCAACAATGCCTTTTGTCAAAGGAATCATGGGGGGTTGGCCCCTTCTATTATGGTTGTAGGTCAGCCTGATTCTAGCATATTATACAATTTAATTACTTTTGAAGGACTAGAACTATACCTAATAAAGGCCTCGCATGAACCCAACAGCATAACAAGAGTCCAAGACCCGTCTAAGTCTGATGGAGATTGGTTACAGTCTAGGATCTGGGCAAATTGCGAAGTAAAATGTATAGCCTTGGCTCCTCAAATGTACGGAAACAAAAATTAACTGACCAATTTCTTAGAGGCTTTAATTGCTCGTACCTGATGATCCAAAGTCAATTTAGAAGTCTAGGATCAAGGTTCCAAAAAGTGCTTAAAAAATCCAATTTCCCCTTTTTTAACTATTATTAGTTTGTGGTTCATCATACATGTTTCACTAGTTAAAAACAAACCATAATTTTGATTATAGTTATCTCAGTTGTTTGGCTTCTTTTGTGATGTGTAATGGGGAAGGAGTTAGGTTTAGACTTGCGGTTTAAAGGTGGAAAATAAATTGAAAAGAATTTCAAAGAAAAAGAAGAGATAATTAAGCAATAAAGTTTTAAAATTTTAATAATCAAATAATCAATTTCAATGTAATGAAGAGTGATGGATTACATAAGTTTATATAGGAAAATAATAAAACCTAATTTTTGGAGACTAAGCAAACCAAAAAAAAATAAGGAAACAAAATCCTAATAGTATCTACTATAATTGAAATTCTAGAATAATTTACTACTTGGTATAGGCTTCCAAACCCTCTTGTATTGGTCCAACCAAGTTAAGCGGGCTCGTCCTGCATAATATGGATTTCATCATCTTGTATATGCCTTTTAAATTTTAGGTGTTCTGTCATCCTAGCTTTCAAATATTGTCTTTTTAATCAGTCTTTCATACTTTTGGTTCCTGTAATCGTTTATTCTCTTCAAAGAGCTGATTGGCAATATGAATTGCTTATGTTGGCAAAAGTTTTTGGTTACTTCAATGTGTTTATTTTGGCCATTCTTTTGAATTAGAACTGACCATTGTGATCCTTTTTCTTGGAGTGCAGCTATTGCTTTTACATTTGCCTAGTTGTTGGTTTAGCCTGAAAATTTACTGCATTTACTTTGAAGGATATGTTCATGTCATCTTGTGGCTGCATGTCCAATCTGTATTAGCCTTATGCATCAGTTTTGCAGTATATTCATAACTTAGAAAAATGGCTGCGATTTTTGTCTCCGGTTTTCAGTGGTTGGGTAAGATGGATAGATTATGATTTATGAATTGGATTAACTGTCAGCTTGTTAACTTATGAAAGATCAAAAAGAATATAAGCATAGTTAATGTATAACAGGAAAGGGGCGGGAAAAGAAATGAATAATATTATTGTTTTATTTGGTACATGTGTTGATAATCCCTCTTGTTTATTTTTTTTCATGTTTCTTAAATCCTTTGTTTATCAGAAGCAACAAGTGCAAGTGAATCTGAAGATGATAATGAAAGAGTCGACACTGTGGAGGAAGAAACTGATGAAGATGATAATGCTTTCTTTGACACTCGGGATTTTCTCTCATCAAGTTCTTTCAGAAGCAGTGGGTCCGACTACCGGACATCATCTTTGTCATCAGATGATGAAATTTGTTCGGACTCGGGAGATGGCGTTGACCCTTCAATTAGATATGGTGGTACTAAATTTCCTTCTGTTAAGCGACGTAAGAAATTGCCTGATCCAATTGAAAAGGAAAAGGGAGTAAGTCTCTGGTCAATGATTAAAGATAACATTGGGAAAGATCTTACAAAAGTTTGCCTTCCAGTGTACTTTAACGAACCTCTCTCTTCTCTGCAAAAATGTTATGAAGATCTGGAATACTCATATCTTATTGATCGGGCATATGAATGGGGGAAAAGGGTAAGTTCATTGCAAGGACTTTGAAAGTTTTCCTTTTGTGCTTCTTGGATAGCTGTTGTATTTATGCAGTGCATGTCTGCTACTCTACCATTCATTCATATATACCTGCATGGCTTTTATGGTTCTATTCTTGCAAAGCACTGAAAGTAGTTCCTTTGGATGTTTCAACCATCATGGTTCTATGCAGTATGTGAAACGAAATTGGGAATGGTAAACACACTTTTCGTGGTACGGAGTACATTAGGGGTGGGTTGTTTCAAATCGCTTAGTTTGTATGAAATAAATTTATCTGGAACGTGGTACGTTAAGAGTAACCTTTTAAAAAGATATAGTTAAAAATAGTTGAACTGGATTCTTATTATTAAATAACTAAAATATATTTATATTATAAAGTTAATAATATATACTATAAAAATATAAAATTTTATATTTAAAAGTATAAAATTTTATTATGAAAACTACCAAGTACCAAATTAAAGTTAATGATTACAAAGATTTATTTAATAACAAATAAATTAAAGGAATAACATGCATTATAAAATCATATACTGTTTTATAAGTAGGAGACGGGCAATCTTTTCTTTGATAAGTAGGAAAAACTTGTTCTCTCTCTCCACACACACACACAAACATATATAAAAGCAAATTCTTAAAAGAATGCTTCCAAACAGGGTTTTAGCATTAAAATGCTGGATAGCGATCAGTCTATATTTGGGTGTCACATTGAATGCCGAATGGTGATGAAGGTATTTTTTAGTGTTAATTAGGGATTGATCTGACAGAGCTGCAGGCCTAGAATTTGGTGATGTGCTCAAATAGGTTTTGATGGGATGATTGATGTTAATGAGCTATTTGGATGCTATTTGATAGGGACCCATGGAAAGAATTATGTCTTCTGTAAAAGGGTAGGGTGCAGAGTCGAGTAGCAAGTTACAGCTTATAGGGATCATGTGATAGTTCTAAGTTTGGAGTAAGGATCTCCAATACCAAGGAGTGATATCAGCTCGCATGATGCTTTCTTGGAGTGAATTAAGGCCTCGGAAAGAAACCTGCAGTTAATGAGGTGAATGAATGTAGTCAGAAGCGCCATTTTCCTTTCATTTATAGTGGTCGGTGCTGGATTTTAACAATTACCAATCTAAGCTACAGAAACTACTCCGTGATTCTAACTTAAAAATATTCTAAGGCACCATCACCTTATTGCTCAAATTCAGCATATAACAAGACTTGATAATCACAAACTAAAGATGAACAAGTGCATAACATTTGAATATAATTATCCTCTTTATTTTTTTGCATGCTATATAAGAATGTAGACAGTGAGCAACGTCCATTACCCATTTGTCTTCTTCTTCCCATATATCTTGTAACAAAAAGCTATAAAGCTCATTCATTTATAATATTGAGTTTTACAAAGGACTGTATATTGATGACTGTATCTTCACTTTTAATCACTAAAGCTGGTTTCACCGATTATTTAGACAACATTTTGTTTGATTATCTAAGGTGCTGGTTTATTTTTATAACCTTTTTTTAGCTGCTTTGTTTTTAGTGAGCTACTTTATGATTGGTAATATTATTTGTTATCTGATTGAGCATCTGGACAAGAAAATTTTATTCTTATCTGTGTTTATATGGTGGATAATCACATAGTATGTCAACTGCTTGAATGACCTAAGTTTGTAAGTGACATTTCACCTGGTTCTGACTTGATCATTAATCTGAAAAGTAAATAAGTTCATTCTGATCATGAGGTTGTATAACTATCTGCCCTATTAGCTTCTAATCCTTATTGTTGAAAATTCTGACAGGGTAATAGCCTTATGAGGATCCTGAATGTAGCTGCATTTGCAGTATCCGGATATGCTTCTACTGAAGGAAGAAATTGCAAACCGTTTAATCCATTACTGGGGGAGACATATGAAGCTGACTTTCCTGATAAAGGCCTCCGTTTTTTCTCTGAGAAGGTACAATTTTATAGCTGAATTAATGTGGATTTTAGTTGGTACACTCTACAAGATGTACATTTTTGTTTATTAGTTAACAATTGACATTATTTTGGTATCTTCAAGAGGTTATCATATTGTGGTAGAATCTCAGGACAAAATTAGAAGATTAGTATTAGATATCGAAAATTAATTCAAGGAATGTATAATGAATCCCGAGTGGCAGAGAAAGAGAAGGGAAGGGCCAAATCCTGCTTTCTTCCTTTGAGGAGAGGGGCATATTCCTCTCCATGTTGCTTGCTTAAAATGTCTTCTTTTTATGTTATTTAATTACTTTACCCCTTGTCAAATAGGTGAGTCATCACCCAATGATTGTGGCATGCCACTGTGAGGGTACAGGCTGGAAATTTTGGGGAGATAGCAATTTAAAAAGCAAATTTTGGGGCCGCTCAATTCAGCTTGATCCTGTTGGTGTTTTGACACTGGAATTTGATGATGGAGAAGTTCTTCAATGGTGTAAGGTATTAGTCAAATTATTACGATGTCTCATTCTTTATTAGATTCTGCCTAACCAACTTTCTTCTGTCAGGTAACGACATCCATATACAATCTTATTTTGGGGAAGCTGTATTGTGACCACTATGGCACAATGCGTATACAGGGAAGCAGTAACTATTCATGTAAGCTGAAATTCAAGGAACAGTCTATTATAGAGCGAAACCCTCACCAGGTCCCTCTCTCTCATGAACCTGTCAACTTCCTCAACTATATTCAAATTCATTTATATTTGTAAATAACTTTACAACTCAATACTCCTGTTCCAGTAGGGGAGTCCAAAGTAAATGGTTTGATTTTAGTTATTCATGTGCATTTAACTATATTACCTTACTTGAAAAGTTTAATGATGTCTTAGTGGACCCCATCTGATCAAAAATGTGACTGATGCCTTCAAACAACATCTGGATTTTAAAGGAGGCTATGCCATGTTATCACTTACTAGACGCCCACAAGGCGCTCATTTGGCTAGTGTAGTCGTCTTTCCCTTGAGTCTTCTTGTACATGTTAAGGTTTCTAATAGTGTTCTAGATTTACCCTATGCTAGTTAATATCCTAGATATTTTTAGAGGATGATTCTAGATAGTCAGTCCTACCCCTCCATTATATTTGATCCTAGCCATTGGTTATATGTCCTAAGGGCTATATAAGAGGATGCCCTTCATATGTCCTAAAGTTGTAATTGAGCTTCTGTCCACACAATCCAGGTTAATGCTTCTGTTGATGAGATTTAGAAATATCAGTTGAAATGATTTTTGACTATTTTGCAGGTGCAAGGCATAGTCCAAGATAGTAATGGCAAGACAGTTGCAACTTTGTTTGGGAAGTGGGATGAGAGCATGCATTATGTGGATGGAGACTTCTCCGGCAAAGGAAAGGGGTTTGATATGTCAGAAGCTCATTTGCTTTGGAAGCGAAGCAAACCTCCTAAGTTTCCCACTAGATATAATTTGACACGCTTTGCTACCACACTGAATGAGATCACCCCTGGATTGAAGGTAATTCTTCATGCCATCTTCAAACTGGTGCTTATATTTTTGTTTTAGTTTATTGTTGATAAACTTAGTACTGTTGATTTCATGTTTGGAAGTATAACTGCCTCAAATGCACGTGGACGTAGACATACTATTCACTTTCAAATTAGCTTATGGTCATCCATGTACCAAAATAATTAGTTGACATGTTTTGTTAATGTACAGTCGCAGTTGCCTTTCCAAAATCTTTGTCAAAATATGCAAATAATTTGCTCGCTAACACTAGAATCTCTTTTTAATCACAGGACCAACTGCCACCAACAGATTCAAGGCTAAGACCTGATCAGAGGTGCCTGGAAAATGGGGAATATGAAAGAGCAAATGCTGAAAAGCTGCGACTAGAGCAGCGTCAGCGGCAGGTAATTCAGTGTCTAATTTAAGAGTTGATAATGCAACTTTAAGATACACCTAGAGCAGTATATAATTGTTGTTTTATTGATTTTTCAAGAGCATGCTAAGCCCTTGATCCATTCAGTCTCTTGATTAGCAGTCTCTTGATTGGCATTAGTATATCACATTGACTTTACATAAGAATAGAACTCATGTAGTAGTTGCAAGAAAAAGAACCAGGATTTTACTTTGGAAGAAATATGATGATACTAGGTTGTGATTGTTTAAACAGATTACATCCCATGTAGCATAAGGTTGTTAGAGAATCATCAGTTCATCACATAATCTATTACTCTCTTCATTCCACTCTGAATGTCATAGTTGGAAACTATCTTTGTGGCACATGTTTTAAAACATTAAAGAAACGCACAGAGAAACAATAATCTGTAAAATAATGTTTTCTAACTTCTTCTTTTTTTCAACACCTAAAGTGAAATCTTAAATAAATAAATATGAAAATATCATATCAAAATATGTCAATGGCAAGTCTTAAATTCCGTCCACTAACACCTTGACATTTAAAGTGGAACAGATGGAGTAGCATTCAGGTTTCTTATATCTTTCTCTCTGTAACAGTTGAGAGTTGTGGTACTTAAAAAAAGAGTTGCAGTAAATTCTGAGTGCATGTATGGCTTACATGCAAAAACACTGTGATGCCATTAGTGTATCAAAGTTGCTTCGACCTGTCTTGATTAGAGATGGGTATAATGCAGCAGTAAGAATTTTACTTCGGAAGAAAAATGGTGATAGTAGTTGTGATTGTTAAACAGATTACATCTCACATATAGTAGATCGTTAGTTATAATATTATCACGTCAGACAATAGCTAGTTTGGTTTTATCATTTTGTTTATTATAGCTAGTTAAGGGTTGGAGTAAATTCTGTGCATGTATGGCAATCATGTAGTTTATCAAAATTACAATTGATCCATCTCAACTACACATGGCTATCACGCAACAGACACACATAGCACATCAAAGTTACATCAACCTGTTTGGGGTAGTCACATTTGCATCTTGCCAACTATGGATTTTGCTTCTAATGTGCAATGAAAGTTACTTGCTTTTTGTGCTGGCTGATAGAAAATTGTTCCCTTTGGAATAGGCTCGTAAGATGCAAGAGAGGGGTTGGAAGCCGCAGTGGTTTGTGAAGGATAAAGGAAGTGATACCTACCGCTATATTGGCGGGTATTGGGAGGCTAGGGAACAAGGAAAGTGGGATTCATGTCCTGATATCTTCGGTCAATTTTCTGATCAGATGTTGGACTAAGTAAGCGTCTATCTCTGGATCTTTATCCTTTTTCCACCTTCAATCAACGTACAGATAGTTGGCTGTCAAATTTGAGATGAGCCATAGAGGGCGAACATATAGCGGCTGCTAAGTTTGACTCATCGTGGAGAGGTGCTCGTCAGTCATCACGTTCCCATGTAACTAACTGAACTGAAGGTATTAGGAGGTAATATAAAAGAATTATTTTTTCTGGTTTCCAATTTTGTGTTAAATACTCTGCTTATGATGAAGTTTTATCAAGTGACCCTTCAATGGTTGCAGTCTCTGCTAATTATTCTGATTTTACTTCAATTAAAAAATGTGCATATTTCACAGAAACTTTCAAATTCAAATTCATTGTATTATTAAGCTTGTAATCAAACTCTTAAAATAATGGAAAGTTACTTTCCAAATTTCTCGGATATACAAAGCTCATGTTTTTAGTCGCATTATATTGGATAATGGGAATTTTAATACATTGCTTGTACTAGTAAAAGCCTTGTAGGAGAAATGTTGCATGTATAGGAACGTAAATTGTGTTTGGCAAAAATTTAAAAGCACTTTTTGTAAGCAGTTTGTAAGTTGTCTATGTAATTCCTTTTTGTTTAAAGACTTTTTGTCCCAAATAAAGGTGATGCTAAAATCCTGCAACCTTGGTTTTTCTTAGTATTGCACGTGTAGGAGAATGGGAATTTTGTTATTAAAGATTTGTGTTGTTGAGAATGTTGTATTTGTTTGGATGGCATCATATAAAACCCCTTGTTTAAGGTTTTAAAAGTCTTGTGACAGAACTGCAGAATTGTCTTATTCTAGTAGTGTTGTGTTGCTCTGTTAGTGGTACTAAAATAAAATCATGTTTGGCAGCTCGATTTCAAAGATTGGAATTGAAATTGAGCGTCAATTTTTAACTGAGTTTTAATTTTATGAAATTGTAAAGGTGCTTTCAAATCCAATTTCAGAATTTAGTATCGAGTTGTCAAACATAAAGAGACTCATTTTTTTTAGTTTTGAATTTGCTTTCAATTTTTTCAAATCAAGTTGATACTACTTTGTAGGTAAAACTTTTATGTTGCGTTTGGATTGCAGAAATAAATGAAAAAAGTGTGATTGGTGATTCAATTGTAACTACGTGAATCATTCTCATTTTTATTAAAATTGTGATTTTTATTTTAAGATGAGAATATGTAACGATTTATTATAATCAAGACTAAAATGACTCTTCATTCTATTTCTCGCTCTATTTCATTACTTGTATTCAAAAATATTATTTATACATAATCAAGCTAGATATGGTGTACAAGTAATCAAATGAAACAGGTCTAAATCATTACATGCTCGGCTATAAGGGAGAAAGAGCCCTTGTATCTACAATGTGAGGCTTTTGTGGCCAGTATTTGCCTTGTTCCGAAGTGTAATTTGGTGCTCTCTCTCTCTCTCTCTTTGATGGCAACTTGATTCTCCATGATTAGTTAGGTTCCATATCAGTTATATCATGACCAGAATCTCCCTTTATGTACACAATTTGTCCTTTCTATTTCTACTGTTGTAGATATCTTTCATCACCAAATCTATATACTACTAATTATATGCACCGAGAAAGAATGATGATGGAGTGCGCAAAGAAGATTAGATGGGTACTTAGGCCTTCTAGTGTGTGTGGTTAACATCATATCTTTACGGATATAACTGATTTGATCATTTTCATGTGATCATGTCCAGCAGTTTTTTACCCTTTTTTTTTTTTGGTGATGCAAGTACAAATTCTTGACAAGGCAATGCCAGTAAAAAAAAGTGAGGAAATGTTACTGCTACATTTTGAGTGTCTCAAGGCAATTCAACTAAGATATAATCCCCATTCCATGTATTGTGAGACTGATGGAACTTCTCATCTTGCTCTTCGGAAGGAAATGACCGTTGGATGGAGTTGGTACAATGATACAAATACATACTTCTTGGGAATTGATATTTTTTGTAAATTAATTTAATATTTTTATAAATTAATTCGATATTTTTATAAATAGGTTTTATTTAATTTTGTAAAAATATTAAATTAATTTGTAAAAATATTATTTTTTTATTAATATATAAAAATATAATAAATATTTAATGTGTGGTTCAAATTTTATAGTGTTATTTACTATTAAATTTGAATCAATCGTTTACACCTAAACGACGAAAAATATACTTAATGAAAGGATCATAGTAATATTTATTATGAATTACCTTTTTATCTATAGAGAAGTAATTCATAGTCTCTATTTTCAGTTCCTATGATCTCTCCCATTCATCTAATAACGAGAAGTTGTGTCCGCAAGTATATTTATGAAAATTGATATTTGTACGTGGGTTTAATATTATTACATAAATTTTTTTCACATACATAAAAAAATAAATTTTAATTTTATATAAAAGAAAATTATATAAAAAAATTAATTCTTTTGTTTAAAATTCTTTTTAAATTTGGGTTGCTCGATGTTTGGATGAAAGGCCGGAGATCAGCGTGTCAGCGATGGCCATATATATACACCTTATAGAGAGAGAGAGAGAGAGAGAGAGAGAGAGAGAGAGAGAGAGAGGGAGACAGTAAGTGGGTGTGGAGCTCTAGGCAATTTGTTTTGGTAAGATGACGCAAACAACAGGATTTATATTCATTCTGACAAAGCAAGAGCGGCTGGAGATTCATACTAGTCTCCATTTTACTTGCTCAGCTATCCCTTCATACAATTACTATAGTACTACACCACTTTTGATGGACGTATGCAAACTGTTTTATACCAATTCAGCGTCAAATCACACACACACACACACACACACATATATATATATATATATATATATATATATATATATATTTCTATGTTTTAATTTAATTGTAGAATAAAGCGTAAATTTAGAGCCGAAATATTAAATATTTCTCAATATATTAGTATTAGAATGAATCAAATCTGCAAATTATGCTATCAAGTTTGTTATTCTTTTTCATTATGACTATAGCTCCTTTAGCATCATCATCGACCATGTTGCATGTTAATTTGCTTGCTTCATGCATGGATGAGTAGGTTCGCGAGAAACAAGAAATGTTAGCCAAATGCTAGATAGATACACCGGACTCCTGCACCTCAATACCTCATCCTCCACCTGTTGATGTGACAAATCATATTTTTTAAAATTATTTCATATTAATTAATTTCAAAAAGAATTATGTGTCGATAGCAACATAATCACACATATATATATATATATATATATATATATACATTCTAATGTGTATAACATAAGTTTTTAGTACTAATAACATAAATTTATCATTATTATATATAATATCGCTTTATCAAAAATACTCTTGACATATTAATTGATGCAGCTAGTATTTTTCTAACCTTAATTAGCGCCAAGATATTCGTAACGCGTTTTCAACTTAATTGCCCGGTTTGGTACGGCAATGACAGAATCTCCCTTTCCATCGGAGTTAGAGTTGTCTTATAAGGATTTTGCTTTGTTAAAGAGAATGAAAATAACAGTATAATGTAAAAACTATGTAAAGTGGTTATAATAATATAATCAAAAGTACAACAATCAAAACATATCTTAAATGAACAATGGTATTTGAAAAAAATAACCCAAGTATTTGTGTGACAATGCGGGTTAAATTTTGAGTCTGAATTAAATTATAAGTTTGAATTTTGATATTACGTTCAAATTTTAAAAAATCGACTATAATATTATATATAATAATTTAGAATTTTGAGTCTAAATCAAATTATCGTATAACAATACCTAATTCAATGTCCCCATAATATATTCTCATAACTTATCACAAGTTTACCTAAAATATTATAATTGAAAATATTAGTGAGAATAACTTGACTTTTTATATACATATCAAATTATTACACATTTTATGACATGAAATTGAGATATTACAATTTTAAACATTATTTATTATGTCTATATAAGATATATTCATTTATAAGTGTTTAGAAAGTTTATAATAATAATATTTGATATGTTTGGTTTACACGCATTACCTTACTTTTAAAATATTACGTTTGGATTTTTTCAAAACACAATATTTATCACTTAAGTAAATTATTTATAAATAAATAAATAAAAAATTTAATTACGTGTGATACGTTTAAAACTTCTAAAGATACCAAATGCATTGATACAAATAAACACATTGATCGTATTAGAAAATTCAAACAAAAAAATAAACAACGTTGATCTTATTAGGAAATTCAAACAAAAAAAATAGTAAATGAATGGATGGTGAAAACAGAGCCGGTCTGACAGAGAATTCACGAATTAAGAGGGAATGCTATCATTTCTTTCTATCATATAAAATCTACGTACCAATTACCAAAGAGAGCGGCAGATCACTTGTTTGGTGGTCTCATCCATTAATTAGTTACTGCCTATTTTGCGTTTTACTGTTCTTTCCAGCGACCCAAAAAATAAAAAATAAAAAATTTACTTTATATATATCACACCCTTTAGCTATAACATTTTTCTTTTAATTTTAAAATTTAATCTTATAAGATAATTATGCCTAAAATGTGTCCAAAGTATATATCACTATCAGTAAAAATGTTAAAGAGTAAATAGGTTATATATTGTTTTTGGATACGTAAAAAATTATTGATAATTACAGATTAATATTTATATTATCAGAATAATAAATATCGCTAAATATTTTAAAAATTATTAAAATAAATATAAAAATATTATTAAATATATATTTATTATGACATTAAATAATTACTTTAGCATTAACACTAACCTATATATAAATATATAATCAACATAGAATTGAAAAGGCAAATTTTATTACTCATAATGCTCAACTTTTAGTTTACATTCTCCATTTTCTATTCTCATTGTAACTAAGTGGAGTATCCTCAAATGATTTCTGTCTCTTCACTTGTCCGGAAAACATGGAAAAGAGAGAAAATGATCCATGTTTTGTAAACAAATTATAATAAGATATATGTGTGTTTTAAATTTAAAACACCAAGTATAATAAAGATTTTATAATATACTATCTGTCTCAATTTATTTATTACTTTTTCCTCCCACAGAATTCTAGACTTTTAAATACTTTAATATTATTAAAAAAATATTGAAAATTATCTTTAAACCTTTTATGATAACAAAATCAGGTTTGACATATTAACAGTCAAACAGAAGTTTAAATAATGTCATTAGGGAGGGAAAGAAGTTTAAATACTCATTTCCTCGCAAAATAAAATTATTATTATTATTTTAGATGATTTTAAATTAAATATTTATTTATTTTAAATAATTTATTTTTTATAATAATTTATTTATAATATTTTTAGTATTAATTGTTATATTTTTATTTTATATATATATTTATAGAATATTATCAATTATGTATAAAAAATTATACAATTAAATAAAAATTTAAATATAATTTTTTTTTTTTTTTAATATGCGTCAATATGTTAAGAGTCAATCAAAATTTTTATATTGAAACGGAGAGAGAGAAATAAAAATTCATATTCCGCAGTCCTAAAAGTCCAAATAAATAATTTCGTGGCTCTAAACCCACCACGTGGTACCTATGAACCTGTTTTTATAATTCTTCATTCCCTTTGACTGTTTAGTAGAATTATTATTTCTTTTGTGTTTTTTTTATATATATAATGATAAATTTATATTATTAAAAATAAATATTGATATATGTGAATAATAAAATAATATTATTATTATTATTATTGAATTTTGTTATATATAATAATAAATTTATATTATTAAAAATATAGGTAAATAATGAGATAATATAGAATTAAAAAGGGTGAGTGTCACACTACTTTATTTTATTATTTAAAATTTTATGTTAGTTTTAATTTAATTTTTTCATAAAATTTTTGAACATATAAATAACTTTTCATATTGTTTTGTTAATTTTTTATTACCATAGTTGGGGTGGGGCTTCAGTTTGATTAGTTCATCTCTGGCGTGGCAAGGACAAGGAGGACAGTTTCATTAAGAGAGACGTGGAAGTTGCAGGAGCTGGTCTCCATTTGAACCGGCTAAGAGGGGACAGGTGGCGTCCCAGCGATTCGAGTCTCCGATAGCAACTGCTGAGTTTTGAAATGGAGGTGGAGGTGGAGGTGGAGGAGGAGGAGGAGGAGGTAGTATTTATTCGAGTCTCAATTGATTGATTGATTCAAATTATAAAATATATTTATATACATGAAGTATCATCAAAGGCAGGCCCCAATCCCAATCGTGTGTATGTTATTCTATTTGTTTATTGGTAGATATTTATGATTAAATTAAATCAGAAATTAGCGTGGCATTAATTTATAGGATAAATTTAAATACATAAAAATTAAATATCATGTTAATTTTAATTATTAAAAATATGTGTTTATATTAAAATTCGTGTCATACATATATTTATAATAACTAGGATTAATTTTATGTTTAATTTTATATTTATTTTTTATGTACATATATTTATTCTAATTTATAAGATTTATGTTATAAAAAGAAGTTATGACATATTCAATACGGGATGTGTTTGGTAAATTCGGTTATTATGAAATTAATTTATTAATATGATATTAATACTCGGGTTGGGATGTTTTTTCTTTCTCTGTGTGTCAATTTTATATTAATCAAAATTAATTTTATAATAACCGAATTGTGTTTGGCGTTAGTTTTTGTTGCGAGAAACGATAATATCAAAAATAGATAAATAGATAGATAGACGATTGTGCTTTGACGCTTGAAATTGATCTTTTAACTGAAATTTTCGATCTTAATAAAATTTAAAATATTATTTAGAATGGACACCCCACAGCATAGTAGTCCATACTAAAACATTACGAGAGAAAATAATGTATATCTTCGGTGCTCTTAAGCTTTCCTATAATCTATGATCAAAATATATTGCTATTATTCTAGCGATATATTTAAGATTTTAAATTGGCAAAATTAGCAATCAGTCCATTGTACTTAATTACTTTTGTAGAATAATTTATTAAAATTTTAATTTATATAACTGTCTTGTTAAATTAATTAAAATATTTAATTAAATCATTCTGTTAAATTAATCAAAAGTTTGTTTAAGAATTTCACGCCTGATTTTCTTAACATTTATAATAATGACATGGAATTATCTAGGTGGCTTGCACGGGCAAGTAGAGGTAGCTATTGTTTGGAAAAATATAATAACCTCACTTCTCCTACTCAATTAAATTGTAGGTAATCGACATCGCTTTCCTCGGCACCATCAACTACGATCTTGCTCTATTAAGGATACATTCAAGATTATAGGTGGGATTAAGCTCAAGTTGTTAGTAAGAATATTAAATTTTAAAATAAAACATTAAAATTTGAGAGAGGTTAGCTACAATTGGGCCATTAGGCTCAAGAAAAACGGATATTACCGAAATTTTATCTTTCACAAAGCTTATCCTCATTCCATGCATGGCGGGATTCTCTGCTCTATTTTTCTTATTTTTCAAACAAAAATACAATATTAGATGAAAATAAATTAAACAATACGTATAGAAGTTGAAATTACAATAAAGAAAAAATAAACGCGTATTGTTTGACAGTTCAAACGCTATTTAAGGAATTCAACGATTGACATTGAATTGCTTATAAAAGTCGTAAGTCAGTACAAGTAACATAACTCTTAGACTCCGAATATGACTCATTGAACAAGTCTCATACTTACAAAAGAATTACTCCTTCCTTTCTATTATATAGGTCGTTTTAGAAGTTTTTTTTTTTTTCAAAATATAAGTCGTTTTACATATATCTAGGAGAACAAATTTAATCATTTCCTATTCTATCCTTAAAGATGAAATAATTAAGAGAGAAAGAAAGAAGAGTAATTAATTAATGTATGGGTAGTAATGGAATTTTAAACCAACATTAATTGCCTAACATTAGTATTAATGATATTTCTTAATATGTGTAATCATGTCTTAAACGACTTATATAATGGAAAGGAGGGAGTAATATTTAGTAAAATTCGTAAACAAATTTAAATTCGGCTCATATTTATATACAATTCTAGCTCGGTTTTATTGACAAGTCAAGCTTGAAAACACAACCTTTTATGTTTGTATTAAACAAGCTCGACAATGCCATGTTCCCTGCCCCTATCTTGAACACAACTATTTTATGACATTTTCTATATAAGTTGGTTAATTCACCATAAAATTCTGCATTCAAAATAACTCCACAAGCTTATAGAAACTACTAACATTCATAACTACTTACTTATATATTATAATCACATTATTACAATGTACAAAAGAATGCAGAATGCAAAACAAAAGTGGCAGTTCTAAACATGCACTACTGCGCTTTAATTATTTATAATTTAAATAGTTTCATCTGCAAATTATTGCATTTGTTCTTCTTTTATTTTTTAATTTATTTTTGACAAACCACATTCTCTATATTTGCCCAATTGGCCATATACAGTTGTAAAGAAAATAAAATCTTTGGAGGGCATTTCGGATATTATTGATATCAACTTTTTTATTTTGTCATTGTATTAGATATGCACAATAATACTCTTGTGCCATATGCATAAATAAATTATGGATTTTCTTAGAATATGTCCTAAGACACGTTCTAAGCGCGAAAAATAATAATATTTATTTATGTATTTGCACTGAATTCAATGCATAAAAAAATAATATACTAGTGGACCCCATGTATTGAATTCTGTGCAAATATATAAACAAATAAAATTTACCTTTATTTTCCGTGCTTAGCATGTACCCTAAAGGCACATGCTAAGAGGACCCATAAATTATACTCCCTTCATTTCAAAATATAAGATTAAATTTGATTTTTCAGTCCATTAAAATTAATGTGATTCATCGAACTTTTAAAAATAATAAATTTTATAATTAATAATACTTGCTAAATAGTTTATACTTTATAATTTTTGTATTGTCTAAATTAAATAAAATCATATCAATCTTAAAATTAAAACTATCATAAACTAACTTCAAAAATAAATATTAATAATATAGAAGGGAGGAAGTAGGTTGTGGTAGCATTAATAAACAAATAATTGTTTCCATATTTATTTTGTCTTATTTTGTTGGTAACATAAATTAATTGTACATTCAAAATATGTTGTGCCGACGTAGTTATATTACACAATTGTGTAGTTTTATTTAGAACAAAAAGTTAGCAATGCTGCCAAGCTCTCATAATTCAAAATTTGCGCCATCACATCACACATGATGTACTTGGAATTTATCATATAAGTTGTCTAGTGACCTATGAACATGCAAATGAACGCAATAGTGAACTACTACACTTCCAAGTTCTATACACAAGTTCGATCTTGAGACTTTAATTCTTTTAAAATTTGACGTGTTAGAAAATTTTAAATGCAACTCAAAAGAAAATGTATTTTTGTTCAAAATTATTTATTATGTCAATACGTGACTGATACGTATCATTATCTGTAACGTCTGATTCTCGTATAATGTAAAAACAAACGATAATTACTATAAATCAATAATTATAAAATATTAAGGATGCTATTGGTGAGATATCAACAAAATATGCATAATCATATCACTTCTTTAATAACTATTATTTTCAAATATACAAGTGAGTGTTATATATGCGTTACACCATCAACTTAACACTCTTGACTTATATAGCATATAATAATAATAGATATTAGTATTGCTTAACGCTTAATGCATCACTTAATAATATCGACGAGTACAATACTTGGTATGTGTCCTTTATCTTAATTATTGATAAATAATTTAATATTTATTCAACTTCTACTAATCACAACTCAATTTTATAATTAATTTCATTCATATTTTATTATTTTAATATTTAATTTTAAACTGATTATTACATACACGATATATGTGTAATGAGTCAATAGCAATAAACACAACTAATCGCGATCATGGTAGACCACTTAAGTCTAGAATGTGCTAATTAGGTTCTAAATATGTGGATAATCTTCTTAAAAAACACAAGTTTACTATCCTAAATTAACCTATAAGGCAAGAACAAGACGTCACACAAACAATGGTGATTTCAAATTGAAAATTACGCAGATATCATCCTTTTGTCTAGGGTAGTGACCAGTAGATTCCAACAGGGCAACCCACTTCATGAATGGGCCACAATGTGGGACACAGCAATGGGTCCATCCCTTTATGATTCATCACGCACCACCATTTCCAAAGCTTGGATAAATAAATAGAAAGGTAATTTTTTTTTTGCAATTTTTTTTTGGATAAAAGCTTAAAACTTTCTAAGGCGCTGTTCGAGAACAATTTATAATTTCATCAACTCAATTTATAAATATTTAAATTAAAAACATTGTTTAGGATTAATTTTTTTTTAATTATAAGTTAAAAAAAAGTTACAAAAATAAATAAGTTTTTGTTGCTTAAAAAAATGACTTATAAGTCATTTCTTTTAGGTCGGTCAACCATTATGAAATGATATAAATACTCTATTTTATTTTTCTAATGTTCTTCTTACTAAATAATATTTCAGTAATCTTTACATTTTACTTAATTTATAAGTTATTATTAGCCGAACACATATATAATTATTACTTATAATTAATGATTTATAAATAAAAGTGATACCGAATACTTTTATTTATAAATTTATTAAAATTTAAATTTTAATAAAAAAAAAATCATTTTTAAACATGCCCTAATTCTTGATCCATTTTTACAATTATGATTTGGTAGACTGAGACTAGCCCAGCAACATATTATTCCCACGTTGACTATATATTCCATATCGAGATGGAAAACCTTATTATTATTTTTGCAAAGGAGAAGCAAGAGCTCAACCTAAAAATATAAATGAGTACCGTTATATATTATGAAAGTAGTATTTTAAATTACGATTATAAAATATATTGATATACTAAATTAGTTACGATTGTAAGAGTGGAATTATTATTAATATATATTTATTTACGTAATTGACATTTAAAAAGGTTAATACATAAAAATTTGTAATATATCATTTTTCAAAATAAATATCATACATTTTATGAGTTATATATTATATGCTTCCACAATTATATGTTCTTTTCAGATAATTTCCATCATTATCTAATCTCATGCATCGATCATAAAAGAGATCACACGTATAATATAAAATATAAATTAAATAGATTCTCTTACAACCTCAAGTTTCACCCAATATAATCTCGAACTTACCAAAACTTATAATTTTAAATCGTCATTAACAAATTAATTATGGTAAACCCAAGATTATTCTAACATAATTTAATAAATCTATCAAATCAATCCCTTATGTATAAAAGCAGGAAGGAACAACTTAAATTAATTTGACTGTCATTTTAATTAATGAATTAACTCAAATAATAATTATTATATTTAATACGATAATTAATAATTATAATTAGTTTCTCTTAAATTATGAAAGAAGAGTATGAAAAGTTTATTCTTAAAATGTTAAAAGTTATGTCATTTTAATCAAACAAATATAATTAATTAATTTTTTTTAAATTGTGAATGTAGAAATGTGAAAATTTTCTTCTTAACAATTAATTTATAATTTTTAATCACACAGTAATAAAAATAATTATTATTTTTAATTATAATAGAATATACTGATCAATATTATTAATATTATATATATATATATATATATATATTATATTAATAAAAAATAATAAATATATATTAATAAAAAAAATTGTCAAATATTTATGATGCAAACTTGTTGTAAACAAAATCCCCAACTATTTTAAGTTGATTCTAAAAAAAAAACAAACTATTTTAAGTAGATCATAGAACCTTGACGGGTTCACCTAGACCGGACCAATTAATAATCTCACAATGGCAGTATTGTAAATAGAATGAACAGCGATATGAATACCCAATGACTGTTATACCCTTAACTTCCTGGGCGATTCCGTCACGTCACGATGTAACCAGAGAGAGATTCCTGTTGGGGAGGTGATTCGACGTTAGTTTTGAGAAGTACAAAGGGCATATACGTCCTAATAAAATATATAACATATCAACATTTGTATTAAGCAACGATTCCCAAGGCAATGCCGGCTCATTAAACCCCAAAATCCCATGAGGAATTAAAATTACTGTGATACCCTTTTGTCTCTCCTCAATTTTTTTTTTCCGCTTTATACTTTTTCAGTTTTTGTATTATCTCTCCTCTTTTCTTTACTCTCTCTCTATGCTCTTCTGTTTGTTTGTAGGATTCCTTGCCTTTCCTATTCTCACCCAAGACCAACAAGCCACTATACAACTAAAAGGGCAGAAAGATAGAGAGAGAAATTGAGCTAGAGATACAATTTCCCAATACAATTTTTAGAGAGGGAAAGTGGCCGGAAATGCTGGGCACGCCGGCTAATTTTCCGGTGAGTTGTTAAGGTTGAACGAGAGGAGAAATACCCAGAAGAAAGAAATATGCCGGAGCCAGTTATTTCAACAACATTAGTGCTCGTAGATGATAATACTACAATTACTAAGAAGAAGAAATCGGAGGAAGAGAGAGAAAGAATTCTAGAGAGGGAAGCCGACCCACAAAAGCCACTCATCGTTAGCCGGAGCCGACCTCAGGCGACCACTCGCAGAGTTACACCCACTTTAACCACTACTACTGCCACCGCAGCCGGAGCCACTACCTCCAGTGATTCCTCCGCCGAGAAACACCTTCCAAACGGAGATCTGTACATTGGGAGCTTCTCGGGGAACGTGCCGCACGGATCGGGTAAATATCTTTGGACAGACGGGTGTATGTACGAGGGGGAGTGGAAGAGAGGGAAAGCTTCCGGCAAAGGGAAATTCTCCTGGCCCTCCGGTGCGACCTTTGAGGGGGAATTCAAGTCGGGTCGGATGGAGGGGTTTGGTACTTTCATTGGATCCGACGGAGATACTTACCGTGGGGCTTGGTCCTCCGACCGGAAACACGGGTATGGACAGAAGATATACAGCAATGGCGATTACTATGAAGGGTCTTGGAAAAGGAATTTACAAGACGGACAAGGGAAGTATGTGTGGAGAAATGGGAATAAATATGTTGGTGAGTGGAAAAATGGGTTGATTAATGGAAGAGGGGTTTTGATTTGGGCAAACGGAAACCGGTACGACGGCCACTGGGAAAATGGGGTGCCAAAAGGGCAAGGAGTCTTCACTTGGCCGGACGGAAGCTGCTATGTCGGCAGCTGGAACAAGGAAAACTCCAAATCAATGGCCGATGGAATACGAACTCAACAGCAGCAGCAGGTCTTGAATGGGACTTTTTATCCCGGAAATGGTGCAAATGGGAATGGAAATTGTAACTGGAAGGAGGATATGTTTGCTTTTAACCATAAATTATCCGCTCCCTTCTTGTTGGGTGATGGAGGAAATGATGGTAATTGTGGAATGGAGATTGCTAGGAAGAGGTCGTCGGTGGATGGGGGAAGGGGGAGCTTAACGGAGAGAAATTTTCCGAGGATTTGTATTTGGGAATCAGATGGTGATGCAGGGGATATTACTTGTGATATAATTGATAATGTTGAAGCTACAATGTTGTATAGAGATGCTAATTTAATGGATCAGGATGATATTGGGAAGTTTAGGTGGAATCCTTGTTTTAATAGAGAAGTGAAGAAGCCTGGGCAGATGATATCCAAAGGGCACAAACATTATGATTTGATGCTTAATCTCCAACTGGGTATCAGGTAAATTGATTATTTGGTTTGTGTAAAGGTTTATCTATTAATGTTTTTATCGTCAGCGTGTTTTAAATGATTTTTCTGTTGGTCTATGTTAATGGATTTTTGGGTTTGATGTAGGTATTCAGTTGGGAAACATGCTTCCATAATTAGAGATCTTAAGCCTAGTGATTTTGAACCTAAGGAGAAGTTCTGGACTAGGTTTCCAACAGAAGGATCAAAGATTACACCGCCCCATCCATCAGCTGAGTTCCGCTGGAAAGATTACTGTCCAGTGGTGTTTAGGTAATGATATTTTGAAATATGTTCTGTTAATTCAATTGTGATATCTTGATTGAGTTTTTATTCCTCATTCATTTGGTGTATAATAGTATGTTGCTAATTGGTGACTGTTATTTGTGTTATTCAGACATTTAAGGGAATTATTTCAAGTTGATCCGGCTGATTACATGCTAGCTATATGTGGAAATGATGCACTCAGGGAACTTTCTTCTCCCGGGAAGAGTGGAAGCTTTTTTTATTTAACACAGGATGATAGATTTATGATAAAAACAGTGAAGAAATCAGAAGTCAAGGTTAGTTGCCTATATCATGGACATGTCTGTTAAATTTCTATATAGTGGTGACCTATAGATGATGACAATGGCATATATTTTTGGAATGGTTTACTTGATATTTTTGTCACTATAGCTGAATTTTCTTATTTCAAACATGGTCGGCAATTAGAAATTGAAGTTCCGTATATTGTTTTTCAGGTTCTAATTAAGATGCTTCCAAGTTACTACCAACATGTTTGTCGCTATGAGAATTCCCTTGTCACAAAATTCTTTGGTGTCCATTGTGTCAAACCAGTGGGTGGACTCAAGGTATGTGATGGATTTTAATGTTCTGTAGTCTTAGTTATAGTAGGTTTTCAGTTCCAGGTTTTTATATCTATTTCTAATTACTTGTACATGATTGGAAATTAGACGAGGTTCATTGTTATGGGCAATTTGTTCTGCTCGGAGTATCGAATCCATAGACGATTTGACCTGAAAGGATCATCCCATGGCCGCACAACCGATAAACCTGAGGAAGAAATTGATGAAACTACCACCCTAAAGGACCTTGACCTTAATTATGTGTTTCGCCTCCAACGGAACTGGTTCCAAAAACTGATCAAGTAAGTTGAAGTATTTATGATTACCGATGCTTCGCTCGATTTCACCCTTGTTGTGTTGCCTGTAATCTGTTTGAATTATTTTTTCTAGGCAAATTGACCGAGACTGTGAGTTCTTGGAAGCAGAGAAAATTATGGATTACAGTCTTTTAGTTGGTCTTCATTTTCGTGATAACAATACTGGAGAGAAAATGGGATTGTCTCCATTTCTATTGCGAACTGGTAATTTATCAAGTCATCTTGACACTAATTGCTAGATAAATGCTGGACAAAGAACCATATTGAAATGAATATTTTGCCTTTTCAGGAAAGAAGGATTCTTATCAGAATGAGAAGTTTATGCGTGGATGTCGTTTCCTGGAGGCAGAACTGCAGGACATGGATCGGATACTAGCTGGCCGGTATGTTCTTTTCCCAATGTTCTCTATAGCTTGAGCTGATAGGTTAGTTTTAGTGAATTTGGAAATAAAAAGTTGTTGAAAGTATCCCAGTCGTTGCATAGAAATGTTTCTCATCACCCTGTCTTTATCCGCATTGCCAACACCCATTAAAAGTTTTCATTTGAGCAGTTGGGAAATTTGATTATGATTGAGGGGCCTTTAATTTAGACAACTCTAAGTTGGCCAATGATATTATTCCTTCATTGAATGTGATTTTGGTGATTGAAATAATTGAAAGTGGATCAGGTTATTGTGGCAATATTGTTGAGGTAGTTCAGCAGGCAACAGTTGTTGTGGGGCATATCTAGGGTATGGTCTTCTTGTTGATTTTATTGATAAGAACAAGGCTTTCTTTGATCATTTTTTACTCAAGTCATCACTCATTGAGCACTTTAGATGAGATGTTTTATGGTGAAGATAACCTTAATTACAAGGGGTTCTTTGATTTTTACTATAATGGTGAAAGTCTAATTACAGCATTTGACTGGATAATATTAAGGGTAGAATCATATAATCATTATTATATCAACTAGTATATAATACTACATTTGGGGTGGTATAACTGGAGATGGATGATAAATATTAAGTTAGATTTTGAGTTTTCTGATTTTTATTAACTTTTTGATCCATGTAACATGGATGACCAGATAGACTGGACTTGAATTTGAACATATTTTTCAGGAAACCACTGATCAGATTGGGAGCCAATATGCCTGCAAGGGCAGAGCGAGTGGCTCGAAGGAGTGACTTTGATCAGTATAGTCCAGGCAGTGGTGAAACCTACGAAGTCGTCCTGTACTTTGGGATTATTGACATTTTACAAGACTACGACATAAGCAAGAAGCTAGAGCATGCATACAAATCTTTGCAAGCTGACCCTACCTCGATATCAGCTGTTGATCCAAAACTATATTCCAAGAGGTTTCGAGATTTTGTCAGGAGAATCTTTGTGGAAGACCGGTGAGACCAGGAAACATGAGTAGAAATTCAAGTCTGGGATCATTAAGATTCATGTTTTGAATCTAGAATCTCACTGTTTATCAATAGACTGGGAATAATGCAGCTTTGGTGCCGTCGGATAAAATCTTTAATTGGCGAAATCTTTAATTGGCGAAAGACACGGGCACGCACTCAAACTAACTTGTGGATCAGGATTTGGATTGGCTACAAATGATAATATGGGGGGTTGCTCATGGTTGAATTTTGTGGATAGCCATGAGTGTTTGGATGGGCAAGTACTATGTATATTCTAGGGGAAGGGGGAAAAAATTGGATTATGAATTCTTTTTTATTTCTTTAGATTTTTGTGGTAACCAAGGAATGTGAAGATTTGAAAGGATAGTAGTAGGGTATTGGGAAAAGAGTAAATGTTTCCCAGAAAGAAGATTCAACAATGAGAAAGAGGGGTTTTTGAGAATAAGGGAAATGTACAGCTTATAGAAAAGAAAAAGTTTGATGATTATGGAATTATGAAATTTTTGTGGGATATTTTTTTAAAAGTATTTGTGTATGGCCCTTGAGAAACTCTCTCATTCTCTCTCTCTCTTATTTATTTATATGTAATTATGTATAGTACCTGAAAGAAAATGGGGGTTCTTTTACTTTTCTTTTTGATGCAGTTAAAGGGGGGTAATTTGGGGCAGAGGACCAGCTTAAGCACATGAAAAGTAGAGAAAGCAAAGAGAGAGATGCGCTGGTGTTACTTATTTTTGCTCACTTTGTTTGCTCACTCTTCCCTCCCATTTTACAGTATTATTGTGTTTTTTTAATATTTTTTTGAAACAAACTATCAGTTTTCTTCTTTTTTCATTGAAAACTACATGCCCAAAGCAGATTTTTTGACCATTGACCCAAATTAGGTCCCCCCATCCATCATTTATAAAATTGGAAACTACCCAAGTGATAAAATGGTTAATTATTGTAATTCCAAAGAAGTTGGAAGGGTATTATTGACATTATGCTTGCATTGGGAATCGTGTAAAAATAGTTTATATTACTGTAGGGGTCAAAGTCCTTGGCAGAGGGGTAGTTCCCCTTGGTGGGGTGGAGTGGGGCGGGGCAGGTTAGCGTGGGGTGGCGTGGGGTAGAGCCTCTTGTTGTAATGTAGGGCGAGAGGGTTCCACGTTTTGACCTTTGTTTCTCTTTTCAGGAGTTTCCTTGTGTCCCGTTAGCTCAGACCCTAAAGCACGAGCCATTGTTCTGTTAATGGGGTTTCAATAGCCTTAACATAGATGTACAGAAACCTATCCTATTCCCCCTCTGAATCCTATTTTCGTTTTAGGTCTTATTCCGCTATTGAATTTGAATGGTCATTCAATTTGATGGGTAAAACCGTAAAAATGGCGGGACATGTGAATGAGTAAAATGCACCAAGAAATAGTAATGGAAGAGAGCAAGGTTTTCAGACATGGCTAGGCCATCGATCAAAAAAAAAATTTAATATATAGATCAGTGATTCAACTGTCTAACGTTATTGAACTGATAATATCATAAATATATAAAAATATATTATTAATAATTAATAAAATTTCAAAATATTTAACTTTTTGTAAGTTAAAATATAATGAAATTATATTATAATATTACTAAAAATAATTAATTTCAAAAAAAAATATTTTTATATAAAATAAATATTAAAAAATATTTAAAATTTGGTTCACTAAGTCAATTTAACCGATTTTACAGGTTAAACCACCAGTTCGATCGGTGGTTAGCCGATTCATTCTGAGTTTTAACTAAAATAGTTCAACCGAGACAAACTTGACCAGACAATAGACCGGTTCTAGTTCAGTCGGTTAAACTGGGTTCGGTGTGGATTTCAAAACATTAGAAGAGACTATAAATACTCTCCTTACACACACATTTTTATTATGGCAATTTTTAAGAATTTTTTTATGTTTTCAAACATATTGCTAAAATTATTTAGAAATATAATAAAAAAAATTTAGCCCAAGGAGAAATCAAAGAAAGGGGCAAAGGGAACCCGAGGGGATCTAGGAGAAATTTATTTTTATGTATTGATTCTATCTTGTTCAGATTACAAGGTAGAAAGAGAAGTCTTACTACTAAGCTACACATTTAGTCTATAAATGTGGTAGTAGTTCATAGTTGTGATCTAATTTTGCTTGATTGAAATATAATACAGGAAGTCAGGAATTACATATTGAAAAATTAAAATGTCACTTTATAATTTAAAAAAAGAATTATATCTCCAATTTTCGTGCATATTAAAAAGAAAAATTTGTGAAATTAAAGGACTATACATCAATATGTCCAACGAGGCTTCAGTTTTTGAGTCGAGTTGGAAACATATCATTGGTTCTCCTCCAAAAGATAAATGCATTTCTTATATATATATATATTATATCGAAAATTATATTCATATTTTGTTTATTCATTAATGTAACTTTGTCAATTTATCTATAAAATAATATTCATTTAGCCAATAAAATACTAAACAAAAAGGGTTAATATTAATTACAATAAGAAATTTGCTGATCTTGATGAGTATCATCACGTGGGGATGAAAATTGACTGGGTGTCTTGATCTTGTCCCCCCTTGACAATTATTAGTAATAAGTTTCATCGGAAATGTGGTATTCCAACATTTAAACTATAATAAACCTTTAGTGATTAATTTATTTAATCGTAATTATTCATAAAACTAAAATGGTAAAGGTGCAAGTGTTAATTTAAGAGTGAAATTACCAACCTTTATGCAACAATGAGCATTCAAAGAAGCCTTAAAAACTGGTAGGATTAGGGGATTGAAAGAAAGACTGTGCATAAATTAAGCTGCCTGCTGTTTCGACTGTTAGAAAAGCAAACTCCTGCCACTGGCTGCCATGCTTATTTCTCGAGTGTAAAAAACAAACTGTTTTCATTTTTTGTACAAGTACTTTTGAACATCTACTGCCCATTTACTCTTAGAAAACAAAAATGTGCTTCCAAAATGCTGACTCAACTTTGCATTAATTGAATTCAGTACTTATTGAGGCTTATAATAAGTGCTTACTGGATTCCAATCTCACAGTGCATGGATTTTGTTCTGACTAGGGTTGCCCTCCCTATGGGGAAAATCTTGAACTTAGCCCTAGTGGTTGGGCTTACCTAGAAAAAGTAAACTTTTCTTTCAGTTCTCAACCTTTTATTTTAATCAAGTGCTTTTAGTTTTAAATTATGTAGTTTGAGACACTTGATGGATATATTTGCTTGATAGCTACGTGCTTATTAGCTTCAATTTGTGAAGTTAAATGTGATGTTGCTATGGTTGAAAGAATTTATATATATATGTATATATATATAGAAAAGTAAAGTAAAGGAGAAAGCACTAAAATTTGAATGGCTTTGACTATTGTAACCTTCTCAACCACCAATTTTTCTCTAGTATTACATGCTAATTAGTTAGTAACTGATATGAAAATTGGAGAAAAAGAAGTCCCTCAGTTTTAAATTATAAGATCACTATTAACTTTTAAAAAATTAATTTAAAATAATTTTAAACTCAAAATTAATACGATTTATTTGAATTTTTAAATTAATAAATCATATAACTAGTATTACTTTTTGAATAGTTCATAATATACACAATTATATTGACAATAACTAATTAAATTTATGTCAATTTTGAGTTTAAAAATATCTCAGATTAACCTTTTAAAAATTAATATTTGATCTTAAAATTTAAAATGAATGAAGTATATGTTAAAGACATATAATCATTATAGATTAATTATACCCTAATCCCGAAAGTTTAAAGAATTTGATAGGATCAAAGTTCAATTTCCATCATATATAGCTAAAAATAAATTTCTTTGTCATGGCATTTTCCCCTTATTATTGTGAAGATTGTATTTTCACTCATAGGTCGATGAGATCTTAATCTAATGTCTAAAATTGATGTAATTGACTTTTAAGTTTCAAGTTCGATTCTCATTTATATGAAGTGTATTCTTCTTTTTATGTGCGGCTTGTTTGGTTTATTGGTACTTGATTGATTCTTGGTATTGTTATAATAGTAATGTACTTAATTATGAATTATATCGTATTTTTTAAAAAGTAGAGCTTAAAAAAATGACGTTGTAATTGAGAGATTTTTTATATTAATTATAAAATTAATTTATACTTGTACTGATTTCTCTCCAAAATGGGATTGCTAATTTTTTTTTAAAGATGATACACCTTAATGGGTGATGTTTTTTTCACTTTTTTTTTTTTTTGGCGATGATGTAATTTTATTAAAGTATGAACATTCTTTTGTTGTGAAATTGTATATGTATTCTGGTGAAGTGATGCAAATAATCAGCATTCACTTTATTTGGATCTTTAAATATAATTTCAAAATTATTCTTATTATTCGAATTTTAATTATTGAAGATGAAAATATCCCACATGGAAATAGGGTCAACCCAAATAATGATTACATCCACCCACGATTGTCTGTCCGAAGTATGGCATTTTCAATATTTAAATTGCACCGAGTATTAAATAAAGATATACATAAATAAATAAGTTATAAACCTATCAATGAAGGAAAATAAATCAAACTTTAAAATAATCATACCCTAAAAGTACCTCGTAATGTGCTAAGCACTTCCTGAATTATTTATTTGGTCAACCGTCTTCATATATATATAGATTTGGAAAATGGTAAACGTATATTTGACTAGTATTTCACAAAAAAAGATCATCAGAGAGGTCTGCTAGCTAGGGTGGTCTAGTGATTGATAATTGGCTGCAATGGAAGTACCAGAATTTTGAATTAGGAGGGGCTGAAATATTTAATATTTTGAATTGGTATTCAAAGTGTCAAATATTTACAATTATGAAGTATTAAGTATTGATTTTAAAATTATAGAGTGTAAAATAAGATAAAAATAAAGGATACAAGTGTCATTTATTTTTATTAAATTAATTATTTTATCAGTCTACAGCGGCATAAAATTATGTTGCAGGTGAGAAAATGTGAAAATGCAAATGTCTTGCATGGATGAAATCCCCTTTGTTGAAGTGGGAATATATTTTTGAACTTTATTGACTCCATTGGGGCCCGGAGTTGTAGAAAATTACATGAAATTCCTTTTAGTTTTAACGTTTCCCATTGTTTTTCTTTTTGGTTTTGTTTTCTGAGTAAGACTAGACTAGCATGCACCCCCTCCCCTCATCTTTTTGTCCAAATATATATATTTTCTCAATGTCTATGGCTTTTTGCCATCAGCAGAACAGTTTCTGAATTTGTGACCATGTATGTATCTGCAGTAGTAGAGTGTAGTATCATATATAGGGGAAAATGTAAACGTATATAGTACCAGTTTCAAAACGACATAGTTTTATTTAGCAAAAAAATTAAATAAAATGACATAGTTTTACTCAGTGAAATGATGAAATAATAAAAGTGTCGTTAATGAAATTTCTTGATTTAATGTGTTAGAATTTAAGATTGAATAATAACACAATTACATAGAATATTAGATGAAAAATAGAAAAATAAAAATACACGATATATCTAGATTCACCAATTTGACTAGTTTTGTTTGTCTGACGTATTCACTATATTCCTCATATGCTCTACAATTATTCACACACCAAATAATCATTTTCATAATAGCTAAAAAACTCTAGCTGCTATAATATGGGTTCAAGCCTAATACATTAGTAAATCAAGGACTAAACTACTAATAAATTCCCAAATCTAATTATACTCCGTGTAATGATCATTAATCGAACTCGCAGAAATATGAATTAATCTTACCGTAATGTTTTGCCACAACCATATTAATTGTGTTTGTCACAACTATATTATCCACACACACACATATATGTAACTTTATGAAAATATATTTATATTTACTTACAAACAGGTCATAATAATTGTATACACGTATTTTTATATTTATTTTATTTTAAAATATATGATAAGTATTAATTTTTAAAGTCAATTTAAAATATTTTTAAATTTTAAATTAAATTAATTTTAGATCATATAATTATAAAAATTATAAATTATCTAAAAAAGTTACTAATTAATATTTTTTATTTTCAAAAGCTAAATTAATTAAAAATTAAAAATTAAAAAATTATTTATATTAACTTTAAAATTTCAAATCTAATCTTATGACGGAGAATATTAATTTATCAATCTATCATTGGATATTTAGAGGAATATTATGTAAAACGTACAATAGAAAGATTTCTGTTGATACTCTCCCCCTCCCTCCTCGTATCTTTCTTTCTACCATCAGTCAATCACACTACCAACTAAATTGTAGTGCACGTGATTAAGGAGGGTGGGCTTTGGTTCGCGTAATAAAAATTTAATGTAATATAATAGTATATATACGTAGTATAATAAAATTATGATATAATAATAATAAATTATTATAATATATTTATTTAATTAGTTCTTGATATTTATGTAATAATTATAATATTATTATATTATATTTAAAATTATATTTGATTCATTAAATTATATAATTATATGTAATAAATAAAATAAATTATAAATTAAAATATCAAATCGATTATGATTATTATTGTTTTGTCTTTTATAACTTATTGCATTACGAACATAATGGTCTAATATATCAGCTGGAGGATGTAATGAAAAATTTAAAAATTAATGCAATAATATTACGTTCGTAATAAACTAATACATGTAATAGTTTAAACATAATAAATGACACATTAATATAATAATTTACTACATTACAGAGCTATTATAATTATTTGATGTGAACCAAACGCTGTATAAGAGTATGTTTGCTATTGATTAAAAATGTAATTACTGATTTTAATTATTATTTTTGAATATAATTAATTTTTAAAAAACAATATGCATTTGATAAATAAAAAATATTTAAATTAATAAAATGTGAAACGTTTTTGGTATAAATTTTTTTTTATCAAGTTATTTTAAGTGTAAACTATTAAAAAAATGTTTTAAAAAGTAAAGATGGATAATTAATAAAATTAGTAAAATAAATAAAGATATATTAATAATATATTTGGCCAAATCTGATTATTAAATTTAGCAATTAATCAAAAACTCCAAATTAAATATTTTCATAAAAAATAATTATAAGTAAGTTTGACTATTTATAAACAATTCTAAAACAACCTCTAAGTTTGGTAATTTGATTCAAACTTTGATATATAGCTAATGCCAATTTCATTTATTTTGTACAAATATTCCATTTAAAGACTTGTAATTACAATGATTGTAGTGACACATTGTTTTTAAGAGAATTGATATTTTGAGGACAAAAAATACAAATTCAGAGTAATAGATGCATTGCACAATTATACTATGTGTATATTTGATTACTCCATTTTAAAGCGTTCGGTGTGTAAAATATTTAAAAATTCAAACGTACTTGATAATCTTATTCGTTTAGTAGCAGTTTATTTTAGACACACTTTATTTAACTTACAAACGCAGTGTTTGAGTCTCAAACACAATGTACCAGAATTGATACAGTGCATTTTAAGATCCAAACGTTGAAAATGTTACCGCCGCAACGCTGCAAATGCTACTGCCACAACGCTACAAACACTGATAGTTGAACAAACCCTATGTACATAATATGTTGTAAATTTATACTACATTGGTCTTTTTAGTACTAAAATATCATCTTTTTATTTTAATGAGAAGCACAAATTTGTCCAAAATAAATGAATCGTTATGTACCCATACTTTAAGCTTTATTAATATCAATTCCCTAAAGACCCTAACTAATAGCTCATTTGGCTGTTCAGCTGTTCTAGTAAAATGATTTATCCATTTAGGTTTATTAATATCAACTCCCTAACTAATAGCTCGTTTGGCTCTTCTACTTAATTAAGTGATTTATCCATATAGTTATGGTGCGAATTCCTTGCTAAATACATGTAAATATAAAGTACATATTCTAGGTAGATAGTCATTTTTATGTCATTTTGGGTCATTTTTTTCTTTTAAAAAAAAAATCACATAAGTAATAACTTAACAAACATCCAGATAATTTAACAAAATGACTCAATTTTAATTAATTTATTGATGTAATTTAAAAAATAAAAAATTTAATATTTTATTATGTAAATCGTGCCAATTTTAATAGTGTAAATCATAGTTTTGCCTTTTCATTTTTATGCCCTGCGATTTTTCCACCATTTCAACGTTCATCCGAAGATGGCTATGGGTTTTAGTGCAAAGCCTAGACATTAATTAGGGAGTAGGATTCAACTACGTGTACTTAACACACACAAATACGTACCAACTGCTCATACATGCACGTCTAGGAATTGAAGATTTCTACATTGAAGTGTTTCCATTTCTTATTAAGAAAAATATGAAAGATTAATAGTGATAAAAAAAACTGAGGAGAGGGAGCTGTATTATATAATTCCCAATAACAAAGTTTCCAGAATTAGTGGCAATTTTTTTTTGTCAGATTCAAAATTTTTAAAAAAAAAAAATCATTTTTAAATTATGAAGTGACCTAAAAAATTTAATATGCTATTATTATTTTTGCTGATCGAGACTATGTTCTACCAGTACTACATTTTTAGCTAATATGAAGAATAAGTTTGAATAAAAAAATAATTTTTATTTTATAAATATATTTCTAAATTTGGAACGAAAATAGTAAAAGATCAAAAATTATCTACTTAGCTTTGTTCTGTGTGATATCCCTTCAAATACATAAATAAGTATATGTACATTACATCTTGTTTTATGAATACGAAAAACAGTTGATATTGTTATAATAAAAATATTGTTAAAATAATAAGTATCAAAAAAATAATTATAAAAATATCGTTAAATATAATAATAATAATAATAATAATAATAATAATGATAATAATAATATCATTTTTATTTAATTAATATAATTTATTCTCTAACAATGCCGTGTTACATACACTAGCGGCACCTAATGATGTCTAAACATAATGTGTGGAACTTGAATGCTATAACAGTATAAGTTCACCAATGCGTGTCGTTATTGTCCAGCACGAAACATGACATTTATGCAATAAATCCAGCAAATTTTAAAGTGACACCTATGCACATTCGACAGACCATTTCCCTTCATAAGTTGGAAGAAGAAGTCTTTTAAGTATTTTTTATACGAACTTCATCTAAATCATTTAAAAATAAAATTTGATATAAAAATTTATGTTAGAACTTATTTTTTAATAGTGTAAAAAGAATTTGTGTAAGAAATTTATAATTATAAATTTATCTAAATTAGAATATACACAATTCCAAGCATGTAAGGGCGATCTTCAGGCCAAATAATTTTTCATTCCAAACAAACAAGTAAAGAGCTCAAATCATTTGTTATAATTCTCTGTTCTATGTCTTTGTTGTAAGAGACATAAAACAGATATATATATATATATATATATATATATATATATATAAATTTGTATATATTTATTTTAGATCTCTTATAACAAAAAATGATAATAAGAGATTTCACACCGCAAACAAAGTAAGTTGATGATCCACCCATCGGTACTTTAATTATAATTAAGGATCCCAACGAATACTAGTAGTAGTATTGGTTAAGCAGTACTACAATAATAAATGTAAGTGCGGCCATACATTTGCGTGTGTAGGGCAAAAGTCCAATCAATTTCCAACACTAGGTCTGTTCAAAGGGGGACTGACAAGGCCACCCTCAATATCTATATATAGTAAATGCCCAACTTAGAGAATGCAATCCATCATAGGAGTAGTTCAACAGCCTGATGATGAAGATTGTACGAGAAAATAAATGGAATTGCTAACTATGGTGTCTTTTTACAGGTCATCTAAAGACAGCGATGTTATTTTAGTATTCTTGATATATTTGTAGTTGTGTGATAATAGAGTATAATATATATATATATATATATATATATATATATATATATATATATATGTCCTACAAAAAGAATGATAACTTAACTTTTTTCTATGGTGCAATAGCAAAAAATAGTAAATGGAAAGAATTCTCAGTATAGTGTCTCTCCCTTTTTCAAAAGACTAAAATAAAAAAACTAAAGCGTATGTTTTTCATCACAATAATTGTGAAGTAATTAATTTGGTAAATTCAAAACCCTAAATTCTAAAGACAGAATTAAATCTTAAGTACAAATTACAGAAATTATTACTCGGTTTTTTTAGAACAAATGGGTGTAATCTTTATTTTTTATTTTAAAATTGATTGGTATAATTAATAGGAGATTATAAGAAACTTACTCAAGGCCTTCAAGAAAATAAACACCGCGGTATTCGCTTTAGAATTGCTTAGTGTGCAATATTATGTTGTCTTATGGTGCGAGACGTGATTTGCAATAAGACTTGATTGGTACTTAATATTTGCTAATCTTAAAATAATTGGGAATGACGTAAAGCCAAATCTAAATTAATTTATATTCATGCATGGGGATATGCTTATTCCTCTTGCTGACAGAGTAACAGTTCGAAGTAGGTAAACTGGATATATATATAGACGGGCTAAACGTGCATAGCAATTATTTAAGTTTATTCTGATCCAAAACTCAAACATAATCTTGTAACAAGCCTAACTGTTCTTCTTCTTCTTCTCGTTTAATTATTACTTCTAACTGGTTTCAAATCAGAAAAAGAATTCCATCCACCGTGCATTTTAATTTGTAGTTTATTTCAATTTGAAACACCGGGATAAAAATTGAAAAAATGTGAAACTTTAAGGGATATTTTTGTACTTTATCCTAATTTATATTTATATTTTTTGCCCAAATTTTAATTTGTTCCACATAAGATATCTATTATATATTAGTAGATGATTCATGTACGGAGTCGATTGTATGTCAATTAGACACAAATAATAAGCATCACGAAATTGACCATAATTATGATATTTCATCTCAACAAGTTAACGTTCAACCGACTTGACATATATAGCATAATTTGTATTATATAGAGCCAAAGAAAATATCGTCCCACAACAAAAAATCTTGTTATTTTCTTTTTCTCGGATTGTGCATTATCTTTAAAAGTTTTGACCAAAAGCACACCATGCTACAATTTTGGAAAATAGTCAGACGTAGGACATTGTGGCTGGAAATTAATCAATAACCTAACACTAGTGAACTAATCCCTTGTGAAGGGGAAGTGGTTTGAACTTTTCTTGGCCAGGCTGCTTATGTTTGAAAGATTGTTTCCAATCGGTCGTTAGCCTTTAAAAGGGTCTCTGTCAAAGCCTGCATGAGGTTCCAAAAGAGGGAACAAATGCCCAACTATATATTTCTACATTCATTTCATAATATTTTGTTCATATCTTCTAGTATATATATTTACCTTGCAATACTATTCAAAACCTTTCTACATATGATTATGGTAAGCTTACTACTATTAGAGAAAGATTAATTGGACAAAGAAAGATGAGCTCAATTATAATGTCTGTAGTTCCTCCTAAAGTCTAACAAATTAAGAACAAGAAATTGCGTGATTATTCACACTAGGATTAACACAACTTGATATTGGCTTCTAGTCCCATGCACACTTTCTATATATTTATAGACATTGTTAATTCACATGTATAAAAGTAGAAATGAAAAAGGACAAAAGGCGGAGGTTTTAGGGAGAAAATATTACTAGACGTACGGCTATTTGGATAAAATTGTGACAACATTGTCAGCACATTGCTCTTCCAGAAATAAAATAAAATGAATTTAGAATTGGAAGCATATGTGTTGTTTGTTTTTTCATTTGATCTTTGTCCAACTATAATATTATATTTGGATTGAATAAATAAAGGTGAGAATAGAATGATTCATTTCTATAAAATGAAAAAAAATGTGTTTAGTTGCTCCATTAGAATAGAATGGACAATTCACATCCTTCCTAAATTTATGAATTTTATTACTTGAGAAGAGAGATATGAAATGACTTATTTCAGTATGAATGGAATCAGGGGCGGATCCAGCCCCAAAGTTCAGTGGGGTCAATTTTTTTAAAAAAATAAAGTAAAATAGAAGCTCAAACATAGAATTAAATTATTAATGACAAAAAATAGAAGATAAATTTACATAGATCAAAACTCCTACCTCCAAAAAGGCCAAACATTGACTTGGATGAAGCATCAGCATTAGTTGCTGCACCAGAAATTTCTTGGCTCATCATCAGTATAAACTCCATTGCATCATCTTGTGCTCCGATATCACTATTTGTTAATGAAATTTACAGAGAAGTGGAAAGTGTTTACATTGAAGAGTTCTTGTGCAGGAGACTTTGGTAAAATATAGTGATTCCCACAAGCATGGCTCGGCAAGCCGGCAAGCTTGCTACGTTTCTCAAGAGATTTCTCAAAAGATGGACTAAAGCCCACATTCCAAAGGATCTCTCTCTCTTCGATGTGATTTTTGGATTTTTATAATTTTTTATACAGTGTTATATTACATATTTAATTATAATAACAAAGGAAAGGGAGGGAAAGGTTTTTGGGAAAAGGAAAGAAAGGGAGGGAAAGGTTTTTGGGAAAAGGAAAGAAAGGGGGGACAACATGTCAACATCCACAACTATATTATAAATTATATTAGAAGACAACTTGCAAGCCTGCAACCCAACTTGTTTAGAGAAAATGTGGTACATCTGGAATCCTCCTTTGCAGCACCGGAGCACCTTGAAAATTCCAGTGGGGTCAATTGACCCCACTGCCCTAACGTGGATCCGCCCCTGAATGGAATGAATCATTCCACTCTCTATTTTATTCTTTTATTTATTTTATTTCTTCACTCATTCTATTTATTTCTCAATTCTATTCTTTTACCTATTTCATTCCTTCAATTCAGACGTTGAAATAAGGTTTTATACTTATATATGTGTTGGTCCGAAAGTGATCTCATGGCAAACCATGAAAGGATACAAACTCCTAATTGTTCCACCAATTTGTCTGAGACCTTTTATGTATGTAACATCCCCATTTATTTACAAATTAAATGCCATCTATTCGTTTTGAACGAATTAATGGCACCATACAACTCAGTGAAAGAGATTGCCATAGAGGGGATTGTTGTAGTTCGTTTGCTCCACAAAAGTCGAAGAGGTTGAGAATTTGGCACATGATTGGTTAAGGGATTCACCTAGAATCGCGTACTTTTATGTATGCCAATAATTATGAAATAACAGAGATAAAAAAATATGTAGATTTGATTTATAAATTTCATACTAATTTAAATAATAGAACGCTGGTAATTCTTTTTTTTTTTTCGTGTTAAAGCACAATTGATGCACATTGAATTATTCGACTAGAATTTATTATGGGAATATTTTATGTAATAACCCAAATGTTTTTAGTTCCACATTGCCTAAGTTGTTTTTTTTTTCTTAAGCCTTTAGTCCCACATCAACTAAATGGGAAACCACTTAGTCTCCCTTACACTATAAATAGAAGTGCTTGCCTTTGTTTTCTTTCATCACAAATAAGACCTCTAATTTTGAAAGGCTTTGTGGTGGGAGGACTTTTAATAAAAGAGCTCATTAGTTAAAAATTTTGGTATCGAGGGCGTAGCCAATCTTCGGTACTTATATTTTCGGGTATGTTCTTATTTAAATTTTTGTATTGTTATTATTGTTTTAAGTATTGTATTTAGTTTGTTAGTTATTATTTAGTATATTTTGTTAGTAATTAATATTTTTGCATTGTTATTATTTTTGTAGTTTTAATTATGGTTTTGTATTTAGATTAATAGTAAATAGTTTTGGATTTGTATTATAGATTTTAATTATTGTTTTGTATTTAGATTAATAACTAATAGTTTTGGATTAGTATTATTGACTTTAAGTATTGTTTTTAGATTATTATTTTAGTAACTTTAAAGTTTTGGAATAATGGTTTAATTGTTTGAAAAATGATTAAAGATTGAAAAAATATTTTAAGATATACTTATAGCTATTTTAAAATGAATAAGAAGAATGTTGCATAATAGAATTATTCTAATGACATTTATTTGTTCTAAATTTATATTTAGGAATCGTTCGACTATTAAATTTTGTGTTCAGCAATATCGAGGTAAGTGACTCTCCGAGCTGTTTAGTATTTTCAAATTGTATAGTGTAAGTGACTTTTTGAGCTATTTAGTATTTCCAAAATTATATATTGTAAATACTTTTTGAACTGTTTAGTATTTTTGAACTGTATAGTGTAAGTGATTTTGCAAATTATTTGGTATTTTGAAATTATAGTATGATTTAGAAATTACTTGGATGCCCAAATATATTGTTTCAAAAATTGTTATATTTTATTAAGGCCTCCATTTGAATATTTTGTTAAAAACTTCGGATCAAGTATTTATTTTTGAAGTGTGAAACAAGTATAGTTTCGAATATTGATAATGTTTAGAAATGTTTTGAACATGGATAATATTGGAAAATTGATTTTAGAAACCTCAGTCCGACTATGTATTGAACTTCGTTAGTGTTTCACGTTAGTTCCAGAACTATATAGGACCTACTAAGGTGCACAACTTTAGATACCCTTCGGGGGGCACCTTTCGGGGTGCGTGCTTCATCGATCCCTTAGTAGGGTGCGTGATCATTAACATTATTGAACATAAGGGCCGTGTTACAGGGCTGCTGTAACCTTAGTCGTTTTGTGGATTAAAAGATGCATCGAATATATTGAACTTATCGAAATCGTTGATCGAATATATTGAGCTTATCGAAATTTGTCTTTGAATTGTGTTTTGTAATTATTGATTTTGATTTTGAAAGTAAATATTGACTATTGTTATTGAACAAGAAAATGCTATTTTAAAAAGGTATATTTATTACTATTATTGAACAAAAGTTATTTCGAAAAAGGTTTTGCAAACTGTACTTGATCCACCTAAATAGTAAAAATTGTTACTTGCTGGGCTTTACCGCTCACCCTTACATTAACTTTTACATGGTCCATTGTTAAGAGTCGAACAATGTGGATGCTTTTGTGGATGATTGAAGTTCTTTTAGTTATGGCGTTATTAGTATTTTGAATTTGATAAGACTTTTATTTAAGGAAGCTGCGTCTCCGAAGTTGTGTTTTCGATATTTAGTTTTTAAACTCTTTTGTAAATTTAATAATAAAAGATTGTTGTTTTTTTTAAGTCTAGTATCATTGTGTTGTTTTTGGGCTGCGCTATTGATATTGTTGCCTTGCGAGCTCTTCGGGCTTGCGGCGTGTGGTATTCCGGACAAGTGGTTGGTTCGGGGTGTTACATTTTATGTTAATTAATTATGTTAAGTCATATGTTTGCTAGATAAAGCTTAGTATATGAGAAGAAGAAATAAAGTCAAATGAGACTCTATTACCCCGTGTATTATATATAGAGTAGGCTATAAGAATTTATAATATTCATTGATCTTTAATTTATGAGCTAAAAGAGAAAAAATAGTATGTGAATTCAATTTATAAATTTCATTAATAATTTAAAAATACCTCTTTTTCTCACTGTTTATGCACAATTGATGTGTACGTAGAATTATTTGATTAGAATATACTCTTGGTGTAATACCCCGAATTTTATGAAATATAAAATTTAATTTTTTTTCATATATATTTTTTCATGAAACAGTAAGTGGTTAAATTGATAAAGTTAAAAGTTAAGGATATTATGTGTAAATTATATTATGTCGGACAATATTCGTTTGGTCGGGGAATATTCGTACGACGGCGCCGTACGAACCAATCATTGATGGACCCCACAACGAATAATTGTCGGATATAGAAAACGACATAAATAATTTTTAATGGCAATGGTACTATCACTTTTAATTGTTAAATACCCAGTGGTAAAAGAATAGTAACATACGGTATTGTACAGTAACATATGGTATTGCACAGTAACACACAACATTGCACAGTGTTTCGTATTATTAAACTGATAAAGTGGTTATCGTACAATATTTGACTTTATTGTCACATGCATAATAATTCATGTTATTAAACTGATAATTGTCACAGTAGCATATGCACATTAATTCACATTATTGAATCAATAATTGTCATGACACAGTAACATATTCTTTCTTTTACATACTTTCTGCATTATTGTTATCTCTATTATGGTGTTATTTAAACAGTTGTATTTCATTAATTAATTGACTTGATATCTAACTCAGAGAGCCAATTACACTGTATTTATAACAATGAGTCATAATAATGAATAAGTGTGAATTATTGTTGAATAATTGAATTGATAAAGTTATTTATTTATAATATAAAGTTAGGTGATATAAAATGAATGATAAAGATTAAAGATAATATAGAATTTGAAATGGATGGTGTAGATTAAAAGATGATCTTTAAATGAATGGTTTAAATTAAGGAAATTTTAAAAGATGAAATAAATGGTATAGATTAAAGATAATATAGAATTTGAAATGGATGTTGTAGATTAAAAGATGATCTTTAAATGAATGGTTTAGATTAAAGAAATCTTAAAAGAGGAAATGAATGGTATGTATTAAACATTATCTTGAAATGAACGACTTGGATTAAATTAGAAAATCTTGGTTATGATAAGATTTTTGGCTATAAATAGAAGCCTTAACTTAAGGATTTTTCATAAACTTCTTTACTTGTTCTTTCTTTCACTCTCTAAATACTTCTTGTGTAAGTTCTCTCTAAGTGTGTTTAAGTCATCTTGAGTATTTGTGAAGATCTATAAGTGTACATGTATTGTTCAAGTAAATCAACCTCATTTAAATTAATATTCAGCCACGTGTTAAAGTAAAGGATTATCATTATTTGATTCTCGAAAATAATATTGTTTTTTTTTTAGTCATAAGATGTGCCATTTATTTCCGTGTATTAATTTGTGGGAATAACCTTACGGCGCGGATTACCGCCTATTGGTGAATAACCTTTCGTATTCATTCCTTATTAATCTCTGAGAATAACTTGACTACACGGATTACCGCATGTTTGGTGAATTACTCTTTGCATTCATTTCTTATTTGTCTCTTGTGGAAATAATTTGTTTACACGAATTATTACATGACACTTTTATTCCATATTCGTTTGTAATATCATTTTCTTTAATATTCGTAAGTGATATTATTTTCCTTTATACTCATAAGGAATACCATCTTTTTCATCTTCCATTATTCAAACTTACTATAGTAAGGGATATTAATTTCCTTCACCTTTTGTTAATCAAACCTGTTACGGTAAGGGATATTATTTTCTTTCATACACCTAAATCGAAACTTATTATGGAACTATTGCTTCTATAATTCTTGAAAATATTATATGTTCCATAATAGTTGCACTTCATCATTTCAATTGAACCATCCTATTTACGTGAACCTTTCTATTGAACTGTAACCGTTATTCTGAACTGTGGATCTTGAATATCATTTTTAAATTTCACTCCACATCATGTTGACAATTTGGACATTATTTGAATATGCACAAAATAAATTTCTGATACTTATTGTTTATCCTGTTTCTTCTGTTCATCATTTATATCATTCTAATCATCCAAAATCAATTTGTTGTGAATATCTGTGGCCGGGGACACAAATGCGATATAATTATTGAACAGATGATAGGTTAAAGGCGATATAATAGGTTAAAGGCGATACATCTGTTCGGTGTCTTTTATGGCACGTGGTGAATGTTCTCTTTGGCCCGTAGTGCAAAGATGAACTGTTGTTTGGTATGATTATGATCAAATGCTGAATCTGGTATAATCATGACCGTTGGTGTTATATTGAATGTCTTTGGCCCGTAGTGCAAAGATAAATTGTTGATCTGCATGATTATAATCAGGAACTGTGAATTTGTATTATCTTGACTAATGGTATTTCAGATGATAAAAGTTGATGATGTTTTTCCTAAAAAGAGAACCGAGTGAACATTATAGTCTGTATTATTCTTCTAATAGATTGTTCATTCCGCTGCTATTATTGATCTGAATGTTGTTCAAGAATTTAACTACAGTTTTTGATATAAACCTTGTAGTCTATTGTATTTTATCAAGAACTCAACTGTTGAAGGCTAACGATAATTTATTCGTCATTATCTTAGTCATAATATTCTTTACTGAGTTATTTGAGCCCACCCTTTCTTTTTGTTCCATTGTTTTTCAACAGGAGATGAGAACGTAGCTGGGTCTAGCCGGGGGATGGAGTGAGAGTCCGAGGGATAGCTATCGTAGTCTTCACGTGTTGTAAAATAGTGTGACAATAGTCGTGAAAGACTTAGTTGTGTATTATTATACACTGTATTGTTGTACGTTGCACTACTTGTAATAATTTTGTTGTAGTCTTTTGACAACTCAAGTTTGGACTGTGTGAGCCCAGATTTAGGGGCGTCACCCTTGGAATGTTTAATTCAAATTAATTATGTTGAAGTCATGTATTGTAGATTAAACTTAGGGTCCGCTTAATGTGTGCCCTAAGGGTACACACTAAACGCAGAAAACAAGAGATGAGACCCGCTAAAAATTATTTTTTTATATAGTTGCACTGAATTCAATACATGGGGTCTACTAGTATATTATTTTTTTATACATTAAATTCAGTACACCTACATAAACAAATAATATTATACATTATTTTTTACGTTTAGTGTGTGCCCTAAGGGCACATATTAAAAAAATTCTTAAACTTAATATGTGAAAAAAAAGAGAGGTCAAATTAATGAGGTTCTTTTCAAGGATTAAGTACCCTGTGGCTATATATAGAAGGCTACATCTTTAATTAGGCATCTCTATATATTGTCCTAATTGTTACTCTAAAAACTTGTTGCTAAATTAACTGATGATAATAAACAATGGGGCGGGCCATTTGTAATGTTATGCAGCAATGAGCATTCAAATAAGCATTCAAAACTGGTAGGCACTAGGTAGAGATTGAAAGACTGCATTAAGCTGTCCCATTTTTTGTGGAACTACTTTTCAACGTATACTGCCATTTAGCTATTCACTTGTCAGAAAACATAAATATACTTCCAAAATATTGTCCTAAGTCCTTTGCATTTAGCAATCCATTCAGCTTGTTTGTAATTACGTGCTTACATGATTCGGTCCATAGCAATTATTAGCCTCAAATTGTGAAATTGAATGCGATGTCACTAATTTCTATGATGATTTTTCCAACTTCTATAGATAATGTAAAGCTTCAGGTTTTTTTTTTTAATGCGTCTTAAGAAATTGTCATCCAAATCTTATCTTTTGGATACAATGTCTTATTTTACAGAAATAAAATCTTTTTGTGCTTTTTACTAAAAAATAATACTAATTTCTAAATCCATTCATCCATCTCTTTCTTAAATACGAAAAATTATTTATTGGTACTGAAATAACGTCACGTGATATTCTAAATCTATAAAAAAAAAAAAATTAATGGCGTCCCACTTCTCACAAACAAAATTCTCATATTATGCTTTTGCAGAGGGACGTGTGCGTCCATATGATGACATGCATATTTTATTTAAGCCCTTGTTAAATTTTTTGCCACGGACCATATACAAAATCCCCAATGGACCATTCAAATGAAATTTCGTGGGTCTTTTGCCGACTACTTGTGGTGGCAATGTTCCTTTTGATGTTCCCTCTTTTGGGGTCAATTAGGCTTAGCTGATAATAAATGTGTTTTTTGAAAACAATCCAAACCAAGAATAATAATTAAGAAAAAAAAAAGGAAGCTGTTAACTCAGAAAATCCTATATCAATAAGCAATTTCGAATTACTTTCCACCAACCTCTTTTTTAAAATATAATCTTTATGGTGAACATTTCTTTTTCATGGTGACCATAATGTTATTTTCTCAAATTATTTTCGGAAGAACCCTTAGTCACTAGTCACCATGAAAAAGAAATGTTCGCCATACAGATTAGTAGGCATTGTGATTTGTGAACCATCTGACACAAAATGCCTCGATAAAATTTTGAACATATAACTCACTAAGATATATAATTATAATAACTTCAAGGACGAAGTTAGAATTTTTTTTTTCTCAGGGGGGCGAACATAATGTGACCAGGAATGTATACACTTGTATATATATATTTTCCATCAACATGTCATTTATATATATAATTTAATTCACAAGTTTCTTTTAATAGGGACTTAACTGAAATAAAATTTACTTTTAAAGGCATTTGTGTAAAATACGTATATAAACTTTAGGGAGGCCTAGCTAGAGCAAAGTTATTAAAAATTCAAGAGTTTAAGCATAAATTTTAAAGACTCAGGCTAGCCTGGACCACCCCAGCTCTAGCTGCCCTCTGTCCCTAAACCACGTTCATTGTTACTAAGTAAATTTATTCAAGGAAAATAATTACCTTACGTCTATATTTTTTGCACCCATTAATATCAACTCTAAAATTATATTGCGTGATAAGATTTCACATACATTTTCACGTGCAAGTCACGTGATACTTTACATAGAAGAGAGTGGCGACAATGGTTGCCACGCCAAATAACTTGTCGAAGTGTGTGGATGAAGGGACATGATTAATTTTAGGTGATAAATACAGCCAATTTTATAATGACATGTATGAACGAACATGTAAACATAATCCCCGAGATATGCTAAGTTGAGGACGAGCCAGAGCCACCATCAGCAGTTTATAAGTAAGGAATTACCCTACAATAAGTGCGCCAATATATGTATACATGTGCTTGCAAGGAAAAAGATCAAACAATTTCCAACACTAGGTTTGTTCAGAGGGGGACAAGGCCACTCTCAGTGTAGTTAATATGCAACGTTGGTGATAGAAGAAAATAATGCTAATTATGGTGTCTTTTTTCAAGGTTTATCTTTCTTTTTAGTAAGATAAACTCTAATACTTTAATTTTTTAAAATTATATTCTCTTTATCTCAAAATAAAAGTTATTATTATTATTATAAATAATTTTAAGTTAAATATATATTTGTCATGTACAAACAATTATAAAATTAAATAAAAATTTAATATACAGAAAAAATCAACTGGTATTTTTATCTTAAAAGAACAGAGGGCTTAATTTTCATCGTGATGTGTGGAGGAGAGAGAAAAAAGAGTTCCCACTAAATCAGGGAAAAGGCAGTAACCTAACACGGATGGAACTACTATGGCTAGTTTGGTTGTTGTCCAAATTAAATATAGGATCGGATCAGAGGACGACGTGATTAATTTAGACATCGCAATTATCAAGACGTGATTGGCACTTAATATGTCAAACTATAGATATACTGTACAGGAACGGGAATATTCTTTTTCCTGTTCTTGCACATTGAAACTTCTTAGTAGATAATTGGATAAGACAGGCAAAATGTGCACTTATATTTGTTATTTATTCGGTTCGAGATTGAATCATAATCTTGTTTTTAAATAAGTCTACTACTAGCTAGCTTCTTCTTTAATCATTACTTCTAACTAGCTCAAAAAGAGAGTACCCTCATTATGTTATCTTTGAATTTTTATCCAACAAACGGGTTATTATTATCCGAATATTCTACGACTAAACACAAATTTTATTTTATTATTAAAAAATAAATTTAACATAAAAATTCATATCAAATCTTATTCTTTCATTAATATAGACGAATTTTTTTTAAAACATTTAACTGAAAATCAATTAAACTAGTTGCAGTATAATTTGTATATGTATGAAATTAAAAGTTTAATAATTAAATCATATTTTTTTATTACGTAATTAAGAATACAAGTCCAAGTCTACGAATCAAGATCTCCTTTATATTGTTTTTTTTCACCCTTCGGACTAAAATCTCTCCATAACTGTTTTCATTGACACATTTCCAAACTCTTAATTGAGAAAAAGGAGTAAGAAAAAAGTAGAAAATATTCAAATGTATCTCTATTAAATGAACGGTGGAATTAAGAGTCTGAATGAAAAATTGGAGGGGAGCTTTCTAGCTTGGCCGCAAGTCTACTCCTTAGTTTAGAATTCAACTACAATTAGAGTTAAAGATGTGAGATTGGAGGGGAGCTTGCTAGCTTGGTCCCAAGTCTACTCTTTAGTTTAGAATTCAGCTACAAATAGAGTTAAAGATGTGAGATTCAAATTATTAGTTACAGAATAAAATAGTTTAAAATAATAATAAATTAACATAAATAATTGTATTTTACTTATTATTTTTAAACAAACGTAACCTTAGTTTATTAGGCAAATTACAAAGGCCTAAATGAAATTTATAGATAATCATAAGGATCTGCTGTGCGAAATACATTCAAACTAGATGGGTGATAAATGTGCAAAAAACACAAATATATAACAAGGGTATTTGAATCATAGGTTTAATTAAGTATTTTTACCCCAGCCTGTACCATTTTTTCCTCTTTGATACCTGTCATTTTGATTGTGTAATTAAGTGGTCCAACTTATATTTTCCAGTGTACTCAAATTGAAGATGTCACCGTAGATGTTAGATTTACAATTCGAATGATTGCAAGCAATCTCATAGAAATTAAAAGAGAATGAAAAAAATAAATATAATATGATATATTTATATTTATTAAAATTGTGACTCAAACTCATGAGTAACAAAATATTAGTCAAATTTAATATCGGACTATTAATAAATTTTTAAGTTTAAATATATATTACGCTTGGTCTTTAAGTAATTGCTCGCTCAATGAAAAACGAGACCCCAAATACCCCATTACAACGACAATTTGTAACAGTCATTCGTCGAACCATTCCTAATGGTAAAAATTTATGACGTGATATATTTCGCAATTGACTGCTTGTGTGCGAGTTTTTTATTGACTTTCAGTTAATTACGAGTACAAAAAGTAACTAGTCATTACTCCTTTCATGATACAACTGTAGCTAAATATTATAATTTTTTTTTATAAAAGAAGCTAAATTTAAATTAAACATATTAAAAATACTTATATTACTACTAATAAAGTTAACTAAATGTTAACCATTGAATATCCGTTATTCAAATTTAAAAATAAATTCTAAATTATTACTTTTTTTTTATTTTTATAAATCTAAAAATAAGTCACAAATTAAGTAACAATCGAACACTTAAATAGTAGAATACAACTTATAAGCTCATTTGATCAACTTATAAGCTCCTGCCGAAGTCGGGAGTTATAAGCCTATTTATGTACCACGTATCTTTGCCACAAGGGTAAAACCACGTATCAATGGTTAACGAAATGTTAACCATTGATTTTTTTTTTGTCATTAACCCTGAAATGAATCAATCAGAAACAGGTTCAATGGCTCATATCACTTACTACAATAATTGAACTCGGAGAAAATGGCATAATGTGGTAGATTTTATTTTTATTATTTTTATAATGTTTTATAATAAAAAAAAAAAAAAAATTGAAAGGTAAAAGGTAATTTTGGCATAATGTGGTAGCTAGTTAGGAACCCAAAAAACCTACCACTTTTGAAATGAATGTAGTTTTTGCTTTATTGGCCGGGCTTCCAACATTTGAATTAAACAAGGTCAATATCAGTCACAAACTAATGTCTCTCGGTTGATGAGACAATTGCCCAACTATTTCTTCCTTTTCCCATCTTTTCTTCATTCTTTCCTGTCTTTTAACCTAATTACACTATTGAGAAATATAAAAAAAATACCCTTTTATATATAGAGATATTTAAAAAAAAAAAACTAACTGAGAAAATTTAGACAAAGAAATGTATGTTTAATTTATAACTATAATGTATGTACTTTCAAAATAGTCACCATGCATTTTATGACTCCATCATTTTAAATTGATGCTCGTATTAATTTGTTTTTGAATTGGAGCGCAATTGTTTAAATTTTGGAGTATATATATTTACGAATCCATTCTTTAAAGTAACCGGAAAAAAACCAACAGAAGATTGATCTAAGAGTTGTATTATCAGATAAAATAATGTGTCACCTTTTCAAATAACAGCTTTAATCATACATCCATGCTCATCTCTCCCCTCAAATTAAATAGGATGGAGAAGACCTTATACCCAAGCTTTCCCATCCTTGAGCCTTTGTCATGATCGAAACATATAAGCGACCTCTACATTTAGCCTTATGTGTGATAACATGATGGATTCTTTGATGCGGAAGAACTGAGGAGCTTACGCGGCTTTTACGAGTACACAATGCACTAATACATATTCCTAAAATTCAAATTGTCCACAAAATTTAAGTTATTATGTCTTGAACCCCTTCAATATTTCATTATTTATTTAATGTGGGATTCCAACTCGCTTGTAATATCTTAATAATCTCCTTCTTACATGTGAGTTTATCATATCAAGAGTTCCCCCTCACTTAAATATCTTCTCATTATCATCGTAATACTAATTCTTGACTACTCACTCTCGATTTTTTTTTATCTTACTTGAACACCCTATCCTCTCTTCAATCACCACAATATCAATTTTTGGCTAACCACTCTCGATTTTTTCATCGAAAGTCAACTTTCATCAAGAATTAAATATCTTCTCTTCAATAACCCCATGAATCACCAATTTTTGAATAACCAATCTCGAAACCAATTCTTGGCTAAACCCATCGAGAATTCAACATCAACCATTGAGAGCACCTTAAGGAAAGTATCACCCTTCATCAAGAATTCAACATTATCGCATGTCTTTTGAAAAGACTTTTTGAAATTAATTTTTGAACCAACGCGTATTCTTTTTGAAGAGACTCATTAGTCAGGGATAAATTTTCTGTAACTCTAATACCAGTTGTTGGGGGAAAACCTGAGAGCCTAAGCATCGTCTGCGTGTATATAAGACACTAACATATATGTTTGAAATTCAACTTGATCCAAAAGCTTAAGCTATTAGGTATTGGACCCCTTTACTCTTTCATTATTTATCTAATATGGGATTACATTTCACTTGTAATATATATCCTAACATTATATTCCTACACTTTTTCCTATACAAAATACATAAATTATGGTCCCCAAAGAAAACAAAGGATCCCAAAGAACTACTAGTGGTTCCACCAATATTGTCTGAACCTTTTGTGTGTGGCATTCCCAATAATTGACAAATGAAAGGAAAAACTTAATTGATGACATTAATTCCTATTGAACAAATTGGCAATATACATATATACAGCCAAAGGCAGTTCAATGAAAGAGATGGCGAGGGAGGTGATTGCTGTAGCTCTTTATCCACAAAGGGGAAGAGGTTGAAATTTTGACACATTATAGGTTAAGGTATAAGTAGAGGGAGCTGCATGTGCATGCAAAACAATGAGAGATGAGACCAGCTGTCTAAAATTAATGTCGTTGGTGTCTTTACACACGGTTACACGTTAACTTGGGAGCCTTGCGTATGCAGTAGGGATCTAAATTAAGATTCTAAAATGTAGTTATGATTTGAACATGAGATATAACTTTTCTTCGTATTTTACAAATTTAAATAATTTTATATTTCAAAACAGAAGGAGTAACATATATATATATATATATATATATATATATATATAATTGGTGATCAGTTCAATTAATGTGGTGGACTGTGATTTGGTAAGAACTTGAATATTTAAAAGGGGTGCTAGCAAAGCTAGAAAATGAAATAATGTCCAACTTTAGTGGTTGCTTTTTGTCTAGCCATGGACACAATAATTTACACTTTTAATTGATTAACTTTGACGTGAAAACTAGAAGAGAGAGAAAAAATTGTTCATTATTGAGATATAAAGTCACACGTAAAGACACAGAGTCTAAAATTCAACATATTGGTCGCTCAAGTTTACTACATGTTAGAACCATAAGCTCCATTTCTCATCTCATCTTTTGTTTTGTTTTCTTTTTCTCTATATATTCTTTAAATCTATCTATTTAATTTGCAAACAAACTTTTATTTTTAGGATCCAATGCCATTAGCTAGATCAATCACAAATTAAATTCCACTTGATCTAAATGAAATCTTCCATATTCAACCAAGATAAACTTTTTTCTCAAGAGAATGGATATTTTCATAAAAAAAATTGATAATTGTGTAATATTTCACTCACATGAATAGTAAGTAGGGTTCACTTTTATGTCCAAATCTGTTAATTTCTTTTCATTTTTTATAGATTACTAGCACGAGGTCTAAATCAATACCATCGGTCCTAAATCCTAATTGTGGGGAACCATTACATTTTTTTTTGCCCTTCTATTTGTCCTGTTCATTTTTCCTCGTCAAATTACCAATTTAGGTTATTTAATTCCCATGCTATGGGAAACCTATAAAGATAGATTCTTCGAACTCCACGAAAAAGATTTAAACAAAGAAAAGTAGTGAGCTTAATTGTAATAATTTTCTTAGCTCCTAAAGAGTGAAAACACTTTTTAATACTGGAATTAACCACGTCATTTAAATAGTATATTATAAGCGTTAAGCAGTTTGTTATCTTAATTATTAGAGACACTATTACTTAGATTATACATTTTAATTATCGTTCTAGGAAAAAACATAAATATTAAAATATATAATTAAGGTTTTGTTAAATCGATCAAATTCGATATAAAATCTCAAACAACCTTTTTCAAATTTATTGGAAAAAAATATAAGAAAAATTAATTAATATTTAATACAAGAATTAATAATATGAGAAACAAAGTCATGAAATGTAAATACAACAGAGAAAGATTTGGGTTCAGTCAATTATAAGCCCTTATTAGGCATCGGATTGTACGCCTAATTATCAAAATTGACTCCAACGTCGGTATTTGCTCTTAAAATTAACCTGTTAGTATTATTAGTATGGAATAAATGGTAACCTTAACTATAAGGTAACCCTAATTATTTAAGGACTCTTATCCTATATAATGGGCTTGTGACATTTTCTTCTTCCTCTCACATTTTTTTTTTCGGTCCTATTATTTATTGAATTCTGTTTGGTAATGGGCGTATCTAGTCATACTAACGAGAACCACCCAACACTTAATAAGGACCACTAAATATTTAAATATATAATGCAGCCCTATTTTGCTAAAAGTCCCACCTATCTGTACTAATACAAGGTTAGCTCAAGAGGGGACACGCTTCATCCTTATATTTGAATGTGCTTTTAAGTGCAATAATTATTCATCTAGCTTGTACGATAAAAGTAATTAATAGTCTTAGATGTTTCTTAATGGAGCTAATTAGATAATACTATCAGATGATTAATTCACATGATCTTCAACCAGTGCTATAATGATTTAGTAGCTACGACCAGTCAAAGATCTTATCTGCAAAGAAAAGTAAATACAAAACCTAATTATTGTCTCTATTGTTAAAATACCAAGCTGAGTATTTCATAAAATACCAAACCTAATTATGTAGGAGCTGGCCCTATCTATTTATAAGAGTATTTCTTATTTGTACTTGTGTGGATGAAGTTTGAATGAAAAATTATTTCATACTTCTGGAGTAAATAAATAGAAATAATGTCTCTTATATTGCTATATTTAGCAAGTTTTCAATCAACTAAATTTTAGCCTTGATTTTTTTTTTTTTTTTTTTTTTTTCCCATTTGGAGTTGACGATTTAAAATCGTTTCAATTCTCTCCTTTTTAGTGAAAAAATGAGAGGTAAATAAAATATCCCAAACATCCAACTAGACACATTGTGTCTAAAATAATCACACATATCTGAAATAACATTCATTCCACTTATTTGACCACGAGCAAAAGCTCAAGAATCTCCGTAGTAATTTGTAAGAAATAAAGTTGTCATCAGTAAATCGACTACCTAAATTTGAATGAGATATGACCTATTTATAACTATAGCAATTGATAATTAATAAATTGTTACAGCTGATTTAGTGCAATTAATTAAGATAAATTAATTGTAACGTTGTTCTCTCATCATAAAATTTTTAATATCTATTATAGCTGTATTAGATATATATCTTCTCCATCAAGGGTGATATAAGTGGAGCTTAGAGCTATGTCGTAATGGTATTATTTTCAAGTCAAAAATAAAATTAGATAAAGTTAGAGAAATTATACAAGTGCTTGAAAGTATATCGGGAAAAGTCTTATAAAAATGACGTGTCAATATATCCTGTGACCACCTGACCTTTCGGCAATTATATTCCATGCTGATCCGGCTTTAAATTTAAGCTTACGAGTTTGTGGTGCGACTTGGTTTGAAAATATTGTGGTTTATGTGGAGGCAAACAATATTTTCCCCAATCAAATTTAAAAGGATCTATGCTATACTCTGTTGCATGTGTAAGTATCATTTCCAGATTAATTTTGATACATCGTTTTCGCCATTAGATGAGACCGCATTGGACGCTTATTCAGATTCGGCCACCCACCTAAAATCTAACCTGTAAAAGGTGTGATCGGGCGCGGTTAGTGACATCGTGTTGTCCGATTTCATAGTTCACAACATGTTAGAGGAAAATAAGTGGAGCATCTCTTCAGATATGGAAGGGAAGATTGATAAGTTCGTTTATATATATAGAGAAGAAAAATTACAGTCAACGTTGACGGTAACTAACAATACGCCAAATAGTTGAGGGACAATGTAAAAATTATTATCTTATTCAATTATTTAGCGGAGTTGCAAAATAGTTGAACACAAACGCATTAAAAAATATAATTCGTTCAAACTGTTTGATAAATTGTTGACTAAAAATGTTAAGTGTGAATTATGTCGATTGTTTATAGAGATGGAGGAAATAGAATAGATACCCATTTGTATCAACTTGCATGAAGGTGGTCCAAGCATATATTTGAACATGAAATGATGGATGTATGGTGCAGTGCTGTGGGCATGTATGTTCCCACTTCTATGTCTCCAGTCTTTGTTGCTTGTTGGGTCAGTTGCCCCAGGACTTCTTTTGGGTTCATTACAAGTTTTGTACTTAAAATCCACTTGATGTGTCGTTGGGCTTATGCGTTTTGCTTGTCCTTCATTTTGTGGGAGCTGAGTTAATCTATTTATTTTAATCTGTACTTGAAAGGTAGAAAGATTGTCTACTTACTCTAGTAGTTGTTTGGGCCCGAGAGCCAAGTTAGTTGGGTCCTGTTAACTAAGTTAACAATTTCATACGAATTGAAAAATAGGCTTAAAAGCTCATTACTACATCAATTTTAAATTATATAATTATTTTAAAATTTAATTTGAGATATTTTTAAATTTAAAACTAAGATGATTCATTAAAAATTATAAAATAATAAATTTATAATGAGTAATATTTTAAAAATAATTTACAATATTTATTATTGTACTGATTGAAATTAAAAAAATATATGCTAATTTGGAGTTTAAAAATTTTTTAAATTAATTTTAAAAATCAACGATGATCAAATAATATGAAATAAAAGAAGTAAAATATCAAAATATCATGTCACGTTTTAAGTAATACTTTTTAGATAGAGAAATCAAAACTTTAATTTTATGACAATACATAATAAGAAAATCAAGCTCTCATTTTGGAATAATTGAATTTGAAATTGATACACAAGTATTGCACGGAACGAAAACGTACCAAAAATAAACATCAAGCTACGTGGTGCTAACTAACTAAACTCACTATGGCTGATTTTGTTATGCACAATTAAATTCCCTAACATTATTTTTTTTATAATTCCTATTCACAGGTGACGAATTTTGTGTAACTATAATTATTTTCTTTTAGAAATAATTGACCACTTTTAACATAATAAATTGATCATTTATTTTTATAATTTTTTTAATATTTAAAATTTTAAATATCAAAACTTGTTTCAATTATTTTTTCTTTAAGATTTAAAAATTTTCAACAAAATACTATTCTTTTTTGTGTGGGGTGGGGGGAGTTTTTATGTAAGTCAATTTAAGATATTTTCAGACTTAAAATTGACATAATTTTTTTAAATTTTAATCAATACAACGATAAATATTGTAAATTATCAAAATATATTATTTATTGTAAATTTTATTATTTTATAATTTTTAATAAGTCATTTCAATTTTGTGTTTTAAAATATCTCATATTGATTTTAGGAGATTTGGATCTAACAAAAACATGGTCCAATTTAACTCCATTCCTGGACCGGCCCATATAGCAGCCCACCTTACTTTGAGAGTACAAGCGAGTTAGAGAATGGCGAGATGCGAGTACAGATTTCTTGCTCACTCTTCTCTACTACGATCTTCAATTTCTCAAGAATTTCTTTACTTCACGTAATTATACCCTCTCTATCTCTCTCTCTTCCATTTAATTTTGTTTGGTTAAATGTTATATGCTCAAAATTCATTGACCCATTTTTGATTTTTCGATAATTCATAGCTTGAGTTTTTAAGTGTAATGATTGCCTATTTCATAATTATCTGGGTTTATATTTAACTTGTTTTTCTTCACTTTTTATATACTGCAGTTATAGTTAGTAACAAGTACTAAGCAGTAAGCCCCAAAAAGCTCATATAATGGTATAATTTTGTGATTTTTTTGTACTACATAATTATTGCAATAATTCTAATTTATGGCATTTCTTAAAATGTGGATGCAAAATTCAGCATTCTCTTTAGTGTCAAGCCATTTTGTTAGATTGTATACAATTGTAGTGTTACTTGAATACAGTGTAAGGTATTGTCAATCTTGATGTTGAATTATACTTCAACATGCTTGTTTTATTAAATCAAGTCACTTGTTTGAAGTTGGTTCACAAGTTTATTTTCATGCAAGGCAGTATTGATAGTAACTTAGGCTATAATTCTTCATGTTTTGTTCTTTAAATTAAGTCAGTTTGATTGAAAGTAGTATAAAAATGGGTGTTGTTGGGTTATGATTTATTAGACCTTACCTTTTAACTTTGGGCCAAGGATTATTTTATGAGGGAGTTGGGCTGTTTATTTTTACCCACCATGGTGGGCTTAGCCATGGGTTGGCTCATTTGGGTGTCTCTGTCCATTGGATAGTTTGAGTGAGTGGATGAAGATGTCATATTTTCACTCATAACGAGGTGATGGGATGTCTGGTGGTGCATGGATGAATATATATACAATCACACAAACAAGCAACGAAATGCTTTCCTACATGAAAAACAAGAGCTATCAAATATCTTACATTCATTCTAGCATATATTTTGGTTCTCCATTGTAACGTTAATCGTTTGTACTTATTCTTACACCAGAGCATTTCCGGACGGCCTAGGCCACGATTGATCTGTGGGGTGTAACAGTTTGTTAAGTGTGCATGTATCTTGTTATCTCTTTAGAAATTTGATACATTTGAAAATGTGGTGCAAATTGATGTCCAAATTGGATTTCTTGTAGATTGTCTACTAAAAATACAGCTATATTTTTCAGGGTAATTCATAACTTAGGGAACATTGTTGCTAATGTTCTGCGAGTACTTAACTAAGTGTTCCATTTTGCACCGACTTAACCACATCACCTAGTTCTCCTCCCCCACCCCTCTTTTTTGTCTTACCAGAAGGAAATGTATGCATATAATTTTACACCTCTTAAAAATTTGATTTAAAAAAGATTGGTTTCATCATGTGGTTTGTTGTGCTTATCTAGTTGATTTATTATTTGCAAATGTTGGTGATTCTCTCTCCCCCCGGGGCGATGGTTTGCTATGATTCTTTAAGCTGTAATTATTGCTTGGGTTCACTTTATGTTTTAAGGGAGTTTTAATGTATAAAAAAATTCATGTAAAAGCCCTTTAGAGAAAATTTCAAATAATAAATAAACGTAATAGATGGTGAAGACAGCCTGGAATTTGTTAGATAGATTTTTGGGGATGGAAAGCAAGAATTTATGGGACTGTAACAATGTTTGCCTACAGTAACCCAAGAAGAGTAAGTTTACTTCTTTGATATTCTTTGGTTTCAGGGAATATTCATAAAAAGAACAATTTAGGTTTATCATAGGATTTTTCGAGTTGAGAAGAGTGGCTAACAAAGTCTTATTTCTAATATAGAAGGGGAAAGATACATGCAGGGCGGTCCTGAGAGTTTGGAGGTCTTGTACCAGAAAAAAATAGGGGTCATTTCTCGCATATAATTTTTTTTTTATCAGCGCCAATATATAAAACACAATTTATATCAAAATTTATCATTAATTAAAATAACAACCAACTCTTTTTAAAGTATACATATACACATAAAAAAATCGTATTTAGTAAAAAAAAAAATCGTGGGTCGTCTGAATTTGAAGGTCTTGTGCGGTCGCCCCTTCTGCACCCTCTCAAGGCCCCGACCCTGGATACATGGAAAGCAAGAGGAAGTAGAAAAACGGAATGAAAAGAAGAGAGAAACCAAGGTAATCTCACGGTGCTTTGGAAATAAATATATAGAGTAAACATATAAGATTTTGTAAAACCTCCTTGTTACTGCTGCTGGACATGACCCTCTTAAACTTTTTTATTATGACTTCCCCCTTTCAGGTATACAGGGCATGCATTTACAATTTAATGAGATATTGATCACGTGAGTATCACATGACTCATCAAATAACAAAAAATCTCTGCTAGTATCTATCTTTCGTCCTCTTTGTGCTTTATATCACTCACCATCTGGAAATACCATTGCCCACATCTCTTCCCAATCTCCTTCTCCCCCTGGTTATCGCAGCTAGCATGACTACCATTAGTGTTGACATCTCAACTTACCTCAAACGTGATCATTGGACCACCACCTCCCATACTTAACCCCGCCCCCCCCCCCCCCCCCCCCCCCAAAAAAAAAACTCACATGTACCAAACTACCAATCAACGAAATTTTTTTCTCAGCAGGATATGTTGGAGAAAGAAACTTGAGAACTCATCTAGTTACATATCACATAAAAAAGCTATCCTATTCTATTAGAACTCATCTACGTTGTTTTATCTATAATTACACCAATATCAATATTTTAACTTAATATTGGTCGCTCAAACATCACATTTGTAATAAATTATTTATAAATAATTAACTTGTTGATTCAATTAAAAATCTTTTGAAAAACTTAATTTTATTACATTTAAATAGTTAACAGAATTCTTAAGTATAAACATTCATATAAAGATACCCTAATTATATAAATGTTTATAGTTAAAAATTCTGTTAGCTATATATATATATATATAGTTTCCAATGCTATAAGCACTCATATAAAAACTATATATATTTCCCCACGCTGTCATTCTTACTGTTACGACTCATTTAACAGCTATATATATATTTTCTCATGTTATTTTGTCGTGCTCCATATAACTTAGTCGGCTTGATTTCCTGCAAGAAGGTTAAATTTGTCAACCCTTTATCGATACTCAATGACAGAGAGCGAGGAAGTACCAACATGAAGCGAGATATGATCGTGACAATAGGGGTTATCTTGTTAGCTACTGACATGCTGGGGTACTTTAAGTAATTATATATATATATATATATATATATATATATATATATATATATATATATATACTATTTCAAAACTTAACTATAAAAAATCTCCAAGGTGAATAACGCTACAAAAAGAATTAACAATACGAATGAAAACATTTCAACAACAAAAGATTCATCTTTAATTGACAAAGCCCTAGTTACATTTGAATTGAAAGAATATAATAAAATAAAAAATATAATAAAAAATAATATATTAGATGATAATTTTAAAAGATAAAATATTTTAGTTGAATGGAAATTCATTCCATCTCTTTGATTTTTATTTCATATGAGAGGTGGTGAAATAAAATTCATTCTAATAAAATGAATATGTATGATAATTTTACCATCATATTATACTATTCACTCTCACCAACAATCATACATATACTTGAAATATCTTAAAATTATTTTATTTCTTCTTCCATTCTATTCTTTCAATTCAAACGCAACATAAATTCTGAAGTGAGATGAAGAAAAATTAGCAAGTGCATCCAAACCCCTAACTTGGCGATATGATTTTATTTTGCGGTTCAATTTGTATTATTTACTATAAAATCCATTTTGTTTCAAAATCACAATTAAGCCCATATAAAATAGTAAAGGTTGTTTACCTTTTTATATGAACGAAGGTAGAAGTGAAATTACCCTCTTTTGATAAAAATAAAAAATTGTTACTGTTACTAAAATAACACATAAGAACAAACTTATTCAATATTAACGTGATTCGGCTTTTGAAGGCACACAAATATATAAAAGGAGGTTTAGTGTTTAGTTAAAACTCTAATATGATAAATTCAAACAAAATATAAAAATATCATAAATTGTAGAGATAATGATCCTACAATTGAATGATAAATCTTTATAAAAACAAACTACCAATAGAAAAATAGATAATTTATCAAATATTGTTATTATAATATTTTAAATAATAATAAGTTATATTTAGGGAATTGATATTTTTACAGGGTTTTTTGATATTTTTACATGTAATTTGTCGCTATAGACCTATAGCGATGGTCAAAATCGTCGTTATAGACCTATAACGACACTTTTTATGTGAAAATATCAAAAAACCCTGTAAAAATATCAATTTCTTATATTTAATGTCTATAAGTGAACTTAGTTCAAGATCAATTAAATTATCCCAATTAACTCATACAAAAGATCGTTGTTTGTACTATTATAATAAGTAAAAGATATAGATGGGTTGGCGACTTAAAATACATGCCACAACCAAGTAAAATGGGATCGAGAGAGTATGCCATATTTTTCTCTTGTTGACACCTCTTAAACTTTCAGAAGTAGGTCATCACTTTGATTATTTGAATCTTCCTCGTAACTAATTTTTGTTTAGACAACACAGCTAGGATCATGAAATTAATTTTATAATAAATTGAACAATATACCAATATAGTATTAACACGCAGGCTGAAAATATTTTCTGTCTCTATATCTCATTATTGTATTAATTAATTGTCTAATTTATTATAAAATTAACTTCATTCTAACCGGATTAATATAATTAACCGGTGACATTTTGTATTCATGCTTGTAGGGCCAACTGCAATTCAGGCCACAAACCCATGCAGGGTTGTTTTGACATGCAGCAGGGTTTTCAAGATATAGTATTTGGATGGTTCCTTGGTTCCTAGTTACTCTTCATTTGGGGACCCCTCTGATGTGATGTGGGTCCCATAACACGTGTCAATACTATATTAATCTATTAATCAACTTACCAACTTCATACTAACCCAATCCCCGAGTAGAGCCATTGCATGGTTCGTTGGCCGTCTTTCCGCAAGTATACATCCACTTGAATGCTCAGTCTTCTTTACTGAACATTGAATCCGTGATCCGGGGTTCTAAATATCTTCTGTAAACAAGTTTCCATAAAGCTTCATCTCTTTCCTGAATCTCTTTCCTCCACAGTTAAAGAAATTTTACTCAAGGGCGGAGCCAGGATTTTTTGTCAACCTGGGCTACCCCAAATACCAACTATATACACAAAAAATTGTCCCACCAAAATCAATCATAAATTCAAAATTATACATAGTAGTAAGGTTCAAAGGTACATAACATATAAGCATTTACCTCTGGCACATTGAGCTCCTTTATTTTGTCAGCTTCAATAGAGGCATCACTAAAAATGTTTGTTTCAACTTCCTTCAGGGATGCTTCTTCAGTATGCATTCATACAATTGTGAGATTAAACAGATGTTGAATACGACATATACATTTGTTTGTAAAAGCATAGTTGTTTATAATCCAACTTTCAAGTATACATGTTTAATTCTATTAAAAGTAAAACTTACTTATAATATCATTAATCTCTGTTTCCTCATTCTGGACTTCTGTCTGCAAACAAATATAACATAAATGGGAACAACTTTCTATATGCTTAATACCAACTTTTGGGCTTATGCCAAATTTTTTCCTCTTCATTTCATTGCATAAATATATCATTGAATCAGACTCCTAGTGTCAAAAATCAGTATAACAGCTGCACAAGGACTTTTTCTGCTTCTACAGCTTAGAATAATATTTATAAGTAATTTAAGAAATAGTGTTTATAGAATGTTACATCTTATACTAATTAATATCCACAATTGACAATAGCAAAATGATTTATTTTTCACTCGTTGTTGCTTTGTGCAGATTTTGTCTATAACTGAGTTGGTTTTGAAGTCCCAAACTAGCAATCTTACATGGGGTTTTGTTTGAAACAAGATCACCAACAAAAATTACAGAAACAACAGGAAAAAAAAAACAAGAAGCAAAAATAACAATAAGAAGACATATTTAAGTAAAGGGAAATAATTTGGGGGTTTTGATTATCACAACAACAGCTTTAAGAAATAATAGGAACACAAATAGAGAAAGAGAGAGAGGTCACCTGACTCACCTCAGTATGTGATGAGGACAGAGAAAAAAGGGGGAAACTGAGTTTTTTCTGGTGAAGATTTTTGGGGATTGAGAAGCTTAGATTGATTGCATTTTTATGAGCGGGTGGCCAGTGGCCTTAAGAAACAAATTTCAGCAGCAGGTATGGTAAGAGGAGAATCTCTTGGGCAAAATAAACCCCTGTCTGAGCTGTCTCTATCTCCATAGCACTTTTCAGAAAACAACTTCCAAGTTGATGATGAAGAAGATGAGCTCCTTAATGTTCCTGTCACTGCTAAATCACGTTGCTCATCTCTTGAAATTGAAATGTTAGGGCTTTCAAATTTTGGGCTAAATATTGGGCTGGGCTATTGAAGTTATATAGGTATTAAATTTTACACAAAATTTCCACCCGGGCTACAGCCCACCTCAGTCTACACATGGCTCCGCCCTTGATTTTACTGGAACAAGAAACGACAAAAGTAGCCTAGCTCGAAGGCCAAATTAATCTACAAATTCTAACTTTTGCAAGTGGAGAAGAAGAAACCAAGTTACAGTGGATAAATTTAGAAGGGTAACAATTTCTTATATACTGTAAGATTGATGTTTTTCATAGTTTTACGTTTTTACTGTATTTTGCAAGTCATGTTACGAACCTTAGGTTGATGTGTAAATATTTACATGTACTGATATAAAAGGTGAATCTTTTACTGTAAATGCATGCTTTCCCAATTTTTACGAACACATTTATTCAGGAAGCCATGATTGATAAATAACCCTAATACTTTGCAAGAAGGACGGAGCTGTGAGCTTGGGAGCTCAGGCTACGCAAACATTTTGGAAATTTTTTTTGCCCTTCAAACTTTTGATATTTTTTGCTCCAGGTCCCCAAGTTTTTTGTAAAAAAATTGCTCATGTAAATTCTTCAAATAAAAAGAAAGAAGATAATTATTTTTTTATATTATATTAATCTTTAATGATGAAAATTATTTTATATTTGAGTAAACAACCAAGCGTCCTGGAAAAAATTCCTGTCTTCCCTGGTTTGCAGATTTATCACAGAGCAAGGAGGTAAAGCAGGGGTGACTTAAGACAATTTGGGGCCTAAAACGATATTTTTAATGAGACTTTCTATGTTTGGTACATCTTTCATCGACTTTTATGGTCAAATTGGTCATTTTTTAAATAAATATATCTTATTATTATTTAATATATATGTAAAAAGCCTATAAACATTATAAATTATATAAAATTTAGTACTAATTTCAATGTTTATTTTTTTAAAAATCTAAATATATATGTTTAATTATTAATTTTAAAAATGGTCAATTTGACTACAAAAATCGATGGAGAACTTTTATTTTAAGACGGAGGGAGTATTAATAATTTTTATTTAAATGAGGCTTTTTTTTATACTGTTAATTTTTTTTACATATTTAATATTTGAATTGGATTATGGGCCCTAAAAAATTATTTGGCTTATATTTTTATAAGACCTTTTTATATGAATTATTTATGATGTTCAAAAATTTGGGGCCTTCCTTGAAATGGGGCCTAAAGCGCATGTTTTTTTTTTATAAGGTAGGGCCGGCCCTGAGGTAAAGGATAGTTATACTTATATAATTTAATAATAAAAAAAGTATTATATAATTAAATATTATTGTTATTGAGAATATAAATTTTAAATAACACTAAATGAACGCTAATTGATTATAGGATAAGTATAAGTTCATGATCTTAATCTTTGGGTCACTCGCGAACTCGACTCCTTACCTCGGAGCAGTACTTCACGTGACTGTTCTTGCATGGCTAGCAGCAGCGAAATCTCTTGATACCCAATTTACTGCACCACGCCGAGAGGAAGAGCTTGAAAAGGAGATGGAAAGAGTAGCAGTGAAAATCCCGGTTGTCTAGATGAGAAGTTTCTCTTTAACCCAAGTCCTCACAATGCTTAATGATATTAACGTTCCATTATAACTCCCAAAACAATGCAGCACGAATAAGCAAAAGATGACGGTGTGATGTATTTCCTTAGAAGTTTTGGCGGAGGGTTATTTTCCATTTATAAATTTAACCAAAATCAAAATAGGTATGTCCTGAGCTAGTTCTGTTATTAAATCTCTATTTTAATATGGAAGTTTTTTTGCTACCAAATTAAAGAAGAATTTATTTCCCAGCGTATAAAATGCCGAATGCCTCCTAGTGGCTGGTCTTTCTTCATGATTATTGGAATAGTTATGTTGTGGTTAAACAATTGTAACTTATGTTTGAGAAGGAAAAGAGCAAATTAAGTTTTTGGAGCAAAAATGATGGGAGTATTTTTTTGGACAATGTTTTACTTGCTATTTCCTCGTGTATCTGTTGGATGCATCATAGTATATTGATTCTCTACTTCAAGGTTGGTTTTGATTGATAGAGAAGCTAAGGAACAAGACATCCCCTCGTGGAGGAGATTATCAATTTAGCCATAATCTTATAATAAATATCTAAGTAAATAATAGTGGGTAATTCAAAATAATCAGAAAAAGAGTAAAAGAAAAAATTTATAAAAATAATATTTTTATTTTTTTTATTAGAACTCAGAAACACAAATTATTTTTTTTTAATTTAATTTTTTTTATTAAAAACTCATAAATAATACAAATGAAAATTTTAAGTGTTCTATTCTTTTTTTGTCTGTTCTAATTTAAATTTTTTATTCTTTTTTTTCTATCTAAAACTCAAAAATACAAAAAATTATTCTATACTTTTAAAATAAATAAATAATATACTTTCTCTCTCATACCTGGCCTGGCGCTGATGAGGTCCACAGGTGTGTATACAAGAGAGGGGAGCATGCTACTGTTTAGTTGATTAGGAGGGTGGGATAATTTTTCCTCAAACAGTGTGTTCCTGCTTCTGCCGCTCTATTTTGAAGCATGAATCTCAGCATAATCCTGGCTGCCTCTTTCGTCCTCTTCCTCTCCATACTCTCACTTCCTCTTCTCAACAATCACCGTAAGTCATACTCAAAATCACTGAAGCATTTTTACCCTCTCGATATATATAATATCACATATGTATGTATGTATATTTGGCTTTTGATTTGTGGATTTTGGGTTCAGATTTACCTAATTGGAGACCATGGTCATTGACTCCAGTAGTAGCAGATTTGTTGGTGAGTAACGGGACAATATACACAAGCGATTCTTCTCTTCCATTTGCAGATTTCATGGCGGTTCTCAATGGTCGAATTCTCCGAATTGGCGATTATTCTTCTGTTCAGGTCATATACACTTGTTTTCTTACTTTTAATTCATCTAGTTCATACTGCCTCTCTTCCAAACTATAATAGAAAATTTTGACCAATTTGTGACATTTTAAACTCTAAATTGATGCCGAGTAAATTCAATCTGGAAAACTAAGGGGGTTGTATTCAATTAGGATTTGTAAGGATTTATAAAGATTTTAAAAGTTTAGTTGTATTCAATCAAGACATTTAAAGAGTTTATAAAAGTTTAGTGGTATTCAATTATAACTTTTCTAATGTCTTTAAAAGTTATGTGGTATTGAATTAAGACTTTTACAAAGTCTATAAAAGTATTTAGGTATTCAAAAAGTCATAGATTTTAAAGATTTCTATCAAATGGTAGAATTTGATAGACTTTAAGGGTGTATTCAATTAGGATTTATAAGGACTTATAAAGACTTTAAAAGTTTAGTTGTATTCAATCAAGACATTTAAAGAGTTTATAAAAATTTAGTGGTATTTAATTACAACTTTTCTAATGTCTTTAAAAGTTATGTGGTATTGAATTAAGACTTTTACAAAGTCTATAAAAGTATTTTGGTATTCAAACAGTCATAGATTTTAAAGATTTCTATTAAATGATGGAGTTTGATAGACTTTAAAACAAGATTTATTCATATTCAAAGTTTTCCAAAGTCTGGCCTCATGCCCAAATATTTCCAAATATTTGCCAAAAACTTTCAAATATTTGAGAAAGGGAGAAGATGAAAATAATATAAAATAAATACAAATAAAATTAATAAAAACACATAATAATAAATAATTTTCCTAAAATAATAAAAATACTTAAAAACTAACAAATAAAAATAGTATAAAATAACATAAAATAATATAAATAATATAAATTAATTGAAAACTCACAAAATATATCAAAACCAAATTAAAATAAATATTAATACATTTAAGTACAAAATAATTACAAAAACTTAGCATTTAGGGAATAAAAATATAGCACAGTTCATCCTTATCAGCTGTGTAAGCTTACATGTTAGTGTTGATTTAATATATTTTGGGTGTCATTTATACTGGTGATTTGAAAATGTCTCCTATAAAATTTTTGATAAATAATGATATACTAAGTAAACTGTCTAATAGAATTGTTCGCATTTTAGCAACTGTTTTTATGGAGAATTTTCATGAATAACTCCTCCTTTCATTTGGTTGCGAATGTCATTTTATGTTGTTGAGTTAAAATTGTAATTACAATATTTAGGTACTAACAGCAAAAAAAACAATAGAAAATTTTAATGTTCTATGTGGTTTATAAATTTTTTCCATTATAGGGCAGTGTGTAATTTTCTCTAAATCAGTTATCTCCTTAATTTTTTATCCATTTGTGATCATTGGATTATGTGATACTCTATTATGTCAAAGGTGTAAAGATGGGGATGCTTTCAGTCCAAACCAATCTATCCAGTTCATCATTTCTATAGTTTTCTTCAAAACATATTGTCCAACCTCTTCAACAAAATGCTTAATGATGTAAGCTACATGATATATTAAAAGCATATAAAAGTCTATCAAAGTCTTTAGCAAAAAGTCTATAAAAGTATGTCACTTATTTCACGGAGTCTTTAAAAGTCATTTTAAAAGTCTTTAAAGTCATTAAAAGTCAACGAACTCTATAAAAATCTGTCACTTAAAAAGAGTCTTTAAAAGTTTTTAAAAGTCTTAATTGAATACACTCCCTTTATCTTTCAATTAGTAATACTTCATAGATAATTGACAATATTGGTTGATGTATTAACTAAAATTAAATATATTCATATCAATTTTACTCAACTCAACTCTTTAGTAGCAAACATGAATCCTTTGCCGCCATACAGATCTATATGGGGCCTTCTCCAGTGTGACACCTCTTGCACAAATATCCTTCTCGACTACTTCATTGCCTATTCTATCCATTCTTGTGTAGTCACATATCCATCTCAGCATGCATTTTTGCTGTTGTTTCTTTACAGCCCAACACACTGAATCATAGACCATAGCCTCATTGTGGTTCTATAAAATTTCCCCTTCAATTCGGGGATTTGTCTATTGCACAAGACCTTTCCTTTCGATTCTAAAGTATCTTTCCACGACCTAGCTTAGCATTAGGCCTTGTCTAGTCTCATCTATGAGCACAGTATCGTCCACAAAGAGCACATACCATGGTACTGGGTCTTTTATGCTATTTGCAAGCTCATCCGTGACTATTTTTACTGTGTGGGCTTAATGCCGATCCTTGGTGCAGTCCTATCGTGATAAGAAATTCCGTGGAAGTTTAATGTACGGAGACATTAGTCATCGTGGCTTCATACATATCCTTAAATATGTTGACATATTTGGTAGGTACGCCCTTTTTCTCAAGTACCCACCAAAGGACTTGTCAAGTACCTGATCATAAGTCTTCTCTAGGTTGATGAAAATCATGTGAAGGTCTTTCCTCTTCTCCCTATATCTTGCCACTAACCTCCTAAGAAAATTATTGGTTTTTTTTTCCGTTACATAATCCTTTCCATAGCGTTATTTTATTTTTCTTGTTCTTGTAGCTTTCCTGCCTTGATATTCTCTAAAAGATGATGCTAAAAAGAGAAACTAGACACATTGCTCATGATCTATCAGCAACATGGGCAATTGTAAGTTTGAGAAATGGGAAATCTCAAGTAGCTTAATTGTGAATGCAGGGTCTTGCTGGATATAGGACTGAACATTTGAATCTAGAAGGAAAACTTATTGTTCCTGGATTTATCGACTCCCATGTGCACTTGCTCTTTGGAGGACTGCAGGTCTTGCTGCAGACCCACTGTCTATTTATTTTAATTCCCACCAAGTGTTTTATTTATCATCTTTTTTCTTTTCTTTTCTTCCTTGGATTGACCCAAAATGTTACTTTATAGTTTTTTTTTGGCTTTAGTAGGTACTTCTGTAGTGAAAACCTAATGTTTGTTCTTTTTCCAGACTACTAATGTTTATTATTTTTATTATTTTATTATTGTTATTAACTAATTCTAGCTTCGCCTTTGCTTTTGTATAGTATTGCTTTCCCCATATATATGATGACAATTCATAAATAATGAGTATTTGATAATTTCATACCTTCATACCCTTTTTTGTTGACTTGATGGTTTTTTTTTATTTTTGGGTTTTCATAGTAGACACTTGGACATAATCTGCTTTCTTCTAGAATTTTAGTCTTTGAAGTTAAATATTGAAAAAGCAATGTTCGAAAAAATAATATGCAAGTGTGTTCAGTATAAAACTAAAGTAGTACTCTTTTTTATATGACGGAGGGACTGCAACATAACATTATTTGTACAGTTGCAATTGAGACTACCCATCAAACCCTCTTTTCACCACAGCTCTTCATGAAGAATCTGAGCACAAATCGAACTCTCCAGACCCATCGCTGTAGGAGTGAACTGTACTATGAACTTAGTCAGGCTAATTGCTATTCCCTATGCCAATTTTTTTTTAAGTACGAGAAAGGTGGAATCATGCCTTGGGCCTGGATATTTTTTGGTGTTGTGTGGGAGGTGGGAGGGGGGGGGGGGGGAGATTGAGAGAATGGTTGCTAGTTTTATTTGGGAAGGAGATTTACAAAGTAAACATGCTAGTGGAATGGTAACATGACAAAATCCTTTGAGACATGAAGCAAGAGCATTCTAGATTAGCTTAATAATGAATAGCTTATTATTTTCCCCGGATATTTTTGTTCTTGTACAACTAGTGACTTCAACAGTTGGGTGAGGGAGGGATTGGAAGGGAAGTGGGGATATAATATTGATCTTTCTTTAATTGTGATTAGATCTATGGATTTGATTAAGAGGATGAATACAGATGATGCGGGTTGAACTCCGAGGCATTAATACAAAAGAAACATTTGTTGGAAAAGTCAAAGCAGCAGCAACAAGTAAGTTTTCTTGTTAGTCACGTCTATATGGTATTTTGGGCATGAGTTATCTTAATCATTGCCTCAATGTCTAGGCTCACAAAGATTAAACTGTTTAGCATTCTTTAATTTATGGATAATACTATTAGTAAAAAATTAACGTGGAATATTAACATTGATTCGATCTATGATCTCTGCTACCTTTATTCTTGGTTTTGTAGAAGCAAGGGGAAGGGGGATGAGGAGTGTTTCCAAGGGCCTGCTTACCTCTAGTGGAAGGAAACATCCATTACTGGAAGTTATTTGGTACAACTGCTAGAAAATGAAGAGATAAAGGATATAAATGTGTATCGTTTAATTGTGCGGGGAGGGAGAGGCAAGGGATGTTTGATTTTGTGTTACTGTGTTGCTATACACCTCACTTCCTTATGATTTTATTTCTTATTCTTTAAAAAAGTTAATAGCAGTAATTATGTGTTTTGTAAACATTTGCATCATGTAACCTCTCTTGAACTTGCATTGCCTTTTAGCTTGTGTAGGTTATCATTTCAATACGCAGTAGCCCTTGTGAATCTGATCATTGCATGGATTATTTGGTGTAACCCCAACCCCAAGTTCTTGAGTAGACTACACTGACATGGGCATATGATTTGAGTAAGACACGGCATCAGATCAGATAAACCAAGCTTGTTAACTAAAACCGTTGCATCTGATCAATCGTGCGAGATCAAGCTTGATAATAAAATGAGTCCTATGTGTAATATGATTTCAATACATATGTATACTTATCTAAATTAAAATCTGTTGAAAAACATCCTACTAGAAGAAACTTACAATTACGAATTAAAATATCATATAATTGATTTGTCAAACTATCCGCGTACTCATTTTTTTAACATTTGAACACAGTGTAGCCAATTTCCTAAATCCTAGAACTTACAAATTAGGTGACTTTAATTCCGAGACCAGGACCATAACTGATGAAATGTTATCACTTTTTTCCCGCAAAAAGTTTTGAGTTTTTTATATGCAATTTTTTGCCATGAATATTTTATAAAATGTGACATTTCTTTTTATCACTGTTACAATGGAACCAACTATTCAGATATGAAGCATGGTTCTTGGATATTGGGAGGTGGATGGAACCATGATCTTTGGGGAGGAGAATTGCCAATGGCTTCTTGGATTGATGATATTACAGATCACAACCCTGTAAGAATGCTAAACCCATTTCCTTTTCACTTTTGACTGCATTTGCATACTTATTTCAATGTCTTCATTTACAGGTGTGGCTATCAAGGATGGATGGTCACATGGGATTGGCAAACTCATTGGCAATACAAATTGCTGGGATTACTGAGAAAACAGAAGATCCAAATGGCGGAACTATTGTTAGAAACACCGGTGGAGGTAATCTCAGTGTCATTATTATGTTACTAATGGGCATTCTGAGTTTCTGATAGTCAAACCAAGAGTTTTAACTCTATTTCTGATGCCATATAGAGATACAATTATTCAATTGGCATCAGTTTAGGAACAGGTGTATTCTTACTGCGCACCACCTTATTTCAAGTTATGGCTTAGTGCTTCATTCAAAGACTATAAATCATTTACAAGTCTTCATGAAGAAAAGCTGGCCATGTTAATATTCCATAGTTATTACTTTAGGTTTATGTGTATTGCATTATTCGGAGTGTTTGTGAGCTGTGTTACATGCAATGTTCTCAGAACTGGAAAGGGCACCGGGGGATAGATCACTGGTTCAATCAATGGTCGAATCGTTATTAAACCAGTGACGTTATAAATATATATTATTAATAATTAATAAAATTTTAAAACATCTCTATTTTTGTAAACTAAAATAAAGTGAAATAATGTTAAATAATACTAAAAATATTTAATTTAAAAAAATGCTAAAAAATCGGGTCAACTGGTTCAACTATTAGTTCAACTACCAGTTGAACTAGTGGTCAACGGGTTTAATCAATTTTTGACCAAATTAGTTAAATTGGTCTAAATCTGACCGGACATTGAACCGGATCTCGGTTCGACCGGTTCAACTGGCCGGTCCTGGATTTGAAAACATTAGTTACGTGACTCTTTAGTTGAGGTGAAGTACCCATGTCGATACGAGTTGACACGGGTCTAGCAGCTCGACACTCGAAAATAGTGTAAAACAGTGAAATTGTTCTAAAGAATTGGAGAGTCTAGTGTTGGACACTTCCTGAACCCAACAAAGATCCCGAGTCCATTTTACATAGTTTGTGTAAGAGAGAATGTGGGTGGGTGGGGGAGAGAGAGAGAGTTGCATGGGTTATTGGATATTTTAATTTTATTAGCTTTGAAAAATGGATAGGGAAACTATCATATTTTTTAAGGCAAATAGATTAATCTTTAATTGACTGCATGAATTAATGTTGTGTAATTCATCTTCACTGTGATACCAAGGTTCCTGCTAATTTTTTACTCCCCTTTGCTCCATTTTACTTTTCGCTTTTTTAATTGTGTGGCATGGATTTTAAGACATGTCAAGCAATCACTTATATATATATATATATATATATGTGTGTGTGTGTGTGTGTGTGTGTGTGAGAGAGAGAGAGAGAGATTACAACTATTATAAGTGTGTTTTTGGAACTTCTAAAATGGGACCTATTTAACTGTAAATTGATTATTATAATCCTGGATGCTATTACTAATAGTGCACCCTAGGTCTAGCCGTCAGTAGAATCTATATGCTTAATTACTGTTCTTGCTTTAGCAATGCTACACTGACACTGAGGCATTAACATTTCTCCGGCTGTTTCTATGAAGTAGATACCTAATGATGTGCCATTAATTAGCAAGATTTGTCTCCTAGTAAGTTGTCTTACATGGATTTTTGATTTGTGTTTATTAATCAAAACTTCTAGCTGTTGACCACTAGTGTGGACTAAGTTGCATATTCTCCTATATGTGCGTATATATGTTTCTACTACAAGCAACTCTGAAAAACGTAAGCTGTAAACGAGTAGGTAAGCAATGTATATGAAGTTAAATTGTAGGAGAGACAAAATCAAGATGCATCATATTGCATAAGACCAAATAGAGTGAAACTATATTAACATAGTGGAGGAACCTAATGTATGGTGGAAGACATGAACCAAAGATGATGCAAAATCAATTTTTGTTATCATGTCAAGTTACCAATTATTCTAAAATTATATCGGAGAATGTGATCTGCATTATTGTCATGCTTTAACATACTGATCAGCCAGCAAAACCCATCTGAATTTGGTCGTTAAATAAGCTGCCACTCGTGAAAAGAATTGCGATCTAACCAGCTCAAAACAGCAATTCATGGTCTAGAATTAAAAGAAGAAAGAATCATCATGGAAAAATTGATTATCTTATGATCTTCTTATGCAGAACCAACCGGATTGCTCATAGATTCTGCAATGAAACTTGTGCTCTCTAACATCCCGGAGGTTTCTAAAGATGAAAGAAGGGAAGCTTTGAATAGAGCTAGCAACCTTGCCTTAATGAGGGGTGTGACTACAGTTATTGATTTTGGAAGATATTTTCCTGGAGCATCGGTGGAGCTTTCATGGGAAGATTTTACAGGTTTCACTTACAAACTTTCATGAATGTTTCGATCTTTCACGAAATGAAATGAATATGTGGAACATTTTAATGAATGAGCATTCAGATAAAGGGAACAGCTCTCGTGAATCTCTTGATAACATTGGAGTTGACATTAGTAATTTTAACAAGAAGTCTAAAAGAAAAAATTTAAAAAAATGAAAAAAAATACACTTCTTAAAATGCGAAGTGGAGCACAATAGACTCAGTTATATGCTTGTGCTATCAAATTCTACTTTAATATTTCTACACCTTCAACGAAAGATTGTAACTAAATGAGTTACTAAAATAACTCGAGTCTAATTTTTTTTTATAATTGCAGATGTGTACAAATGGGCTGATTTTTCTGGAAAAATGATGATCAGGGTTTGCTTATTTTTTCCAATGAAGACGTGGCCACGTCTACTTGTATGACTTTTTATATTTGCTACTTAATGAGACTACCACTTTATCTGCGTAATACTTTTCGTCAGAGTAAAAATATGTATTGGCATGTTTTTTGACCTCTATGATCAATAGAAAATCACTTCAACCTTACTTTGGCGGGACCTCAAACTATGTAGTGTGTGTTCAAAGTATAAACTCCTTGCTAAGAGTTATTTGCTTCTCCTGAAGGCACTTATGTTTCGAAAACATTTTCAATTAAAATTTAACTGTGATCTTACCTAATGACCCCCGACTGGAATTGACAAAGTTTACACATCAAATTAGGATTTATACCTGCACTACTATTGATTTAACAATAAATGATATTTATATATAATTTAGTGCAATTTTACCGGAAGGATGCAAGAAAAAAGGAAATGAAATAGAGGAGTCTTATAGGGTACTGAAAGAAATAAAGGAATCTTATAGGGCGCTGAACCTTTATATTGCATAAGTAAACAATTGGATCCACAAGTACTTGATCAATACTTTTGAACTGGAGGCTTAATATCATGACCACTTGTCTTAGGGAGCATCTCAGAAGGTTGAGTTTAGAATATTAAGTAGGATTTATATTATATTTACCTAGCTTTATGTGTCTAATTAAGAAATACCCGCATGTACAATTGTTAAAATGGTACTGTATTAAATTATGGTAGAATGTCCGCTTCACTATCAGAATGCACAATGCTTGTGAAGTCAGGCTTATCCTTGAAAGAAAAAGCAAGTTCCACACCCCCCCCCCCCCCCCCCCCCCCCAAAAAAAAACCCCAAAAAAGCTTTATATTATAAGATTTTGTAGTGTTTTTGTCCCCAACCTCTTCAATTCACCTTAATTTGACCCACAAAAAGTTTGCAATCAGCAGATTTGTGGTTCTAAAGGGTGCCATTCACCCCCACCTCCAAATGAAAATTTGGCTTTCCCTGGTTTCCAATCTTGGGAATACGGGTCTTCGTTTAAAATAATACTTAGACCCTGGAGTGTTTCTTTAACTTTATGTGCATTATATGCTCTTTCATATATTCTTTTCTTTTTTCCCCATTAATAAGCTCTGGCCTTTTCAATTTGAGTATATCAAATCATTCCATGTTTTCTCTTGCCAAGGTCTTTTTTCTTGTGTAGGATCTTATAGACAAGACGGGACGTAAGCTTAGTGAATGGGTTTATCTAGGAGGCGTTAAGGACTTTGCTGATGGATCCTTGGGATCTAATAGTGCACTCTTCTATGAGGTGAGAACATCAATATTTTGGTTTATTTGCACCTTCTCTAAAATGCAGGGAGCATAGGTTTGGAAAAAAGTGTTATGGTCACTTTCTGGTCTTCTCAGAGTTGTTTTAATTCTAGGCCATAGTTCTTCAGTGTAAAGTTTTGATGTAGAACACATTAGTACAATAGTTAGAAGACTCGTATATGGCGAATTGGAGATGATTTTGCAAATTTCGTACTTTAGTCCTCTCTCTTGTCAAGCTTTTCAAGTTCATCTCTGTATTTATTTTTTTATTTTTTTCTGTATATTCCATTAGACAACCAAATTTATTTATTTATTAGATAAGTATATCAATTAAAGAAACACCAGTATTGTGGTCATTGTTATGACCTTAACTTATGCTGCTATGTGCCTTAATTTATGTTGTCAGAATCTCAGGTGCACAGCAAGTCAGCTACTGAACTTTATTTGCGGCCTTACCAAATTTTAAATGCTTGGACACGCCGGGCACGCTAAAGGACATGCTTGGGGTCAATTTAAAAAAAAATTGCAGTACCTGAATTGCAATATAAAAATTATGGGTTATTTTATGTCTTTTAAATTTGGACATTATTATGTAATTTTAATATATTTGCAATGAGTTTGTGTTTCTTATTATTTTGTTCAAGTTTTATTAATGCTCTATTAATATTAAATTTATTTATTGTAAAAAATACATTTATATTAGTAAAAATATATATATGTATATATATATATATATATATATATATATATATATATATATATATATATAATTGAATGTGTCCCCGACGTATCGTAGCTTGTTTTTTTTGAAAAATGCCGTATCCCGTGTCGTGTTCGTGTCCCGTGTCCAAGTCGGTGCTTCGTAGCTTTAGGACAAGCTTAACACCTCTTTGTATCATATAAGACTTGTGTATAGACTATCTAACTTGTTTTTCAATCGATAAATTTTTTTAATTAGAAAATGTTGTATATATGTTATGTAGGCATATGCTAACGAGCCTCAAAACTATGGTCTACAAGTGACAAATATTGATACTTTATTCAACAGGACCGTCTCATCAGACAAATTTGGCCTTCAGGTGATTCTTTTTCTTTGTATGAGATGTTTATTTGTATCTAAGTTGTAAGTAAAATTTGTTGATAGCTTTCCTTTTGATACGTCTCAGGTTGCTATTCATGCCATAGGTGACAGGGCAAATGACTTGATCTTAGATATGTACAAGTTAGTGGTTGGAACAAATGGAAAGAGGGATCGCAGATTTAGGGTAATTTTGCTAACAAGAGATTGAGGTTTTAGCGAGAATGCAGATTCCCTTGCTCAAGATTCAGTTATTATATATTCTTTAATTTTTTTCTTGTTTTCTCCAAGCATTATTAATGTTCTATTCTCTGGCTGGAACAAACATTTATTTGTAGATTGAGCATGCTCAGCATTTGGCCCCTGGCGCTGCAGCCCAATTTGGTCAACTAGGCATTGCAGCTTCAGTGCAGGTTTTTCAAGATCATTTTTTGGCTTTATACTTGCTAATATTCCGGTATACCTTTATGAAATGCTTCAGAGTAGGTATATACTCCATATATATTTGTGCCAAGTTGAGGTTTGCTTTTGAGACTCTCTTTCAGTTTAACAGTAAATGTTGTTCGTTCCTGATTTTGTTTGCTGTACTAGAGCAGCGTCAATACGAATTGTTTTGGAATGCTATAGGAAAACCCAAATCCTTTAGAAATTAACTTGGAAACCAAAGTCTTTCCACGACATCAACTAGGTTTTATACGAGTCGTCGTTTCCACATTTCATTTTGAGTAACAACTTCTGGTTTCCTTTTTTGTTTTGTTAACTAAATTTTTTGTTTTGTTTTGTTTTTTTAATTTCCTTTCATCTGAGTGAGTTTTCTTGGATGAAAGGTCTTTATTCTGTTTCATGGTTCTTGCTACAGAAGGATTTCTTTTACTGAACGTGTCAGTGTACTTCTATTTTATTTTTTTTGTAACGACGAAATAAATTCTATTTTCTCTCCTATTTAGTATTTATTGTGGCGACAAAGAATCAAGTTATCACTATATTTATTCTTTTTTCTACTTCTCCCAAGTGCAGAATAACCCCATGGGGTTGTGGTTTTTATTCTCCCAAGTAGTATGAATACAATTGGCGACTGTGCTACTGCATGATTTATTATGAGGATTATTTTTTTGACAGCCCGATCATTTACTGGATGATGCTGATTCTGCAATCAAGAAACTCGGACTGGACAGAGCTCAAAAAGGATCATATATGTTTAAGTCACTCCTTTCGAGTGGTGCACTTTTGGCGTTTGGTTCTGATTGGCCGGTGAAAATTTTTGCACTACTTTTTTCATGTGGATACTGGATACATGTTTATGTTTATCAAAATATCTAGTGTTGTTAGACCAACTATAAAATGCAGTTATACATGTTACTTTACTGGTTTCATTGTCCCAGGTAGCAGATATTAATCCCTTGGGTAGCATAAATACAGCAATGAAAAGAATACCTCCTGGTTGGAAAAATGCTTGGATTTCATCAGAGTGCATTAAGCTGACTGATTCATTAAATGCGTAAGCGTATTTATTTGTTTTATTAGTTGATTTCATACTTCTTAGAAACACACACACACACACACTGATGCTGTGCTTAAAGTCTACAGCTAGACTAATAGAACAAACAGAGAATTGAGTGAAGAGGGAGAACAGAATAGAGAAGAGGGGGCAGTTTTCATTCAATATTCATGATGCATCGTAATACACATTGAGGTGCCTTATATGCTGGTAATACAGAATTCTAGAAGTGGTACAGCTTTCTAGTCATTCTGTTATGACCTTATATCACACGTCACTAGATAACTGCCTATCAAATCCTCATTTTTCCCTTCTTGCCCCCGGTGTTGCTTCTGGTATAAATCTGCAGCCATGTGGGTTTTTTTATTGGTCTTGTAGACCTTCTCAGTTTATTCAGTGTGATCAGCTCATCCAGCTCACATTCTTCTAAGTCCACCCTATTGAATATTTCCTTTTCTCTTGTGTCCTCGTGATCAATAAAACTACCTTCCAATTCCTTGCTGGTCTCCATACTAATTCTTTCTTGACTGCACTGGGGTTGCAGTTGCACATTCTGCTGCTGCTGAATATGATCAAAGTCCTCTACTGCTGCTTCCTCAGCTGTAGTTGTAGCTTCTTCAGTAATTGAGGGCTCCTTAATTGTATCAATACTCACCCCTTCAAGAGACACCTTGTCCTCAAGGTGAAAAGAAGGATAGTCATTCTGGAATTTCCTGATAGGGACCCAAGTAGCTTCTTCTAAGGGTAAACCTTGCCATTGTATCAGAATCTGAGGTTCGCAGAAATGGTTTATTAATTTCTTTCTGGTGTCCAGGATAGCCAAAGGCTTGATCACAGGCTAGTTGTTGTAAGTTTGTAATGGCAAACCAATAGATGGGGTTTTAGTAGGACCATTAAATTTTTTGAGAAGGGATATGTGGAACACAGGGTGAATCTTAGAATGATCAGGTAATTGAAGCTTATAAGCTAACTGCCCAATTCTGTCAATAACAGGATAAGGTCCATAATACCTTTTACTAAGCTTGTGGGAAGGCCTGTGATGCACAATATGTTGCCTATAGGGTTGCAGCTTAACCAACACCAAGTCTCCAATGTCAAAGAAAATTGAGTCCTGTGTTTATCAGCTTGGTACTTCATCTTTAATTGAGCTGACTGAAGAGTTCTGTGTAAGCTTTTTAAAACTGTATCCCTGGTCTGAAAAATGATTTCTACAGCTTCCACCTGTGCTGTTCCAGGATATAATTGGCAAGGGCTGGTGGCTTCTTTCCATAGGACCACTTCATAAGGAGATTGTTTTATTGATGAGTGGTAGGAAGTATTATAAAACCATTCTGCTAAGCCAAGGAATTTATGCCACTGATGAGGTTCCTCGCCTTAGATACTGTTCCAGACATCTATTCACCACTTCTGATTGCCCATCTGTTTGTGAGTGATATGATGATGACATCTTCAATGTTGTCCCTTGTAGCTGAACTATTTCTTTCCAAAATTTTGATAAGAAAATCACATCCCTGTCACTTACATTGGATTTAGGGATACCATGAAGCTTGGCTGCCATTTCCCAAAAAAGAGCAGCTACCCTTGAAGCTGTGCAAGTGGTAGGGAGTGGTCCAAATTGAGCTGCTTTAGATAACCTATCCACCACCACCACCAAAATGCATGTATATCCTTGTGAGGAAGGAAGATGAGTTATAAAATCCATGCTGATATCCTCCCAAATATGTTTGGGAATGTCTAGAGGCTGCACCATTGTTATGAAAGCTCTCGATGAAAGCACCATTGTTACCTATTTAAAGTCTCGGGTAGACTTGGAAGAAATTGTAGGAGAGAGAGATAAGAAAGGGGGTTTGGATATCAATACTTTCATTCATGCTCTTCCCAGTGTTTACAAGCCACAATATAAAGGGATACATGACAATACAAAGCTTTCATCCTAGCCATTCATCTTACAACTAATCTCTACCCCCATTTATTTGTATATATTAGGCTATATTTGTTACACACACACACACACACACACACACACATATATATATATATACACGTACATATATGTGTCTATGCATGTTATTAGAACTTATGTACCACCCATAATGGCAGGTACACTATATCAGCTGCTGAAGCATGCTTTCTCGATAAGGATGTGGGATCATTATCTGCTGGCAAATTGGCTGATTTTGTTGTGTTAACGACCACTTCATGGGATGACTTTGCAGCACATGGATCTGTGTCTGTTGCAGCAACATATGTAGGTGGTAAGCAGGCGTATCCCTGAAATCGCATGTCTCTCATCTGTGTAAAAGTACATTGTCGTGAAATAGAAAATCTTAGGTGATTAGAATGAATGGAAGAAATATGATGCTAAGAAGCACTGTACAGAAGAAGTCTGTGTTTATATATTCCGTCTTTAAAATTAGAACTGTGAGAGGGCTCATAACAGACCTTGCTCTTAAATTCCTCTATATGTAACATTTCGAAGATTTAAGACGCAGCAAATTAGGACTTGCAGCCCTCACTTCTGACAAGGGAAGAGTTATCTGTCAAGATCAGCTATAATTTTTGTTTTGGTATTTATGGGCAATATAAATATTTAATGTATTTTTACTTATTAATTAATTAGGACAGTCTAGTAAGGTTAATTATTTTTGGGCCTGCTTGTGTTTTGGGTTTAATTTTTAAGTTATTGTATTTTATTTATTTTTAAGGATTTAGGTAGTATAAATAGTCTTTTAAGTTATCGTTATGGAACAACTCTCATTAATATTAAATTATCAAATTATTTTGATGACGGTTTTACGGTCTTTTATCTTTCCTTTGTGATTTTTTATGATCACAAAATTTCAAATTCAACTTCTTTAACTATTTATGTTGTTTACCTGTCTTTCACCGCATCTTTCAGCAACTGTTGAAATAATTTCAGTTGGTTTAGCTCCAATGGGTAGAGAGCTTCATTAAGAATATCTATTAGTGCGTATTCTAGCTAATGCAATACCTTGATACTATTTGGCGAAAAAAAAAAATTAGAAAAAAACTGGATAGAGTTATACTTTTAGATTAGTAAAAAGACGTTTTTAGTCTTTGTTCTCTTAGTTTGGTTTTAATTTAGTCTTTGTGTATTTTTTATTGCATAATTGTTTTTATACAATTTTGTAAATAGCCAATGTGATTCCTGGTGTGAGAGATTAAGACGTGGGATAAGATAAAATAAAAAGATTTTCAAATGGCTAGATATATCTCATCAAATAAATATAAATACATAATATTCAAATATTATATTTATGTTAATTATTAAAAAATAGAGTATAATATTAAAATTCGTAGCATATTTTATTTTGTAATGATTAAGATGAATATAGGGTTTGAAAGTTGTGAATATAAATTTATCCTTTTCCATTTATGTGCAAAATGAGGGGTAAATGGGTCTTTTACTTTTCCCTCTCATTTCCTTCCTCTTTCCTATTTTGTTTCTCATTCAAAATGAATAAATAAGACTAAAAATAATAAATAAAAATATGATAAACATAAGACTAAAAATAATAAATAAAAATATGATTTTATCATGTACAATATATGTTGACTTTATAATTGAACGTATCAAACCAATTTATTTTATTTTTTGAACTTTTTATAGACAGAAGACAAAAACGTAATAATACAAAGATAAATAAATAAAACATTAAATCATAAACATTATTTATTCTCATTTTTTCCTAATTAATTCTATGTCCTTCCTGGTAGAGGGAAAAAAAAACAAAAAATAAAAACTCAAACCCTACCGTTCATCTTCTTCCTCACCAAAGAGAGAACAAACGCTCGGCAATACCTCTATCATTGGGACGTAATGAATTGGCGAAAGCGGCGGTATAAATTGGCCAATCCATACACTTTGAAAGCCGCAATTGAACCGGATGTTTAAATTGGGGATTTCTTGAGCTTTTGGCCTCGAAAATGTAAATTCCCCAATGGATTTCACGTCCTCATTATACATGAAACACCCAAAAAGAAAGACAGGATAAACCACAAAGAACCTTCTGACCACCGCCGGCGGAATTCATTCCTGCAGAGGTTTTCCGTCGAAGTGGCTGCATGGAAAATTGAATGAGAAATGAGACAGAATACAGAGAATTGAATGAGCATATAGAGAAAAGAAGTACAATTAATTAATGGGAGGAAAGAGAGACCGAGAGAAACTAACAACAATCAGCTAATTTACACTTCGCAGTCGAAGCTCCATTAACAACAGTCAACAGCATCCAGCTGATTCTTGAGAGAGTGACCATTAATTTATTTCAACCGATTCTGGAAATGTGAGTGGCTAAAAGCCAAAAATATTTGTGAAAAAGTGTTATATTAATTTACCATTTAATTATGTATTGTAAATAAAATAAAAAAATACCTCAAAATTTCCTATAAGAATACCTCAACATCTCCTGACCCTCTTTTTAAGGTCACCAAATGTATTTGTGTTGGCCGCGAAAGTTGTGTCGGCCTTTTTCTAACGTACAATGAATGAATGAATCTGTCACAGTTAGCGGCGGCGTCTTTTTCTCTTTTCATTTTATTCCCTTTTCTCTCTTATGGGCTATTTAATTAGCACTTAATAAAAATAAATGACTAAATCGATTAGTCATTTAGTACATTTATTTTAGACTGAATGATTAAATTAGTCAAAATTTTAAATTAAATGGTTAAATTTATTTTTTTTTGGCTAAATAAATAAATCTCAGCTGAATGAAATAAAAATAAATAAATAAATAAAATATTAACTATTATATTAAGTAATATTAAATAAATTTAAAATAACTTTAAATTTTTTCAGAGAGATAAAATAGTAAAAATATGTTATTCAGATATTTTAGACATATCATTTATCAAACAACTTTTTTTTATTCAGTATTCAGAAATCTACTTTATTCAACTCATTCAGAACTATTTCATTTAGTTTTTATCAAACACCCCCTTTTACTTGTATATTTTATGTCTTATTTAGACTTTAAAACTCCACCTCATTTTTTATATATAAAAAAAAATTAAATTAATATTTTTACAAATAAAAATAAAAATTTTATAAATTTTCTCTCACATAAATAGTAAATGAGTTTCACAACTCATGTGAGAGAATTTTTTTAAAAATATCAAATTTTACTTTTAAAAATATCGATTTCCTAAAAAAATTGTCAATTTATAAATTGCTAAACAAGTCTAGAAAAGATTTTTACAAAAAGAGTTGTTTAGATGATATAGTGTCCGTTTGACAGAGCTATGCGGTGAAATAAAATATTTTCTAGCTTTTGAATAAAAGTGTGTTTATGAGTATAAAAGTGCTTTTAACAATAATAATGAGAATTTTAAGGTATATTGTATGGTAAGAGATTTTTTATATTGTCAAAAGTATTTCAGCCAAAAAATATAAGTTTTTTACTTCAACTAAAACTGTTATTAAACCCAAAATGCTATCAAAATTATGTATATATATAGTTTAAACTGTTAAATTTTGACGTATTTTTTTTTTTTTGGTCATGTTAATCACATAGAACTATATTAACAATGCTTTTTGTTTTAAAAATAATTTTATTTTAACAATATATAGATGAATGATTTTTTCATTAAAAACCAAAGAGTTATGGAAGTTTGAAATCTATAATAAGGAGAAATAAGATGGAGAATGGAAAGAAGAAGGAGAAGAAAGACAAGAGTATCATCGATCCACGCCTGATACATACTCTTCTGAACGGATGTTTGTCAAAATCTTGATATACCTAAAAATTCTCATTATTATTCTTAAAAGCACTTTTATATATACACACACATAGTGAGAGCAGCAACTACAATCAACTAATTATGGTTTAGACATTTTATTATTCACATTTTTGTCATTTCACTAATTTTAAGGACGGTAGTTTTTTTGCTTTTTTTTACTAATTAAAATTACACTGTTTTTAGTTATTTGTCAAATTATTGATGATTTTCAAATTTTTGAATCATGGGTTGGCGTTATGATGATCGGCACATCTTTACGCGACAAGCTAGTTCAAAATCATTACAACGTGAAGAAAAGGTTTGAGATTGCAGAAGGGACCTCGCTAGCTAGGATTATATTACTCGCTTTGTTTTAAATTATAAAATTATTATTAAATTTTTAAAAATTAAAAATAATAATTCCCTTACAAAAATTATCCTTACATATCCCACCCTTTCAATTCTCTCCCCCGAACTACTTTTCTACTCAATTCATTCTTTAAAAAAAATTCAACTACGAAATTTACAAATTGTTACATATTTAATCCTAAATTATATTGAATTTTTAGTTTAACAATGATTGCATAATAATGAAGATGTCGCTATAAACTTAAGAATGTTATGTAATTTTCAAACAATCATATTAAAAATGACTAAATATACTTCTGTTACACTGAATATCACAAATTCATAATTTAGGATTTTTAAATTATTATATAAACTACTTAATTGCATACAATGTCAACCCCAAAATTATTTTTTAACAGAAATTGGCCAGAATACTTGATCTGATCGCCAACCTGATTGAACCCGATTGATTTTATATGGTTTAACCATATTCATATACAATTTGACTTAATTAGAAAAAATTAAAATACTTCTAAATATAATTTACATTAAAAATAATAACTTCAATAATATATTTCATGATCATTAACATTAAATACAATTTTTTTTGTCAAAGTTTTGCATCTAATCATAACCTTAACTTAAATCGATGCTATTCTAAGTTAAAATCCATGACCAACCACCAAATTTATGTGTCCTAAGCATATTCAAAAATATTCACAAAACTTACATATGAATTCCACAAACTAATAAAAATAATGAAATTTCCAAAATTACCCACAAACAAGGATCGATCAAATTAGCAAAACCCTAGCTACAAATATATCGGGGGAGGGGTGAAAATTGATTTTGATTTATTGAAGCTAAACTTACAAATATGAAGCTGAAGCTCCATATATATCCTTCTATACTACAAATTTAAAGTTAAAGCGATCTTTGATTTGCTAAATTTGAAACTCTATAGCCTCCAATACGATGTCAACAACTGATAGATCAAAATGCTGGCTAAATATACTACAAATCAATAAATTTATGTTCAAATGTTAAAAAACATGAAATTGATGGGACATTTTTGTGCTCTACAGCTTAACACCACCACCACCACTATATCCATACTACGCCACCATCATATTCATTGCTACACTCCATTTGAAACCCTCTGGTCCATATATAAGGGAAAAAACTAGATTTCCATGTGTGTAGGTTTTTAATCGAGTATATTCGCATAAATTTTGCAAATCTAAATGTGGAAAGTTGTGATGATGGTGGTTTTGATTTTAAGGGTTTCAAAGAGGTGGGGATGATGGTGATTTCTAATTTAGGGGTTTTGATGTGGGATGTAGACCCAATTTTTTATGTCAGATCTATTTTACATGAAGAAGGGTGAATAAGATCCAATTTGTATGAACCAAATAAGAAGAGAGTGAAAGGTAAAGATCAGGATGGAGGAGGAGAAAACGAGAGAAGAGAAAAAAAATTAGGGAGATAAAGGAGAAAAGAGAGGCAAAGACGAATTTTGTCGCTCTGTGTTTTTTTTAATTCTTTAATTTTGCTTCTTCTATTTTATAATAAAGTCAAAGCGTATTTAAGTATAATTAAACTGTATAAAACTAATTAGTTGTCATTGGGGTCGGCATTTTATGAAATTAGATAGTTTATGTAGCAATTTGTAAGCCTAAGTACTTTAGAGGCCGAATTATGAATTTGATAATACTTGGTGTAACAAATGTGTATTCAGCCTTATTAAAAATGAGGAAATGAGACTCTTTCTCTGAAATAATACTCCCTTTGTTTCAGGATAAAAGTCCTCAATTGACTTTTATAGTTAAATTGATTATTTTTTAAATCAATATATCTTATTATTCTTTTATACATATATTAAAAATCTATAAACATTATAAACTACATATAATTTAGTGTTAATCTCAATGTTTGTTTTTTTAAAAAATATAAATATATATGTTTAATTATTAATTTTAAAAATGATCAATTTGACCACAAAAGTCAATAGAAAACTTTTATCTTGAGACGGAGGAAGTAAAATTTATAATTTTTTTTTTCTTAAACAGAGGGAGTAACATTATGCACACTTCATAATTAACGGCAACAATCTTATTTTTTACTTTACTTTTGACCGAAAGTAACATGTAACTACGAAAAATTATTCATTAATTGGTCATGGGGTAACGTCACGTGGTGTTCAAAGTTAATGAAATCTCTTTATTTTAGTAGTGTTCCATTATTTGTAGTTATAAGCCCACTGAAATGAAGAGATTTTATTGGTCGGGGAATTTACCCCAAAACCACTAAATATTTACTCTGTAATTACGCATAAAACACTTATCAATTCCTCGCAAGTCATCTATGTTTTGAGTACTAACAATTACTTCACGCACATGCAAACATATAGAGAAAGAGAGGGAAAAATTAAAATAATAAAATTAAAAGATATAAAAAAAACAACTAACCATCATTTTGTATTGGAGATGAAGGGTAGTCTTCTTCAACCAAAAAGATATATAATTGGTTTGTCATTAAGGTTTCTCAGAGAAACATTTAAAGAAACAATTTGACATACTGGCCACCTCCAAATTATGAAACCAACATTGATGGAGGTGAACAGAATGCCAAATTGTCTCTGCAACATGACCTCTCAGAACCCATTGATATAGAGATCGATAGATAGATACATATGTATTTATACTCACAGAGAGAGAGAGAGAGAGAGAGAGAGAGAGAGAGAGAGAGAGAGAGAGAGAGAGAGAGAGAGAGAGAAGAGTTGGGAATGGTAGATTTTTAATTACTTATGAAGATATAGCGATTAAATTTTGATCATATATGGGTAGTGAATTATGTTTATATATATAGTAGATGGGGAAGAATGAGCGTGCATGGTGAAATAAGGCTTTTTGGGTTTGTGGAGGAACTGTGATATGAGTATTGCTGGGTGTCGACTTCAAGTTTAGCGCTTTTTCTACACTTTATTAATTACCTTTTTTGACTTGTTACAAAAGAAGGTTGCAAAGTGGGCTGGCACTTGTTCCCCACTATACTTGTGAAGTCTTCCTCGTCAACTACTTCACTATTCAACTTTCAACTCCTTAATTCCTGCCTAGGGTATATTTATGTATTTTTTCATTCAAAAGCTCAAAAAGTTATAGTTCAACCGTTAGTGGATGCATGGCAGGAAAAATGGACAGAGACGTGACCCAAAAAACTGATAAAGTTTCGATCTTGTTCACTTTTTTAACAATTTGTTGGTCCACAAAAAATCAAAAATCATGACAAACATTTCAACTCAAAGGAGAGGGTTTTTAAAACCATCTAGCAACAATCCTTAAACCATCTAGCAACAATCCTTGTTCATTTTAGTTCATTAAATTTATTAAATCAAATGCAAATTTTAATTTTATTCATAGATTCACAAGTATCTTAAAACATTATTTTGTAGGATAATTTTGGTAAAAACATACTCTTTTTATATATCACCTCCGTCCCAATTTGTAAAGTAGACTTTTTACCAACTTTGGCATGAATTTTAAGGCTTTCTGAAAAACTATTTTACATTATAATTTTTATATTTTTAATATAGTTTTATGTTATATTGTCTATTGTATTTAAAGTATATAAAAATAGATTTTGTGATTATATTAAAGTTGAATTTTTTACTATTTTTGGCACGAATTTTAAGGCATTCCGAAAACTTATTTTACGTTATAATTTTTATATATTTTTAATTAATATAATTTTATGCTATATCATCTATTGTATTTAAGGTATATAAAAATGGATTTTGTAACTAAAAATGGATTTATGCTAAATGGACCCTATGCATGGTGAATCTTCCTAATGTGATCATATATGCAAGAGTTTAGTCCCAATTTATGTATGTATGATAAAGTGATTTTTTGTGTTTCAGCTTGGTACGAAACCGGGTTAACATATTTGTTACTAGCGTTACCGGGTTAGATATTGGGATATGGATTCGTCCGTAATGCGGCAGTCCCTTACACTTCCTTCATCGTCTGAGAATGAGAAAGAAATTCAAGATAGAGGGAAATTTGTTATCAGATTGTGCTGCTCATGCCTTTTGCCAGCCTTGCTCCATGTGTCAAGAATTTCGTGAGCTTGGCCATCATGGATTTGAAGTACCCCTTGGTAATAATACTAATTTTATTTTCATTATCTTTTATTTCCATGTTACAATTATTAAAAAAAAATCGCGACATACTTAATTGACCACAAAAAAAATTAATATGACAAATTGTTGTCTCTACTCATGTCTAGTGAGAGAAAAATTTCATTAAAAATAATTGAAAACATAATTGTGGTTGTCACGATGGTGAAATGACAAAATTATTATTAATGAAATGTCTACATTTGGCTTTGACAACCACATTCATGTTATTTTTATAAAAAAAAAATCATACTTAAATGTGTACGTGTTATGTACAAATTTTGAATTTTAATATTTTTTTTATCTATCTGTTTGGAAAATAATTGTTATATACAGGATGGAAAGGAAATATGGATATGCATATGCGAGCAGCGGCAGTGTATCAATTTACACCACCAATTGTAGAACAAGAAATGACGAGATAAATTAAGTTGCATGGAATTAATTCGGATGAGCAAATTAAGAAGTCAAAATTAAGGCATATGTTGAAGATTACAGGCTGGACGCCAGTTTCTCTATCTGGATTATCTTCCTTTTCTTTTCTTCTCATTTTAATGCTTGTTCGGTTCACTTATGAAGGTTGCATAACTGAGCAAATAACCAGTTAGTTAATTTTTCTGTTGATCAACTTGGTAGAGTTATGAACAGAGAGGGAGGAAATGAATAGAAAGGAATGCCCATGAATTTGCTATTTATTGATGAAGTAGTACCGTTGTTTGTTGAATTATTTTTAGTTTTCACAAATAAAAACTTGAGCAAATAAAATTATTGCACTATTTACATAAAAACAGATAACCCGAGTAAAATTAATTTGAAGTAAATTCAAGCAAATTATTTGCTTCATTATATATATATATATATATATATATATAGGGGAATATGGAGGTACACGGCTGTGTAATACACAGTCGGCTATGGCGACAGTTTTTTTGAGCTATGCTGACGGTTCAACCGTCGGCTTAGCCCAGAAATAGCTAAGCCGACGATTGAACCGTCGGCATAGCTCAAAAAAACTGTCGCCATAACCGACTGTGCACTACACAGCTGTGTATATACATTTTTTTTTTTTTTTGCTAAATTAAATAATGCATAAAAGAAAGAGATACAAAAAAGGGCCATACCCTAGAATCTGGAAAGAACAACCATCATTGGGCATACCCAAGGATGGAACTACTAAACCAGATTAGCAATGATTAGCTCACTATACATAGGTTTGTGCATATTTTTCCTAAACAAGTTATAACTATGAAGCCTACATTTCACATTGTGAATAATTTGACGTCTAATACAAGCTGGGTGGTTATCACCATGACCATGAATCCTGTCATTTCGCTCCTTCCAAATCATATAAACAGTAGCTGCAAGACCCAAGCACAACACAGATTTTCTAAGCTGGGAACCACGAAATTGAATAATAAACTCAGTAATCGCAGACCAAGACAAATCATATCCTCGCCAACCACAAAATCTTATCACAGAAAAGAAAATTTGATATGAGTAAGGGCAGTTAAAGAACAGATGATGAAAGTTTTCATCATTAGTCTTGCACAACATGCACACCTTATCCACATTAATCCCAAAATAAAGAAGGACATCCTTAGTACGAAATCCTTTGTGGAAATCCAACCAAAGGTAGAAAGAAAATCTGGGAACTCTCAGCTTATTCCAAACTAATGTCCACCAAGGAACCTCATTAGATCTTCGCCTGATTGAATTCCAAATAGTAGCAGTATTTACCTTAGTAAAAGAATCCCAGAGAAGTTGACTCCTGCCATTTTCAATTCTGAAGGAAATGTGTGAGATTGCAGAAGATCTCAACTTTAGGACCTTACGCCAAATCCAGGAGCAGTCCGAAGGAATTTTGATATTCCAAAAACTCTCATCTTTAATCACTGTATCACGAATCCATTTAGCCCATAAAGAATTGCTACAAGGATTAATAACAGACCAAAGATGCATAATAATGGAGGAATTATTCCAGTCATCCAACTGCTTTACGTTCAAACCCCCTTCAGACCAGGGGAGAGCAAGGTTATCCCAAGATACTTTAACTCCAAATTTCTGCAATGAAGGACCTTTCCAGATAAATCTAGTGAGAATGGACTTTATAGCTTTAAGGACAGAAGCAGGAAGAATAAAAAAGGCCGACCAATAGGCTTAAATGGCAAACAACACAGATCTAACTAAGGTTAGCCTACCAGTAAAAAATAAAAATATTATTATTAAGAAAATTATAAAATATAAATTTTTTAAATATTATTATTGTGACGCCCCCAAATCTGGGCCCACACAGCCCAAACTTGAGTCGTCAAAATACTACAACAAAATTATTACAACAAAGCACAACGTACAACAATACAGTGTATAATAATACACAACTAAGTCTTCACTATTATTGCCACACTATTTTGTGAAGACTATGATAACTATTCCTCGGACCCTCACTCCATTCCCCGGCTAGACCCTGTTATGTTTTCATCTCCTGTTGAAAAACAATGGAACAAAAGAAAGGGTGAGCTCAAATAGCCCAGTAAAGAATATCATGACTAAGATAATGACGAATAAATTATCATTAGTCTTCAACAGTTGAGTTCTTGATAGAATACAATAGACTACAAGGTTTATATCAAAAACTGCAGTTAAATTCTTAAACAACGTTCAGATCAATAATAGCAGCGGAATGAGTAATCTATTAGAAGAATAATGCAGACTATAATGTCCACTCGGTTCTCTTTTTAGGAAAAACATCATCAACTTTTATCATCTGAAATATCATTAGTCAAGATAATACAAATTCACAGTTCCTGATCATAATCATGCACATCAACAGTTCATCTTTGTACTACGGGCCAAAGATATTCAATATAGCACCAACGGTCATGATTATACCAGATTCAGCATTTGGTCATAATCATACCAAACAACAGTTCATCTTTGCACTACGGGCCAAAGAGAACATTCACCACGTGCCATAAAAGACACCGAACAGATGTATCGCCTTTAACCTATTATATCGCCTTTAACCTATCATCTGTTCAACAAATATATCACATCTGTGCCCCCGGCCACAGATATTCACAACAGCTTGATTTTTGGATGATTAGAATGATATAAATGATGAACAGAAGAAATAAGATAACAATAAGTATCGGAAGTTTACTTTGTACATATTCAAATAATGTCCAAATTGTCAACATGATGTGGAGTGAAATTCAAGATCCACAGTTCAGAATAACGGTTACAATTCAATAGAAAGGTTCACGTAAATAGGAAGGTTCAGTTGAAATAATGAAGTTCAACTATTATGGAACATATAATATTTTCAGGAATTATAGAAGCAATAGTTCCATAATAAATTTCGATTTAGGAGTATGAAAGAAAATAATATCCCTTACCGTAGCAGGTTTGATTAACAAAAGGTGAAGAAAATTAATACAAAGGGTTATTCACCAACAGGCGGCAATCCGCTCCATAAGGTTATTCCCACAATTTAATAGAATTTGAGTACAAAGAGTTATTTACCAAACAGGCGGCAATCCGCTCCGTAAGGTTATTCTCAGATATTAATAATGAATGAATACGAAAGGTTATTCACCAACAGGCGGCAATCCGCTCCGTAAGGTTATTCCCACAATTTAATACATGGAAATAAAAGGCACGTCTTATGAGTAAGGAAGAAACAATATTATTATCGAGAATCAAATAATGATAATCCCTTACCATAGTATGTTTGAATAATGGAAGATGAAAAAGATGGTATCCCTTACTTCAACACGTGACTGGATATTGATTTAAATGAGGTTGATTAACTTGAACAGTACACGTATACTTATAGATCTTCACAAATACTCAAGATGACTTAAGCACACTTAGAGAGAACTTTCACAAGAAGTATTTAGAGAGAGAAAGAAAGAACAAGTAAGGAAGTTTATGAAAAATCCTTAAGTTAAGGCTTCTATTTATAGCCAAAAATCTTATCATTCATTTAATCTAAACCATTCATTTAAAGATCATCTTTTAATCTACACCATCCATTTCAAATATTATATTATCTTTAATCTACACCATTCATTTCATATCACCTAATAATCACCTAACTTTATATTATAAACAAATCAATTTAATTATTCAACAATAATTCACACTTTAATCTACACCATTCATTTCATATCACCTAATAATCACCTAACTTTATATTATAAACAAATAACTTTATCAATTCAATTATTATGACTAATTGTTATAAATACAGTATAGTTAGTTCTTATATATCAAGTCAATAAATTAATGAAATACAACTGTTTAAATAACATCATAATAGAGATAACAATAATGTAAAATAAAGCATACGTTACAGTGTAATGACAATTATTGATTCAATAATGTGAATTACTGTGCATATGTTACTGTGACAATTATTAGGTTCAATAATTTTAAAAACAGTGCAACAACAATTATTGACTCAATGATATAAAATACAGTGTAATGACAATTATTAAATCAATAATGCAAAATACTGTGTAACAACAATTATTGAATTGATAATATAAAATATTATGCAGTGACAATTATCGATGAAATGATGCGTAACAGTTACGGTGTCAATTATCAGACCAATAATATGAGACACTATGCAATACCGTGTGTTACTGTAGAGTACCGAGTGCTACAGAAAATACCAATAACTACCGTATGCTACTATTCTTTTATCACCGGTATTTTAACAGTTCCGTTGACTATTTTTATTTAAAAAGGTTATTTCTGTCGTTTTCTATATCCGACAAATATTCCGTTGTGGGGTCCACCAATAATTTGTTATTTCGGCGCCGTCGGACCAAACGAATATTCCCCGACCAAACGAATATTCCCCGACAAAGCGAATATTGTCCGACAAAATAAAATTTGCACATAACATCCTTAACTTTCAATTTTGTTAATTTAACCACTTACTGTTTCAAAAAAAATATATATGAAGAAAAATTAAATTTTGTATTTCATAAAATTCGGGGTCTTACAATTATTCTCGGTATTATTATTATTATTATAGTTATTATTATCATTATTATTATTATTATGGGTATTATTATTATTATTATTATGGATATTATTATTATTATCAGTATTATTAGTATTATCAGTATTATTATTATTATCGGTATTATTATTATTATTATTATTATTATTATTATTATTATTATTATTATTACTATTATTATAATTATTATTGTTATTATTATTATTGTTGTTGTTGTTGTTCTTCTTCTTCTTCTTCTTCTTCTTATTATTATTATTATTATTATTATTATTATTATTACTAACGAAAAATTATATTAAAATTAGATTCAAATTTGAAAAATAAAAAAATTATTATTATCTATATTATTATTAAGAAAATTATAAAATATAAAAATTATAAAAATTATTCTTATTGGTATTATTCTTATTCTTATTACTAATATTACTAATATTATTATTATTATTATTATTATTACAGTTATTATTATTATGGATATTATTATTATCAGGATTATTATTATTACTACTATTAGTATAATTATTATTGTTATTATTATTACTATATTTATTATTATTATTATTATTGTTATTATTATTATTATTATTATTATTATTATTATTACTACTACTATTATTATTATTATTACTATTATTATTACTATTGTTGTAATTACTATTACTATTATTATTATTATTATTATTATTATAGTGTAAGGGTGAATTTGATTTCGGCAAAAAAAAATTTGTGAGATGAAATTTTAGTTATTAGATTAAGTTAGAAGTATCTGAATCGTCTTTGTGTTTTTAAATTTAAAATAAATTCTGTTTTATTGTATAGATATATATTTTAAAAAATATTCTAATTTCTTGCTTTACCTAACGCTACTAACGAGATTGATAATCTTGACATGGTTGGATAGGAGGATTTAGAAATATATCAATATGTTATTTTCTTTGGGAAAAAAAAATACTTCATATGTACCAAATTATAAATTCTTTATTAATTTTTAAAAAATTAAATTTAGACATTTTTAAAATTAAAATGAATAAGATTTATTAAAAATGATTAAACAATAAATTTTATTATTAGTACTTGTTATTTAATAATTTATAATATTCATTGTTACAATGACTAAAATTAAATTTATATGTTAATTTGAATTTTAAATTAACTTTAAAAAATTAATAATAATCTTTTTTAAAACATGCAAAATTCCACCGGGCCTCTCGAAACTACAGTTGGTTGTTAATTAATATGAATGATCTACTTTTCGGCTACTTCAATATTTTTATGAATTTGCTCAGTACGCATTACTTGTGACATGAATTCGATGATTTAATACATAATTGAAGAACCATTTTTTGACGAATATATTTATTTAAAATAATTTTTATATCATGATAGTTCAATAAGAGACTAATAAAATTTATTACAAATAATTAATAATTAATAAAATTTGTTGCAAATAAATATTATTACAATTACCGTTAAAATTAATATTTGTGTCGTGTGTATTAAAAACAATCGCTAAATAGATGTCATGGAAGAGATTTGTATAGAGTCTATTCGAGTCGACTACTTTATCTTGAGCGTCACCTGAACTCATTATCTTATCAAATTAAACTCAGGTAACATTATAAGATTTAGAGCTAAAATCAGCTGAGTTGGGAATCGATTTGGTTATAAATCACGAATTAAAAATCCTAATTACATCTGTTATTTATTTTTGTAAATATATATTTAATAATATAAATATTATTTTTAAAGAATGCATCAAAAATATAATTATTTATAACGAATTTTATTATTTTGTTAAATATAATTATTTAGTATGTGATTTTTTATATTATTAATATATTATTATTTTAATATTTAAAAGAAATTATTTTATTTTAAATATTAAAATAATAATACATAAATAATATAAAATATTATATCACATATACTCAAAAATATTTAATAATTTTTTCAATAAAAGACTGGCAAAGAAAGACCTTATAGAAAAACAAGTCAGACATAATATGCTACTTCTATCATTCCTCCCATTGAACAGGGAAATGGGATGACAGTAGTCAGTAGACATCAAAGTATCCATTTCCGCAGTTTGCAGATTTGGGTAAACATTTTCTTTCTTTCATTCAAATAAAAGTCTCAACCTATCTAGAAGACAATAAATGAAGTGACAGCTTTTGTGTGTATGTATACACATAATATTAGCAATCATGTTATAAAAAAAAGATTAAAAAAAAAATACACAAATTATAAACACCGAACGACAAGTAGACCCCAATGAAAAAATATCAAGTTTTATTATATATAATGACACATGTAAAAATTAAATATAAAAATAATAAAATTTATTATTTTAATATTATGTCATTATATCTATTATTATTCATAATAAAATTGAAAAATATCTCCATCTCCTAACAGTAATTTTTTTATCCTAAAAAAATCCATCGTATTAGAGTAAGTGGTAAAAATTTATAAGGGAAAGTATACGGCTAGTAGTATTTACTAGTAACATGACTAATAATTACTTATTTTAATTTGGCAGAAATAAAATGACAATAAAAGAAATTATTATTTTTATAAGATTTAATTTACATTATATGTATTATTTATATGAGAGAATTTTTTTTTAAATATTAATTTTTTTAATAAAAATATCAATTTTTGACAATAAAATGAGAAAAATGGTACATAAAAATAAAAAAAAGAAAAAAGAAAATCATTTACCTACTCACATCATGCTCCCATGCCCTTTTTCACCGCTCTGTATACTCTTTAAAATCATCCATATCATCATACACCCTATATCCTAGCCATACTCCCATTAGTCACATCCTAGTTTCCTCCTTTCCCTTTGCTGTTTTAAGAACAAGAGGAAAAATAATAATAATAAAAATAAAGGGTGGAAATAATATCATGTGCCTGGAAAAAGAGCCGACATTTTTAGAATGAAAATTACATTTTCAACCCAAAATGATGCATTACAAAATTGTATCATGTATATAGAACAAGTATATATATATAATATTCGGACATAAAATTAGATATAACATATTAATTTTAATTATTAGAAAAATAAAATTTGATACAAATTTTTGTGTCAAATTACCTTTTTTAATAATTAAAATTAATTGAAATTAATATTATATCTGATTATAATTCTTTTAAATTTATTCTAAAAAATATTATTTTTCAAGAAAAATTAAAGATTGGGTGCTACTTCCACCCACATATTGGTGGAGACCATCTTAACTTATAGAGAGTGCATTTAGCATTATTAAATTATTAGCTGATCTCCCGGCCTCACCAGTCTCCACCCTTTTTGTTAAAAAAAAAAGGAAAAAGTAAGAGTCAACTTTGAAACTTTTACGTCACTGTTTGCCATGATTCTAAATAGCCAAAACTATAATATTCATTTCTAGAAGAGCAAGTGAACAACTCTTAAAATCACGAGACTTGTTCTATTCTGGAGTATTAGATAACCAACCAAGCAATACCTGCAGGACATGGGTTACCCTTCTGCCTAATAGTAATAGGTGGAAGAGTAATAATTAATAGGAAAACCTATGCCAAAAACAAATAGCAATATATGGGTCTAAACTCTAAATTACCAAAACCAAAAATTACTTGGGTTAGCAAAAAACGAATATATGGCCAGAATATGAAGCATACATGCATGCATGCATGTATGTATATCTGCGTTTTGTTATATGGATTAAGCCAAAAGTGTGATGGCGTAGCTCGGAGAAAAGAGGGAATGATCAGACAGCTCAGTTTTCGTAAGTTTAATTTGTTTGCTTTATTCAGGTGACCTCGAGAAATAGACTCGAACAACATTTGAACCTTAAGCTACAAACAGTAGATTCGCTTTTGTTATATTATCATTTGTGCTTTTTCGTGCATGAATTTTTTTTTTAAAAATCTGAATCTAAATAAAGCCAAAAGAAGTTCAACTATATATGTAGTTTTTACTATCACCTAGTCTTAATTTACTTTTGTTTTTTCTGAATATATTTTTATAATTTATTTAAATATTATTTCAGTTTAATTATTATCGTGGATATAGACCATGGGAAGTGTGTGAAACTTAGTCCTTGACGTAGTTTAATGTTAAGTGATAATATACTGTCTCTCGTGATTGAATCAAGAAATGCGCACCATGCCCGGTACCGCACTAATAATCAACAAATTTATTCTTAATAAAAATAAATTTTATTTGTTCTAAAATTTTTAATATATTTTTGAAGCTATTAATTTTAAAGTTACTATCATAATATTATTATTTTTTTCAAACTTAATTTTGAAATACATAAAATAATAATATTTGTGCACGTAGAATTATTCTAAGAGATATATTACAGTGATAACATGATGATATTTAATTTATAAATTTTATTTTAATTTTATAAAAAAATTGGGAAAATGTATTTTTAAAGTAAAAATCGATGGAATAATATTTTAAAAAAATGTAATTTTAACATGCCTTGAAATATGTAATTTGGCGGAGAGTATAGTTTTACAATTTTTGGAAAAATGATATGACAGATGGTGGTGCGGGGTAAGAGAAAGATGATAGAGAAAGAAGAGAGAGAATGTATAAATTAGACGATTGTTATGGTAATTTGTAGGAGAGTGACAAAAGGTAAGTATGGTGGAGTGCGAACAGCAGCATGTTTGATTTTGGACTAAATAAATTTCAAAATTTTGGAAGTAAATCTGTCCTTGGCTGCAATATTTACTTTCATGGGGGTACTTTGAGGCACAAAATGGCGTCAAAATTCCTTCCTCCCCATTAATTTATATACGAAATGTCCAGTCAATTGTTGTATCACTCATTTAATGCTTCTGCATTTCTCTTTTTGTTGTATCCCATCCATTACTATATATATAATAAAATAGTTAAAAATTTCATTTAAATTAAATTATCTTGACATAAAAATTTTAATTAATTGACATTAAAAAATCTTAGATTTGGTTCTCAATGATAACATGCAAGTGTATTGTAGTTACGTTTATGTGTGAGTCAGAATGTAGGATATTAATTATTTTCTCCGTTTAAATTTATTTGTTATAATTTAAAAATATATATTTATTAAAAAAATTATTCCCAAATTATTTATTTTATTATCAATTTTTTTTTGTTTTAATTATTATTTTAACTTTTTTTAGAGCAATAAAATAGAGTAGAAAGATAAGAAAAAATGAGTTTGATTGTTTTTTTAATGTCAAAGTTAATAATGCTATGTTTGCGATGAATTGTTTTTATAAAATTAAATAAGAGTAGTATTGAAAAAATAAGATAAAAAATAGTGTTTCTTCCCTGGTGCTGTTTATCTCATATCGCGCGCATTGCGAGACTGCCCCAGATTCCATTTAATTACGATATTGTCACTGGTCGCTACTTTCTCCTTATTTACACTTTTGTCATCCAGTAACTTTAATTATCATTTTGCCACTAGCTTTTATTTTTTCTACAAGATCAAATATAAATTAAATAAAAATAATAAAAACACATAAAATTACATAAATTATATAAAATGACCTAAAATACTTAAAAACTCACAATTAATTAAGCCTAAAAATACCTAATAAATATGAATAAAATCCTACTTATCAGTTCGATACATCCGGGTCCCCGAATGATCTCTCTTCGGTTCGATACCTCCGGGTTCTCGAATGATCTCTCTTCAGACAGAGACCTCTGGGTCCCCGAAAGATTTTTGTTCCTTCGGATAAACATTCTTATGTTCCCGAAGCAGCTTTCCCTTCGGTTTAATGTTTTTCAGCTCCCGAAAGAGTTTTTCTCCTCTACTATGTTGCTCCTGAATTCTTGTATAAAGTTCAAAGAGGATATGCCTTCGGTCTGATATCTCTTGTGTACATACGTAAGACCCCGAATTTTATGAAATATAAAATTTAATTTTTTCATATATATATTTTTTTTCATAAAACAGTAAGTGGTTAAATTGGCAAAGTTAAAAGTTAAGGATGTTCCGTGTAAATTATACCTTGTTGGACAATATTCTTTTTGTCGGGGAATATTTGTTTTGTCGGGGAATATTCGTTTTGCCCGTACGATGGCGCAATATAATATTCGTGTCGTACGACGGCGCCGAAATAACTAATTATTGGTGGAACCCACAACGGAATATTTGTCGGATATAGAAAACGACAGAAGTAACCTTTTTAAATAAAAATAGTCAACAGTGTTAACTGTTAAAATACCGGTGATAAAAGAATAGTAGCATACGGTAGTTTATGGTATTTTCTATAGCACACGGTACTCTACAGTAGCACACGGTATTGCGCAGTGTCTTATATTATTGATCTGATAATTGACACCGTAACTGTTGCACATCATTTCATCAATAATTATCGCTGCATAATATTTTATGTTATCAATTCAATAATTGTTGTTACATAGTATTTTGCATTATTGATTTAATAATTATCATTACACTGTATTTCATATCATTGAATCAATAATTGTTGATGCACTGTAGTTAAAAATTATTGAACCTAATAATTGGCATAGTAGTTGTTGCATTATTATGAATTATTACTATGGTAGTATTATTTGGTAATTTGATTATTATAATATATTCATAAAGTTGTTTGTTTTATGAGACAATATAATATATAAAGTTATTTGTTTTATTATGAATATTATAATAAGATTTTGTTTTATATGAAAATATATTTTACAGAAAACGTGCTGAACGAATTCAACATTGGTGTGCCTCACCTACCACGCATAGTACCATCTTTTCTCCTATAAATAGCTTGCTCAGCTGAATAGAAAAATCACACTTAAAACATAAATTTTTTCTATAAGAATTTTATGAGTTTTCTCTGAGAATAGTAAGGTTATTTTGAGTGTTTGAAGGCCAAAAGGAGTGCAGGAATTTTTCAAGTAAGTCTTTTATTAAAGAGTAGTAATTTCATAAATTCCTATTTTTCACGGTATTCACAAATCTTCTTTTAGAAGACTCTTCTTTGAGAAGATTCATTTTTAAAAGTTTTCTTTGAAAGATTTATTTTGGAATATTACTTTAAAAACTATTTTAAAGTTGTTATATTACACTACAAAAATTATGTTAAATATATATAATTTTGATAATTCATATTATACGAGTTATTATACACTTTAAAATTTATATGTGGTAATTACTAATTTTATTATAAATATGTAGGTTGATCAACCTCATTTAAATCAATATCCAGTCACGTGTTAAGGTAATGAATATTATTCTTTTCACACTCTTAAATTTATTGCGGTAAGGAATGTCATTTTTTTTCTTACTATGGTAAGGAATATCATCTTCTTTCATATTCTAACTTACTACGGTAAGGAATACCATTCATTTCATACTCTTAAACTTACTACTGTAAGGAATACCATTCATTTCAAACTCTTAAATTTATTACGGTAAGGAATATCATATTCTTTCATCTTCTATTATTTAAACTTACTACGGTAAGGAATATTATTCTTTTCACACTCTTAAATTTACTGTGGTAAGGAATATCATCTTCTTTCATATTCTAAATTACTACGGTAAGGGGTATCATTCTTTTCATCACCATAAATAGATATTATTTTCTTACTTACTGGAAAGGATTATCATTCTTTTATTCTCGAAAATAATATCATTTCTTTCTTGTGCCATTTATTTCCATGTATTAAATTGTGGGAATAACCTTACGGCGCGGAATACCGCATGTTGGTGAATAACCTTTTGTATTCATTCCTTATTAATCTTTGAGAATAACCTTACGATGCGGATTATCGCATGTTTGGTGAATAACTCTTCGTATTCAAATTGATGGGAATAACCTTACGGCGCGGATTATCGCCTGTTTGGTGAATAACTATTCGTATTCAAATTGATGGGAATAATCTTACGGCGCGGATTACCGCCTGATGGTGAATAACCCTTTTTATTTGTCTCGTGTGGAAATAATTTGTCTACACGAATTATCACATGACACTTTTATTCCATATTCGTAAGTGATATCATTTTCCTTTATACTCATAAGGGATACCATCTTTTTCATCTTCCATTATTCAAACTTACTATGGTAAGGGATATTAATTTCCTTCACCTTTTGTTAATCAAACCTGCTACGGTAAGGGATATTATTTTCTTTCATACACCTAAATCGAAACTTATTATGGAACTATTGCTTCTATAATTCCTGAAAATATTATATGTTCCATAATAGTTGAATTTCATTATTTCAACTGAACCTTCCTATTTTCTGAACATTTCTATTGAACTGTAACCGTTATTCTGAACTATGGATCTTGGATATCATTTTTAAATTTCACTCCACATCATGTTGGCAATTTGGACATTATTTGAATCTGCACAAAGTAAACTTCCGATACTTATTGTTTATCCTGTTCTTCTGTTCATCATTTGTATCACTGTTATTTATATTAATCATCAAGAATCAAGCTGTTGTGAATATCTGTGGCCGGGGGCACAGATGTGATATAATTGTTGAACAGATGATAGGTTAAAGGCGATACATCTGTTCGGTGTCTTTTATGGCACGTGGTGAATGTTCTCTTTGGCCCGTAGTGCAAAGATGAACTGTTGGTTGGTATGATTATGACCAAAAGCTGAATCTGGTATAATCATGACCGTTGGTGTTATATTAAATGTCTTTGGGCCGTAGTGCAAAGATGAACTGTTGATCTGCATGATTATGACCAGGAACTGTGAAGTTGTATTATCTTGACTAATGGTATTTCAGATGATAAAAGTTGATGATATTTTTACTAAAAAGAGAAGCGAGTGGACATTATAGTCTGCATTATTCTTCTAATAGATTGCTCATTCCGCTGCTCTCATTGATCTGAACATTGTTCAAGAATTTAATTGCAGTTTTTGATATAAACCTTGTAGTCTATTGTATTCTATCAAGAACTTAACTGTTGAAGGCTAATGATAATTTATTCATCATTATCTTAGTCATGATATTTTTTACTGGGCTATTTGAGCTCACCCTTTCTTTTGTTCCATTGTTTTTCAACAGGAGATGAAAACGTAACGGGGTCTAGCCGGGGAATGGAGTGAGAGTCCGAGGAATAGCTATCCTAGTCTTCACGTGTTGTAAAATAGTGTGGCAATAATCGTGAAGACTTAGTTGTGTATTATTATACACTGTATTGTTGTACGTTGTGCTTTGTTGTAATAATTTTGTTATAGTCTTTTGACGACTCAAGTTTGGGCTGTGTAGGCCTAAATTTGGGGGCGTCACAGTTGGCATCAGAGCTTAGAGATATGGTCTTTAATGGAGATCTGGGGTTAGAACTAGGAGGGGAGAGACGAATAGAATCAGTCACTAGTGCGTCCTACCTAAATTAGATTTTTATCTAATGAATTGATTTGAATATAGGGACATGAAGTGATGAGTCAGTTTGTTTGAACTAACAATTATTTTGTGACCACAGTTAAGTATGACATCTGAAAATCGAGAGGTTAACTATGGAATACCCGAAGCAAATGTAGCCGAGAATCAGGAGGCCCCAAACAATCCTCCTGCCAACTCAGGAAATAATGTTCCTGATAACATAATGAACGATGGATTCTTTAGGAATTTCATGCAGTTCATACAGAATCAAGCAAGAGAAAATCCAGTCAATAATAACGGTAGAAACGCTGGTAATTTGAGGATGGTCACTGTCAAGCAATTTAAAGAATTGGGACCACCTGAATTCCACGGGAAGCCTGACCCACTCAAAGCGGAGGCATGGCTAAAGCAGAAGACAAAAATACTTGATGTCTTACAATGCGCTGATGATCAGAAGGTGCCATTTGCCACTTTTATGTTACGAGGTGAGGCGGATCATTGGTGGGAAACGGTAAAACGTATCCAACCTTCAGCACTCGAAATGTCTTGGACAGAATTCGAAGAACTGTTTAACGAGAAGTATTTCCCAGAAAGCATCCGCCATATGAAAGAGGTGGAATTCATTAAGCTGGAGCAGGGAAACATGACAGTCTCCCAATATGAAGCTAAGTTCGCTGAGTTATCTCGTTTTACCACCCATCTAGTGAATGACGAAGCACGAATGAGTCGGATGTTCCTAAGAGGTTTGAGACTCAAAATTCGTCAACAACTTAGCTCTCATAAATTCAGTTTGTATTCAGATGTTGTGGATATGGCTCAAAGGGTGGAGCAGATAGATGAAACATTGCAGCCAAGAGTTAATGATCAGCATAGAGAAAGGAATGACAACAACCACAGGAACGAGAACCATCAAGGAGGTAACCAACACTTCGGTGGTAATTCCACATCAAATAACAGAAGAGGAGAATCCAGTGGGAACAATTTCAAAAGAAAGAGATTCCATAATAATTATGGAAGGGCACCAGCACCAGTACCAGCACCAGCACCGACCCCAGTTTTAAGAGGAGAATATCGACCACCAGTGAGATGCTATAGGTGTGGTCAGGAAGGTCACATCAGCCCAAACTGTACACAGCAGTCCAAAAAGTGCTACAGTTGTGGGAAAGAGGGTCATCTTGCGCGATTTTGTCCTACCACAAAATCGAGTCCAGCTGCAATGATGATACCAAAAGCTAGCGCGGATAAGGGAAAATCTGTAGTTCAAGGGAGAGCTTTTGTTGTGACATCCCAAATAGCACGAAACTCGAACGAGGTGATAACCGGTAAGCTATTCATAAATTCTCGTGAAGTCTACGCTTTGTTAGATACTGGCTCTACCCATTCTTTTATCTCACCTGCATGTGCTCAGCGTTTAAACTTAACTCCTGAAAATTTGGACTTTGACTTATCAGTTGAAACCCCATTAGGAGAAATGACCATTACATCTATTGTCTATAAATCTTGCCTAGTTCAAATCAACAACCTCACATTACTTGTTGACCTTATTTCTTTGGAAATGCATGAATTTGATGTGATTTTAGGAATTGATTGGTTGACTACCCATCATGCTAAAATTGATTGTTTTCATAAGATTATTAGTTTTCATATTCCTAATCAACCTGTCATGCAAATTCAAGCAACTAAACCATTGAAATCTATAACTGTTATTTCTAGCCATAAAGCCATTCGTTTATTAAAAAACGGATGTCAAGCCTTTTTAGCTCATGTCACTGATTTGAACAAAAATACGTCAAACTTGAATGATATTCCCACTGTTAATGAGTTTCCTGACGTTTTTCCTGAAGAACTTCCTGGCTTACCCCCAAACCGTGAAATTGAATTTTGTATTGATCTTGAACCCGGTACCAAGCCCATTTCCAAAGCCCCATACCGAATGGCTCCCATTGAACTTCAAGAGTTAAAGGTCCAACTACAGGAATTGTTGGATACCGGTTTCATTCGTCCGAGTGCATCACCTTGGGGTGCTCCTGTTCTATTTGTGAAGAAGAAAGACGGGAGTATGAGATTGTGCATTGACTACCGAGAATTGAACCATGTCACCATCAAAAACAGGTATCCGTTACCTCGAATTGATGACATGTTTGATCAGTTGCAGGGTGCTCAATATTTCTCAAAGATTGATCTCCGTTCTGGATATCATCAGTTAAAGGTTAAAGCTGATGACATTCCAAAGACTGCTTTCAGAACTCGTTATGGGCATTATGAGTTTTTAGTCATGCCTTTTGGACTAACCAATGCTCCTGCAGCTTTCATGGACATGATGAACCGAATATTCAAGGAATATTTGGATCGTTTTGTGGTTGTCTTTATTGATGACATCCTCATATACTCCAAGGGTCGCGAGGATCATGAACAACACCTGAGATTGATACTCCAAAAGCTCCGTGAGAACAAATTATATGCCAAGTTGAAGAAATGTGAGTTCTGACTTGAGTAGGTCACATTTCTTGGGCATGTGATTTCTAGTCAAGGAATATCAGTCGATCCTGCGAAGATTGAAACGGTACTAAATTGGGAACAACCCAAGACAGTAACCGAAGTCCGAAATTTTCTGGGTCTAGCTGGTTATTATCGGAGATTCGTAGAAGGATTTTCTCGAATCGCCACTCCATTAACTCAGCTTACTCGGAAAAGCACAAAATTCATATGGAGCGAGCAATGCGAGAAAAGTTTTCAAGAGCTTAAGAGGAGACTTGTTTCAGCTCCTGTTCTGACCATTCCATCAGGATCGAGAGAATTTGTCATATACAACGATGCTTCAGGCAAAGGTCTAGGCTGTGTCCTTATGCAACATGGAAAGGTTATAGCCTATGCCTCTCGACAACTCAAAGATTATGAGAAAAATTACCCTACTCATGATCTAGAGTTGGCAGCAGTCGTTTTCGCGTTGAAGATCTGGAGACACTACTTGTACGGAGAGAAAGTGGATATCTATACGGATTATAAAAGTCTCAAGTATTTCTTCACCCAGAAGGAACTCAACATGCGACAACGACGTTGGCTTGAGCTGTTGAAGGATTATGATCACACAATCCAGTATCACCCGGGAAAGGCGAACGTCGTAGCTGACGCTTTGAGCAGAAAATCTTATGCGAGTACAAGTGCACTGCTGACAACACAAAAGCGTATTTTGTACGACTTGCAAAAGATGGAGATAGAGCTAAAGACACCAGGGACCCACTCGAGGATTGCTCACGTACGAGTAGAACCGGCTTTAATCGATAAAATTAAAGCTGCGCAAGCTACCGATCCGAAACTGATGAACATGATGAAGAAAGTACAAGAAGGTGTCATTCCCGAAGCAAGAATTGACGAGAAAGGAATACTTCGAGTCAACTCTCGACTCTGTGTTCCTAACGATCCTGAATTAAAGCAAAAAATCATGATGGAGGCACACAACACGCCGTTTGCAATCCACCCAGGAGGTACCAAGATTTATCGAGATCTTCGACATACATTTTGGTGGAACAATATGAAAAGAGAGATTGCAGAGTTTATCTCAAGGTGCCTAACTTGTCAACGTGTCAAGGCAGAATATCAAGTACCTAAAGGTCCATTACAACCACTTGAAGTTCCCGAATGGAAGTGGGAACACATCAATATGGACTTCGTGACGGGTCTTCCCAAAGTTTCTCAAGGCTTAGATGCAATTTGGGTCATCGTAGATAGATTGACCAAATCTGCTCATTTCTTGCCTATACGAGAAAACTTTTCACTTGAACGTCTTGCCGGTATGTACATAAATGAGATTGTGAGATTGCATGGCATGCCAGTTTCCATAGTTTCTGATCGAGATCCTAGATTCACTTCACGCTTTTGGATCAGTCTACAAAAAGCTATGGGCACCGAGCTACGATTCAGTTCTGCATACCATCCTCAAACGGACGGACAATCGGAAAGGACGATCCAGACCCTCGAAGATCTTTTGAGACTTTGCGTACTAGATTTCAAAGGAAGTTGGGATAAGTAGTTGCCATTGGTGGAATTTTTCTACAACAATAGTTACCAAGCAAGTATAGGCATGGCTCCATTCGAGGCTTTATATGGACGCAAATGTCGCTCTCCAATATGTTGGAATGAAGTAGGAGAAGCAAATTTGTTGGGACCCGAGTTGGTACGCTTGACGACTGAAAAGATTCAAATGATCCGACAATGAATACAGATAGCGCAAGAACGACAAAAGAGTTATGCTGATCTTCATCGGAGAGATGAGAAATTCAACGTCGGAGATCATGTATTCTTACGTGTTTCTCCATGGAGAGGAGTTACGAGATTCGGAAAGAGAGGAAAACTCAACCCTTGATTTATTGGCCCATTTGAAATCCTCGATCGGGTGGGAACTGTAGCCTACAGACTAGCCTTACCACCAAGTATGTCTCGCATCCATAACGTTTTTCACATATCTATGTTACGTAAATATGTGAAGGACCCAAACCACGTTATTGAGTTAAAACCGGACGTTATAGCAGAAGATTTAACGTACGAGGAGATACCTGTCAAAATCTTAGATAAGAAGGAGCAGATCTTACGCTCAAATGTTATACCTCAAGTTAAGGTTTTATGGAGGAACCAAGATACTGAGAAAATGACCTGGGAGCTAGAATCTGAGATGAAATCTAGGTATCCATACCTCTTCGAAATGCCAGGTACGTCAATTTCGGGGACGAAATTTCATAAGGAGGGGAGGTTGTAAGACCCCGAATTTTATGAAATATAAAATTTAATTTTTTCATATATATATTTTTTTTCATAAAACAGTAAGTGGTTAAATTGGCAAAGTTAAAAGTTAAGGATGTTCCGTGCAAATTATACCTTGTTGGACAATATTCTTTTTGTCGGGGAATATTCGTTTTGTCGGGGAATATTCGCTTTGCCCGTACGATGGCGCAATATAATATTCGTGTCGTACGACGGCGCCGAAATAACTAATTATTGGTGGAACCCACAACGGAATATTTGTCGGATATAGAAAACGACAGAAGTAACCTTTTTAAATAAAAATAGTCAACGGTGTTAACTGTTAAAATACCGGTGATAAAAGAATAGTAGCATACGGTAGTTTATGGTATTTTCTGTAGCACACGGTACTCTACAGTAGCACACGGTATTGTGCAGTGTCATATATTATTGATCTGATAATTGACACCGTAACTGTTGCACATCATTTCATCAATAATTATCGCTGCATAATATTTTATGTTATCAATTCAATAATTGTTGTTACAAAGTATTTTGCATTATTGATTTAATAATTATCATTACACTGTATTTCATATCATTGAATCAATAATTGTTGATGTACTGTAGTTAAAAATTATTGAACCTAATAATTGGCATAGTAGTTGTTGCATTATTATGAATTATTACTATGGTAGTATTATTTGGTAATTTGATTATTATAATATATTCATAAAGTTGTTTGTTTTATTAGACAATATAATATATAAAGTTGTTTGTTTTATTAGACAATATAATATATAAAGTTATTTGTTTTATTATGAATATTATAATAAGATTTTGTTTTATATGAAAATATATTTTACAGAAAACGTGCTGAACGAATTCAGCACTATCGTGCTGAACGAATTCAGCATTGGTGTGCCTCACCTACCGCGCATAGTACCATCTTTTCTCCTATAAATAGCTTGCTCAGCTGAATAGAAAAATCACACTTAAAACATAAATTTTTTCTATAAGAATTTTATGAGTTTTCTCTGAGAATAGTAAGGTTATTTTGAGTGTTTGAAGGCCAAAAGGAGTGCAGGAATTTTTCAAGTAAGTCTTTTATTAAAGAGTAGTAATTTCATAAATTCCTATTTTTCACGGTATTCACAAATCTTCCTTTAGAAGACTCTTCTTTGAGAAGATTCATTTTTAAAAGCTTTCTTTGAAAGATTTATTTTGGAATATTACTTTAAAAACTATTTTAAAGTTGTTATATTACACTACAAAAATTATGTTAAATATATATAATTTTGATAATTCATATTATACGAGTTATTATACACTTTAAAATTTATATGTGGTAATTACTAATTTTATTATAAATATATAGGTTGATCAACCTCATTTAAATCAATATCCAGTCACGTGTTAAGGTAATGAATATTATTCTTTTCACACTCTTAAATTTATTGCGGTAAGGAATGTCATTTTTTTTCTTACTATGGTAAGGAATATCATCTTCTTTCATATTCTAACTTACTACGGTAAGGAATACCATTCATTTCATACTCTTAAACTTACTACTGTAAGGAATACCATTCATTTCAAACTCTTAAATTTATTACGGTAAGGAATATCATATTCTTTCATCTTCTATTATTTAAACTTACTACGGTAAGGAATATTATTCTTTTCACACTCTTAAATTTACTGTGGTAAGGAATATCATCTTCTTTCATATTCTAAATTACTACGGTAAGGGGTATCATTCTTTTCATCACCATAAATAGATATTATTTTCTTACTTACTGGAAAGGATTATCATTCTTTTATTCTCGAAAATAATATCATTTCTTTCTTGTGCCATTTATTTCCATGTATTAAATTGTGGGAATAACCTTACGGTGCGGAATACCGCATGTTGGTGAATAACCTTTTGTATTCATTCCTTATTAATCTTTGAGAATAACCTTACGATGCGGATTATCGCATGTTTGGTGAATAACTCTTCGTATTCAAATTGATGGGAATAACCTTACGGCGCGGATTATCGCCTGTTTGGTGAATAACTATTCGTATTCAAATTGATGGGAATAACCTTACGGCGCGGATTACCGCCTGATGGTGAATAACCCTTTTTATTTGTCTCGTGTGGAAATAATTTGTCTACACGAATTATCACATGACACTTTTATTCCATATTCGTAAGTGATATCATTTTCCTTTATACTCATAAGGGATACCATCTTTTTCATCTTCCATTATTCAAACTTACTATGGTAAGGGATATTAATTTCCTTCACCTTTTGTTAATCAAACCTGCTACGGTAAGGGATATTATTTTCTTTCATACACCTAAATCGAAACTTATTATGGAACTATTGCTTCTATAATTCCTGAAAATATTATATGTTCCATAATAGTTGAATTTCATTATTTCAACTGAACCTTCCTATTTTCTGAACATTTCTATTGAACTGTAACCGTTATTCTGAACTATGGATCTTGGATATCATTTTTAAATTTCACTCCACATCATGTTGGCAATTTGGACATTATTTGAATCTGCACAAAGTAAACTTCCGATACTTATTGTTTATCCTGTTCTTCTGTTCATCATTTGTATCACTGTTATTTATATTAATCATCAAGAATCAAGCTGTTGTGAATATCTGTGGCCGGGGGCACAGATGTGATATAATTGTTGAACAGATGATAGGTTAAAGGCGATATACTAGGTTAAAGGCGATACATCTGTTCGGTGTCTTTTATGGCACGTGGTGAATGTTCTCTTTGGCCCGTAGTGCAAAGATGAACTGTTGGTTGGTATGATTATGACCAAAAGCTGAATCTGGTATAATCATGACCGTTGGTGTTATATTAAATGTCTTTGGGCCGTAGTGCAAAGATGAACTGTTGATCTGCATGATTATGACCAGGAACTGTGAAGTTGTATTATCTTGACTAATGGTATTTCAGATGATAAAAGTTGATGATATTTCTACTAAAAAGAGAAGCGAGTGGACATTATAGTCTGCATTATTCTTCTAATAGATTGCTCATTCCGCTGCTATCATTGATCTGAACATTGTTCAAGAATTTAATTGCAGTTTTTGATATAAACCTTGTAGTCTATTGTATTCTATCAAGAACTTAACTGTTGAAGGTTAATGATAATTTATTCATCATTATCTTAGTCATGATATTTTTTATTGGGCTATTTGAGCTCACCCTTTCTTTTGTTCCATTGTTTTTCAACAGGAGATGAAAACGTAACGGGGTCTAGCCGGGGAATGGAGTGAGAGTCCGAGGAATAGCTATCATAGTTTTCACGTGTTGTAAAATAGTGTGGCAATAATCGTGAAGACTTAGTTGTGTATTATTATACACTGTATTGTTGTACGTTGTGCTTTGTTGTAATAATTTTGTTATAGTCTTTTGACGACTCAAGTTTGGGTTGTGTAGGCCTAAATTTGGGGGCGTCACAACATACATCTAGAGTCCCGAAGAGTTGATTTCCCTCTGAATCTGTCCGTTTACATATACTTTCAGAATGTTTTATTCTACTCTCTCAGCACATCTAAATACTGGAGGAGTGGAGGGTAATGTTAGGATAAGTATTTCGCTAAACTTGATCTGGTAATTCATGTTAGACCAGACTCGATAGACTATCAGCTTAGCTGTCTTTTATGAGGACTCCTTGGTCCGATAGACTTGGGTGGAGTTCCTAAAACCACTCGAATGTTGACTACTTACTACATCTAATCCTAATTAGAGTAGGAATCATATATCCTAAGTGGCTTAAGATAGTTATCTTCTTATTCAACTATTACTTCTCCGATGGACATTCTTATTAAGACTGATAAGTGTTAAAATAAGTATTATAAATATCCGATCAATAATAGAGATGAAAGTTACACTTTTCTATTCTACTAAATACTTAAACTTCTATTATTGACATGTTTTAAAATTTTTACTAACATTCATATTGGAGGAGTCCATCGACGATCCAAACCGTTAAAACTTTTATACAGATATTCTTTTCGAACGATCAACAAAACGTTCAAACAAAATTCAAGCATTAACGATACCCATTACTCCACCAAGGCTTTGGAAAACTATAAATCTAGCCGTAATATCCATTTGCCATTCAATAGCTCCTCGGTTCCTCTCTCTTCTCATTTATGCATGTTCCGCATAATAAACATGGAGAAAAGGTTTAGTAAGTATTATGAAAATAAAAATAAAGTTGCTGATATTTTGAGATCAAAATGATATTGTTAATATATATATACATATAGATATATGGAATAATTTTTTATAATGATTTTAATTATATTTAACTTTTATTCGTCTAACAATATTAACTGTAAAAAATAATATTATCAAACTAAATAAAATTTAATAATATTTTTTATAATTATTTTAACAATACATAACACTTTAAAAGATGTATTATCAAAATAAATAAATATTTAACAATATACTTTTATAATTATTTTAATAATATATAACACTTTAAGAGACACTTATTAATTTAATAATATAATTTTTTATGAAAATTAATATTTTCGTAAATTAATTTAATATTATTATAAATAAATTTTATTTAAATTAATTTATAAAAATATTAATTTCTTTTTTTATCTATCAATATTAATCGCATTTCCTTACCTTTTTTTTTTGGTTAGAAGTTCAATAACAAAAAATATAAGAATAGGATAATGGAGAGGGTGCAAATTAGCAAAACAGATCAGAGTGTGCAGAGGAGCTTGTCTCCTAAATCCGCCGCCAAAGAAGCTCCATTTTGTATTGTTATGGAACCATGCATTAAATGGACTGTGACACTAATCCAGAAGAGTGTATCTCCGGTTCCAATTTTCATCATCACCAGAGATTTTATATCCACAATTGTGAAAGAAATATATTATGATCCAAACAGCCCAAAACCCCTGCTTAGCTATAGAACGCCTAGCCTGTTCTATACTAGTAGTAGCAAGTTATAGACTTATGATCCATGCTTCCTTCCTTCTAATCTTATGTATTACCAACACCCGCAAATAATAAATATAAACACATAATAATTAAATATTATATTTATTTATATTATTAAAAATTAAAATATAATATTAAATTTTTAAATTTTAATATAATTTTTGATAATTTTATACAATAGACTTTATAAAAATATTTATAAAGATAATTTAATTATCTTTATACATCTATAACAATTATTTTTATGAAATTTACTTTGTATATTATAAAAAATTTACTTTATAATATTAATAAATATAATATTTAATTATTGTCCGGGTAAACTTGTCGCATTCAAAATCCCTCCATCTGACCTCTTCACATCCAAAAATAGTGAGAAACTTTAATTATAATAGAAAGTGTTAAAAACTTGTACATTGATTATGTTCCTGATTTTTTTTTTAATATGTCTAAATTTATTTATTCTGTTTTTGTTTTAAAATTTTTTAAAATTTATTTTTAATTAATTTTATAAAAAATTATTAAAAATTACATAACATATATTAAAAAAATAATATTATTAATTTTGACATTAAAAATATAATCATATATTTTTTTTCAATTTCTCTATATTCTATTTTTTTATTCTAAAAAAATTGGGAGATTAATTAAAATAATAAAATAATTTAAATAAATAATTTATTTTTATTTTTTAATAATCATGTATTAATTATACAGATTTTTAAACTTTAGTTTTTTGGGTCTTATTTTAGTACTCAGTAACACACAGTGTAAGCTCGCGTATTCCTAAGAGCTCAACTGACCATCTTTCTCTTCTCCCTCTTTATATTATACTAATTTATTTTTGTTAATTTCTTCCTCTTTATTTTTATTTCTCCGACGGATGAATTATAGACTAAATATAATTTAAAATTTATTTTCTCTTTCTAATAAATTGATTAAATATAATCTCAAACTATATTTAAAAGATTAAATCAAGAAATTTGATAGTCTATAAATTATAATTTTAATTATATTTAAATAAGAGAATTAAAAAATAATTAGATTTTTTTTTGATTTATTAATTTTTTTATATTATAATTTACAAAATAGTTTAACTACTGAAAAAAATTAAAAATTAAAAAATATTTATTAATATTATATAAATTAAATATAATTTATAAAATAATCTAATTACTGAAAATGCTCATATAATATTTCTTTTTCTCTGAAAGTGCCCTGAACTCTTGGCCATATCATTTACACTTTCAGCTTCATAGGTTTATACAAGTCTATATTAACACTTGGCATCATATATACACACAACCATATATACAAACACACACATATATATAAACTTGATTTCAAGCCCTTCTCTCTCCATCAATTCTCTTTTTCTCCCCGTACCCTCTTTATCTTTCTTCTTGTATGATCTACAACTCTATTAGCAGCAAAATGTGCCATAACCCATCTACAGTTGTTACTGCTCCTTCCTCTCCTTGTCCAAAACCTCTTAACCCGAAAGCCGAAAAGTTTTTTGGCTCCAAAAATAACTCTTATAGTCCCAATAATGGTGGCATCAAGTTTCCTCATCAAATCTGCATCCCAAAATCTCTGCTTCCGGCTCCGGCAGCACAGTTTATGCACGGATACCCAGCTCCGGCACCGGCGCTGTGCTCTTATAACCACTATTATCAGTACTATCAGCCACATCAACACAGTACTTTAGAGACTTATCAGTGCTATCTTCCCGGGTATGGACCCGAATTGGTACCAAAACCCGGGTATGAAAGAAAAATGAGGGAAAATGGGTATAAACTTGTATCCAATAAGATGGGAGGTTTGAAGGAAGGAACAGGGGGTTTTAGTAATGGTAAAGTGAGTGGCAGGTTTGTTCCACCAAGGTTTTGGGTCAATAGTTTTCGAAGAAGGCAGAATAGTACCGAGGAGCAAAGATGTAAGGGAAAGGTTTGTGGTCTTCAATGGAGGCCCAAGACGGCAAATTCTGTTGAGGGTTTTGGGGTTGTTGGGCTTGCCCCTTCATCTTCACCACCAACTCCTACTTGCCATGATGATGATGATGATATCAAATGCAGGAACACTAGTGTTATGATAAGGAATATCCCTAATCAGTACAGGTGCTTTTTCTATAAATGTTTATGCATTTTTCTTGTTTAGATTTGTGTTATGCATTTGTGAAATACCGTTATTCTCTTGTTTTGTTTCTTTTGGACTTTTGCATGCTAAATCTCGTGTTTTATTAGTGACTTGATTAGTTTGACTCTTGAGTTTTATGAATTTTCATTGTTTAGCGATTCTTGATTTTTTATTTTATTTTTTGAAAGGATCGAGGGGTTTATGTTTTTGGGAGAGTGTAAGAGTCTCATTTTTAGCTCTCTCCTCTCTGAGCATTTCTAGCTATAGTAGGAGTTCTGATTCTTTTCCTTATCATAGTTTTGTAGCTGCTGAAAAGGCTTGAAAGTGGAATTTGTGTGGTCTTTTTGGTGTTTGCTGTACATGTAGGCTGTAGCTCTTGATATTTCATTTTCCGACCCTTTCTCCATTTTACAGACGTGAAATAGAAATCTGCCAAAATAGATTAAAGAGTCACTTCGCTAAATATCTATCCCAATCTCATGCATGCACCCATTTATTATTGATCTACATAATGATTTAACATGCTACTAATTTAATGTATATGATTTGAACATTTTTTCCCTTTCCAGAAAGATATATTAAGATTGAGATATTTGGTCTATATTTATGATGCAATTGGGTCTTAAATGCAATCTACGTTTTAACTGTGGTGTTCATGATTTTCCAGTAGGAATGAGCTGCTGGATTTCCTAGACAAGTACTGCAAGGAGCACAACATGGAGTATGATTTTGCCTACTTGCCTATGGACTTCAAGTAACAGCTTCAACAAAATAATCATTTTCTCATTTCCATTTTTGGATAATAAATGATCCTGCTAATACTATAAGTTAAATATATTTGTCAGGAGGCATAACAACAAGGGCTATGCCTTCGTCAATTTCACCATGCCAAATGACGCTAGCAAGTTTCAAGGGCTGCTCAATGGCTACAAATGGGGTCAGTTTAAACTGAAGAAAGGATGTTTTAAATCAAATAAAATTTGTGAAATCACTTGGGCCAGAATACAGGTGGTAAAAGATCAATCTTGTGTAATTTCCTGCTTTTAGGGTTTTCATATAGGTATATGGGTTTGTTAATATGTTTCCATTCCTAAAATTTTCGTGTTTGTTTTGTTTGTTGTTTGGTGATGTGAAAATATTATCCAGGGGAAGGAAGGGCTTGTTAGGCACTTCAAGAACTCCAACTTTCCTTGCTACAGAGAGGAATATCTCCCTGTTGAACTCAACCCTCCCAGCAAAGGTTCAGCATTGGTCTCAACCTTGACCGCTGTTGGTTCCTATTGGGGATCTGCCTAAGTCTTTCCCAACAAAACAGCCCTTGTCTCTCTTCTGTTTCTTGGGTGGTGTGGTTTTGAAAGTTTAAGACTGGGAGTAGTATATCATGATTACAAAATCTAGGGTTCGGTGAGGATAGTGCAGCTATTTTTTTTGTTGTGTTGGGATACGTGTATGTAGGTTTGGGCAGGACTAAAATGAGCAATGGGTGCACAAGGTTAGGTTAACCTAGTCTTTTTGCTTCGTGACCTGTGTTTTCATTCTCTCCCCGGCCGGGTATAGAAGTTTGTACTCGTGGCATGTTTGGCTGTATTGGAAATCTGGGGTGAATTGGAAACATGGGTCCAAAAGCAACAACACTATTAGTACTAGTGGTGGTTCTTTGGAAGAGTATGTTGTTTTAATTTCATCTTCTACGGTGTTTGTAATAGAAAAGTATGCTGTTATATTGTAATTGAGGAGTATAATGTTTTCATATGATTGGAATGATCGGTTATTCTTTTTTTCATTCCTAGTTAAGTTGGTATGCATGCTGAAAATAGAGAATGCAGCACGGTTTGCTTTGTTGTTGCAAACATTTTCTGACGACGACTTGTGATTTTTGATTGGGGCATGCATGGTATGATATATTAACTCGTTTTGAATTGTATAGACATTACTTAAATATTGACAGAAAATTTTGATAAATCACAATTTAACAAAGGCTCATTTTAAGTCAGAAAATGGATATGGTGCCTCTACTTGGGAGTGGAATGCTTTATTCACTCGTGAAATAGTTTCTTTAATTTTTTTATCATTATATTATTTTGGGGGTGGGGGTGGGGCTGCAGAGATTATTCAGTGATTTTAGGATAAATTTATGTTGTGTTTTATGTTAATGAATTTTTTTTATTTTATTAGGTTTATAGTTGTAGTAGTGGAATATCGTTAAAATGAATAAATTTTATTGGTTCAGGACATCACGGGGCAGTGTTGTTGTTGTTCTAGTGTTATTGAATAATTTTTCGTGGGGGTGGAAAAACACAATTTTTTTTCCAGTCAAATCTCTAATAAAATTTATAATATGCATTTAAAAAAGCACACCAAATTAAGGATTAGGATTCTAATGGTTGGGGGTACTGTAGCATGCAAACCACCGGGCATAAGCTGATCCTCGCTTCGTAGAAATTTTTTATTGGGCTATAGATGTAGAAGTACTTTATTAGGAATTGATAGTTAATTATGTAAAAGTTACATTTTCACAGAATCTGTCACATAAATAATAAATGAACATTATACTCATGCGAATGGATTTTGTGAAATTGTCAAATTTTATTTATAAAAATATTAATTATCATATTTTTAATATTAAATATTATATATATTTATTTTGAAGAGAAATAATGTTGTCATTATATTTAAATTATAATTTATAACAATAACTTAACTTTTATATATTAATATTTGCTAATCTAATTTAATTTAGCTGATCTAAAATTGATCATCACTTTGTGCTACATTTTATAAATAAAAGAGTTTATATCAAATATAAAATTCAAGATTATTTATTACTCTGGCAGCGCTTGAACAATGCCCCCGGCCAGTCCAATCCATTCATTAAAAAAATGGGCTTTGAACTTTAAGCCTTTATGGCTCAGCCTAATGTAACCCAATCCAGCTTCGCTCATTTTTAAATAGCAATTCAAAATTAATTTATTTTACTAACTCTATTCTCTATAACATTACTTTTTAAGTTTTGAATCAAATTCAACTCTTTTAGGAATTTAAAAGTAAATAAACAAAGAAAAAAAATATTACTTCTACTTTTGTTGTTCTCGACTTCCATTCTCACTTTTTCTATCTCTCACTTGTTTTATTCAAATTAATTGTTTATATTATATTAACTCAATGTTTTTATTATTCTCTCTATCTTTTACTCGTATTACTCAAATAAATTATTTTTAGTTTTTCAATTTAATATTTTTATGGATAAGCTACTTTCACATATTTTTTATAAGGTTGAATTGGAGTTAACATGTGTTAACAATGGTGAATTAAGAAGAATCAAAAACAGATTATTGAAGAAGAAGAAGAAGGAACTTTCATTATCATAGCTTCCATTACAGGCAGAAGTCCAGAAATGCTTATAACTAACTCTGAGCTTACTAACTGCACTTATATATACTAATTCTAACTCGAGTTAAATCAATTAACTATAGTTCTAACAAACTAGGACTGTCACTATCAACTACTTTAACTACTCTTATTAACCGACACGTGACTTTAATTCCATTCTACTGAATGTTGGATAGGTGACTTGTATGGGCCTTGTGCTAGTTTGTGTATTCTGTTGACTTGCCTGCATATTCTGCACATGCTGAATTGTGTGCGCGTAATGCTGCTGAGCATATGCTGAATTGTGAATTGTTCTTCGATTTCTCTTCTATCAATTGTTCTTTAAATTCTTCCACGGGTTTTCAAATTTCTGAACAATGTTGTTCTACTTATGTTCAATGCACATGCTAGAGAATCCAGAGATGTTCGCTGTTTCAAATGGAGATCTCGAATTTGCTCCAAATTTATTTTGATTCTTTTTTTACGTTCACAATTTTTTGTCCTTTTATGAGACACATCAATCACACCGTTGTTTGAATTATTTTTTGTCTGCTTCCAAATACGTTGAACTGTTCGAATTAACAACATGAATAATGAAGCAACAACACTAGTCGTATCTCGTTTCCATTAACCTCTCTAGCAAAGCCATATGGATGGCTTGACGTTGTGTGTTGGACAAGTTCAATCTTTTTTTTTTTGTGTGTGTGTGTTTGTTCTTGCAAGTTATCTTGATTGGGATTCAACGTATCAACATCTGATACATCTTCTCCTGCACCTACAAAAAGGAATTATTTATTACGGTAAAATTATACCAACGAAGACGTAAAATCTGTTGATGAACTCACATTTTGGATACTACCAGATCAGCTGTTGCAGCTACAGGGATAAGAAAACAACCTTTGTGGTAGTAGGTGGGTGAGATGGTTGGGTTTAGATTTGGTAGGATCCTGCTTAAGGTAACGTGACTCCAGGGCCTTGGTATTGTTGGATTCGTTGGTTGGTTGGTTTAATTGATTTGCCTACAAACGGAGGTGTATTAGTTGGGCTCATGGGTGGTGATCGAGGCCTCCATGGCAAGGACTGATAGATTCTTGATTTCTTTGGATTGAAAATAAAATTTTCTCAGTGTGACTTGAACATGAATTGCAAGACAAATTTTTGATCATGTACCGTGATCCTGGACAGTGGACAATTAAGAGATGAAACGCCCATCTCAATTCGAGAATATGTGGTTGAAAGAAAAGGTTTTCGCGGATATGGCGGGGGTTTGATGGCAGGGAACTCTCAGTTGAGGGTGGCTAGTTTTGTTTAGGCTGAAACAACAGAATTATGATTCAAGAAAGTGCTAGAGGTACTGGAATGTTCAGGTGCAATTCTGGATGGCTCTCAATTATGTCGTGCAACGGTCAAGACTATAACGGCCACAGAGATTTAAAAAAATAAATGCATATAATCAAAAAAGTACAATAGAATTATAAAAAAAATGCATTACCGATATCTCCATCACCATCTCCAATCACATCCATGTTTAGGTCAAACCATGCATTACTTGTATTTCCGTAATGTTTGATGAAATTTCTCTAGTAAGATCTAATGTTACGTTTAAATTGAAAAAATAGAATAGAGGAAGGAATTGAATGATTTTAAGTAATTTTAAATATATGTTTGATTGTTGGTGGGAATGAGTGATTTGATATGATGGTAAAATAATGATACATATTCATTCTATTTAAATGAATTTTATCCCATTCATTTCACATGAAATAAAAATCAAAAGGATAAAATGAATTTTCATTCCATTAGAATAATTTATCTTCTAAAATGATTATCTAATACACTATTTTTCATTTCATTCCTTCATTTTATTATCTCAACCAAACGTAGCATAAATCCACATTCAAGTCGATCTCGGACGTCAATATTTCTTGATTGTTGTTTGAAAAATCTTTAACACTTGCGTGACATTCAAATCAAAATCTAATATTTTAACCATAATTGTTTGACTAATATATGTATATGAGTTCACTTTTCTGATAAAAGTTCATGAACAATGATTAGCCATTTTATAGAAAAAGATGGAGGGAATTTTTTTATAAATTGGAATTTAAAAAATTTTAAATAGGAGGTTTCAAAATCTACAAATTTGATATGGAGGGAGGTGTTTAAAATTTTAAAAGATAATTTTGGAGGGATATAAGAAGATTTTATGGAGTAAAATAAAATTAAAATTGTTAAAAAACATAAAAAGATGAAGAATTAATGAGGGGAGATCAAATGAAGTGGAAATTAGTTGCATGCTAGTTTACGAAAAGAAAATTAGCTGAACAAGACTAATTAAGAGAGAGAGGAGGAGAAGGATTAGGGGGTAAAAATATAATTTTATAATATAATTAATTACTAACATAATTATTTTAAAAAAAAATTAATATTTAAAATTATGTCTTAAACTACTTACGAGGGAGTACTACAATACTCCCTATAACAATGTCAAATCATTTTGCTAAATCAGACTCAAAGTTAACTAAGATAAATATTTATTTAACATAATCTCAATTTTTCGTAACTAAAATTACATATAATAATATTTTTTACGACGAGTAACTAGTTCAATCATACTTGGGGATGTATGAGATTGTTTTTAAGCTCAATTTAAAATCTTTCGATTACCTGTTTGCGTTAACATATTTTAATAATATGATCATAAGATACATGATAGATAAAATAAAAAAATTAAAAAGAAATTACAATACCAGGCAAAGTTGACGAAAGGATGGATAATACACGATTTCATAATTTTAATAGTATTCATCCTTGTCAATCTTTGAACTTGAGAAAAGGTGAAGGAAGTTGGTAGCAGACTGAATATACGATTACCTGTTTGCGTACCTACATACACACACAAGTGTGTGTATATAATTAGTCACCTCCCCTTTTTGTGAATTAAAAACACATGTATTAATCTATTTAAGGCAGCTATAATATTATACTTGGTTCGACCAATTTAATTTTCATTTACTAATACATTCGTGAGTTGACCAAAGTAATCTTATCCCTAGATACAATTGCTGATTCCAAAAGCAAGTTTTTTTTTTTTTTTGGTTTCAAATTTTTATTATTGTTCAAATAAGTAATAAGAAAAAAAAACTTTTATATATCTTTATTAATAGTAATTTATTTTAGCCGAAATCAACAATGTTTTTTACAAATTATACAAATGCTATGATTCATATAATATGTCGACGAGGTCTTAAGAGGTTAATATTAAGGTACATTGATATAATGGTCATAGATTCGATTTTCACTTTAGTGAGTTTTTTTATTTTATTTAAGTGAAGTATGTTAAATCCAAATGCTAGATTCCACTTCTTTATTTTTTTCTCTCTCCTTTTTTTTCTTCCTCTTTTTTATACAATTTGTCCACAACTTTTATGTATAACTTGACACATAGAATTATTTAAATATTAAATATTAATTTAATTCTTTTTCATATCTTTTCCAACAACTTCATAATATGTTGACTTTCATGGAACAGATTATTGTCCAAACCCAACTTATTTTTTCTTTCTAGAATTTAATTAGCCTTTCGAAATGATTTTTAAGACTAAATCACAAATTAGAACTTCTAGTTTAAGTCTAAATTCGTTTTTAATCTAAATTGGAGTATTTTACATTAAAAACACCCTTAAGTTTGAGCACTTAAACAATTTGCATCTTCCACACTTTCTGCACCAAACCAATTTGCATCTTAAACTTTAGCTCAGAGAGTGAATTGTTCTGTCACTCAAAGTTGGGGTGTTTTGATCAAAAATAAAATTTAGGGTGAAAATCAATTCTCTATAGAGTACAATTTGATATTTTTTTTTAAAGTTGTTTGAAACTTAAATAGTTTTTATTTGCAGTTTATTTAGATTGGTTGTTAGGATTTGATATTATGTGAGAAAATTGGGCAAAAGTACAAAATGGACAACATTACAAAAATTGGTACTTAGAGGAGTGAATTTGTTACTTTTGAAACATGGAGGGCCACTCCGCAATAGGGCATAAACTAGGAGGGACAATTCCGTATTTTAACCACAATAAAATTATAATTTTTCTTTTTTTGGAGCGGAGAGAAGGTAATAAGAATACCAAACGTTGAGTAGTATTGACACAAGTCACACCATACCAAAATTCTAGTAATATCCATCCCTTCCTCTTTCCACTCTCAACACAAAACAAAAAGAAAATACTGTCAGTAGGGCATTTTCTATAGAATTTCTAAAACTGCACAACCACTAGATTCAACTCTAAACAGAACTGCATTTGAAGAGGCAGGACAATAACATCAAGTAAAAAATATTCCTCTTCCTTTTTAGTTTTATTTTATGGAATCAAGGTAGATTCCGGACCTCTTAGATAATCCATCCTGCAACAGCGCAGCACCAGGCAAGCCTATACATAAGCATTTGAGGGTACCACAAGGTTTGAAAATGTTATCTCCCCCCAGTACGCATAAATTCACTTCTTGTAACCTTAAAAAACTTAAAAGATGATATTCTACCAGAAAATGATGGATAAAAGACAGAGAAATGCCGTCATCCAGAGCATGGAATCCATTGAGAATTGGAGGGAAAGACTTAGACCTTAGATTAAAAAGGGTAGGTGTGGTTTTATGGCCCGCCAAATGCAAAGGGCACAATTTGGTGTTGTTAGTTGGCGTGAGCCGATGAAGAAAAACAGATGCAGCCAATATTAATCAGAAAAACATGAGTGACATACATAATACATTTATAGTTTCAATTAGAGACCAAGGAACATATCGGAGAACTGTAAATAAATTCAATAACATTGATTCAATGTAGTTGAATTTCTACATAATGCATGTCATCCACAAAAACCACCGAAATTTGTTCAATAAAAAGAATGAGTAATGAACACATTATTTTACTTAACGAGGCGCCTTCTTCTTCCCAGCAATTGCAACCTTCTTTCCCTTCAATGTCCGACAATTGTTCTTTGTCCGTTGCCCTCTGCAAGGCAACCCTTGAATATGTCGTACCCCTCTGTAGCATTGAATCTCCTTCAACCTCCTGATATTAAGCGCATTGAATCGCCTCTACAATTACAAACACCCAAAACCCAAAACAATTTTAGAGATAGAGAAAATAAAACCTAATCAAATGTGAAATACCTATGCATCATGTCATGAACAAAATTCAAGTGTTGGCAATTGGATAGATAGTTTGAACTGGTGCTTCAACGATGGAGGCGGCAAATGGGTAAAACCAAATGGGTAATGGATTAATGGATAATGAGTCACTAATAGGTTGAGTCATATATTTGTCATATTTAAGGATAATATAGAGGTTAGGTATAATGGATATGGGTCTAATCCTCAGTGATTAAGAGAAGAGCATGGAATCAGCCGTAAACCCGAAAATCCTGAGTTCGAAAGGTTTCGGCCTGCGAATGGGCTTAGTTCGAGACAGAGGAGATTTAGTCTGACTGCAAGGCTGGGACATTCCCTTTTATCAAAAAAAAGAAAGAAAAAGATATGGGTCTAACCCATTAACCCGTATCCAATTAATAATTTATTTTCCCTTTTTTTTTAACTCACAGCATGATTCTTTTCAAATCGAAAATTTTCTTATTTCGATACAATCTTGTTATAGTATGCCAAATAAAGCATAGAATTAGCAATTGTATGACCCCAATTCTCACATGCAGCAATATGATTTGTTCTTTCATGATCTGCTCCTTATCTCCCACACTCTGCGGGTGAATATACTCCTCCCTATAGGATTACGGGATCGGCCTCAACACAACTTTTACAACAATAACAGCTAGTCAGTATTTATATTTGGGTTGATTTTGGTTCGGGCAGTTTTTGGTTGGGTACCACTGCCAGGCATGTCATATTTATTGCCATAATCTAGTGTTTCCTCCCAAGAAAGTAGATAACTTTCTGTTACAAATATGGAATAATATAAAAAAAATCGCACATACAATAGCAGAAATTATATGAGGATAAAGGGCTAGAAAAGGTGGTGGTGTAGAACGATTAAAAAAAAGCAAAAGCAAACCGAACTGGTAGGGCTGAGCATTCGGGTAAAACCGAAAACCGAAATACTATAACCGAAAACCGAACTTTGTATAAATTTAATATCCGAATAGTTACTTAAAATTTGGCATAACCGAATTACCGAATAATCAATTCAGTTATTCGGTTAATACCCGAAATTTGCAGCACAACAATATTTCTACAACAAATACTTCTCACTAATGTAAACTGGAAAAAAAAATTAAAAAAAAAAACCATTACACAAATTATTGAAATTCAAAAGGCAGTAAAAATTGCTTATAATTCCTCATACCCATATAAATTTTGACATAAATACGTAAACAAAAGATCTCACGGGCAAAGGCACATAATAAAAACTAATAAAAATTGAGAAAATTCATACTTGATAGTCATGGGCTGTGAGGACTGAGAACTGAGAAGAACCCATTTCAGAAGAACAATTAATTGCCACCTTGAAACTATAAATGGAGCTGCTGCAGAGGTAGAGAATTAAAAAGACATGGTCTCGTGGAGAGGCCGGAGGCCGAAGGCGGAGGCGGGGGCCAGGGAGAGAGGTGGAGGCGGGGAGTCGCAAACGTGATTTGGGGTTAGGGGCTTAGGGTGAGAGGTCAGCTGAAAGTGAGGGAGATTTGGGGCTTGGGGTGATTTGGGTGGAGGCCCTGTGGGCTGTGGCTTGTCTTAGGGGTGAGCTGAGAGACGTAAAGGTGAGAGAGTGAGGGTGGTGAAAGTGATGGAAAGATAAGAGAGGGTGAAAGTGAAACGTGTGGCTGCTGTAGAGTTTTTTTTTTTTTTTTTTATCTTATTCGGTTAACCGAATAACAAAAAGCCAAAAACTAAACCCGAACCCGAAAACCGAATATTAAATCGGATATAACCGAAATGTAAAAAATAACCGAAAAACCGAAATATTTCGGTTTAAAGGATTCGGTTTGGTTCTCGGTTATTACCCGTTTTTTGCTCATTCCTAATAACTGGAGATGAAATCAAACTCAGAAGTAGATATTTTCTCAAAGACTAAAATGTAAAATTGTACCATAAGTTTATCACTTTGTGAAGATATGATATCTGACTTTACAATATAACAAACCACTATATTATGATACAATTATTAGTACAAAATTAAATCTCTTAATGTATAATTAGCAGTGTAAAACTAATCCAAATGGTATAGTTTTACATTATTAATTCTACCACGAGATAGCGATTTACTATATCATAAAGTCAGGTACTATATCTCGACAATGTGACAAATTCAGTGTATAGTTTTGCATTTTAGTTTTTCCTGAATCCCACGAGAAAAAAAATCACAACCAAGACACTGCTGCTATTCGGAATTTGGAATATTACTAATTTTTTCCATTTGTTTGCAAAATAAGAATTTGAGCTTGTAACACACAAATCTTCATCAAATTAGTTTTTGGAGTTGACTATCTAATGAAGAGGTTTCTCCGCACAAAGGACGATGTAGTACCAATAAAAACACAGAGGATGATGATTTAAGTCAAAATTAAATCAACAAAATTTATAAAGAGAAAGTAGGAAGAGAAAAAAAAAATAGAGGGAGAAGGTTATTAACTCACATTCAGTTTGATAAGTATGAAGTCGGTGGTTTGAATAAAAGCCAACGTGTTCTGTGTTTTCGTCCTATCCAATTTTAAGCCATTTATCAATCGATAACTATCTTTTCCAATTTTAAATCACTTATGGTGCCATTGGATAACCGCTTCTAACCCATAAAAACTCATTTACCCATTTAACCCAACCCACTAAGACCCTTAAAAAGATAAATGATTAACCAACTCATTAATATATGGGTTAGCTGGACGGGTTAGTAGGTAATGGATAATAATTGCCACCTCTACTCAATGACATAATTTTTTCTTTAAGTTGATTGTATTAGTAATACTTTTGATTGACTTTAACGGATACTATGTATAATTTGAATCAATTCTTGGAAGGTTATAAAGAGTGGGAATTTGATCAACTTTGCATAATGGATATTGTTTATATTTTGAGTTAATTTTTGGATAATTGAATGACCGTTAAAAAATTTAGAATCAATTAAGAGAATGTCATCACCTAGAGAAGAAACTACAATATTAACTTTTAGATACAAGTTTAGATACACATATTTGGAGAAGACTCAACACATCTCCCATTGTTCTAATAAAGTTCAAACGACCGGCGGTGTTAAAATGTGTCATAGAAGGTGTTAAACACTTACAAAAATTGTCCATGACACAACGCAACTGTAAGGTGTTAAAACAATTGAAAACTGTCCGCAAAATAGCTCTCATCCTATCCCTGGTTACCATAACATGATCGTGAACTACATTTTGGTGTGAACATTCAAAAATATTGTACACTTCCGTTCTGAAATACGATTTAAAAGTTTTTCCTCATATTTACTTAAATTTCTATATCAAAAACATGATTATTACTTCTCTTTATGAATTACTAATGAGTAACACTCTCTTATATAGCTCTTGCGATATACAATCAATGACTAAGATAAAATTTAATGCAAGCTAGGACCCACTTTCTAGAATCATCTTCTAAACTATCAAGGATATTTAGAAGTAGAGCAATTACATAATAAATCTCAATTACAAACCATAATATTATTATGTAAAAGAAGATTCTAGAAAATGCCACGTAATGTAGTCAATTGAGAGCCTTGTACGCGTCAAGCAATGACATAGCGCAATCTTGGTAAAAATGCATTTTTTGTGACACTACACTTAAAAAAACTTAACCAATGTTAACTATATTTTAACTAGTTTGAACTATATCTTTAGAGAAGCCGGACCTAGGCAGCGAAGGGGCGCCTAGCCGTTTTCCTAGACGGATTAGGTATTTTATTAAACAGTCTCATTTTTTTATTTTTTTATTGTATATAGTTGTTATACTATGCGAAACATATAATAAATGAAATATTTTATCACTTCATGCGATAATTACCAAAATAGTATTATAAAGGCTTAACAAATTCATTTCAAGTATCGCAGAGCTTCAAAAATTTAATCAGATCGATGCGGTAGATGTCTAATTTTGCCTAGGTGAGGGCCTAGCCACCAACCCAAGTCTAAGTGGTCAGGTACCCACCTAATGCCTAGGCAGGGATTAAGCAAACCTGAGTGAAATTTTTTTAGAACATTTTCAGCTGACTAATTTGAATAAACTTACCCCTACCACAATCTGTACCATAAAAAGTGATGCTTTTCGTTCCTAATTTCGTTTTACATATCATATCGAACAATGATCTAGATAACATTTGCTCCTATATTTCTTTCGAATGCAATGGAGTAGGATGGGTTGACTATAAGGGTACAGAGCTAAGGAAGGCCATGGATAATTCCCATATTTACATAACATATACAAGTGCATACATGCAGAAACATACATCTAATATATAAAGTCAGAGGGACATTCTTCGCGTAAGTAATTCTCTGAATCCTTTTTGGCTTCCAAAAATACCCTTTAACATTTAAAATAATTCATATTTTGTCTATTTTATATATATATATTTTTTTACCTTTTTCTGTTTAGTCCTTCAAATTTTATAAATTTTTTATTTTATCCTATATAATTTACACACGCAATGCATATGCCATCAAGTGCTAGCAAATATAAAAGTGCTCAAACTGCAAAGCACTTTACTAAGAAAATGAGGGCTAAATTAGATATGACAATTTGAACCAAAATCGAATAGAAATTGACCGAACCGATTCAAAGCGACCGATTTTTAACTGAATCGATGACTTGACCAGTGCATTTTTGGTGCAAAAAAATAAATAAACGGAATGGTATTTGCTGTTAAACCAAAGGTGCACCGCACCTCACTACACTGGATTCATGAACCAGTGGTGCATTGCTTTTGAATCGATGTATTGATATATTAAAATACTAAATAGGTGTTGATGAGTCTGTATTAACTTATGATGATGAGATACTCAAGATAATTGTTTCTTATATGAAACTATTGTTATGTAAATTCTTAAAATCCAACATTTTATTTCTTGAAATATTTTATTTTATTTTGTTTTAAATTATTTGCCAGTGCGGTGAATTAAGATTCAAGAGAATGATTTGTTTGGTGCAGTTTTGATATAGCATTTTTTGGAAATGAAACCGGTTTGGTGCGGTTCTAGTGCAAGTATTTTTTCGATTGGTGTAGTACCAAATCACTTGATAACCACCACTGGATTGCACAGTTGTCATCCCAAAGTAAAATGTAAATATGTCATTGATGTATTCAAAAAATTAAAGATATATTTGTAAAACGACGACTTTTAAGAAAGAAAAAAAAATAATTTTACAAAGTACAAACTAATCTTTAATATCAAATAGAAACATTGTAATGGTAGCACAATGATACTCAATTAACTAAGAACAAAAGTAATATGATATGAATTCATGTCATTTTATAATTTAAAATAGAAATATTTATCAAATTTGGGAACAGACGATAAATGAAAATGTGGAGAGTGTATGTAATATGAGTGAGAGAGGGAGAGGATTACTAGGTCGCCTTCAATCATGTATTTGGAGACTTCATCACGGAGAGTGATAAGCTCTTCTTCAGACAAATCTTTGGTGATTTAGTTCTCCATTTTCAAGTCATTCAGAATTTGAAGGGCTCTGGTACGCCCAATTCCATGGATATACTGCAAAGAATACTGAACTCGTTTGGCATTGGGGATCTCCACGCCTCCAACACGAGCGCATTTGATGCTCAAACCACCAAACTGCAAACATACAAAGAAAGAAGTAACATTTGACACATCAATTTAAGAACTATAGACAAAAACCCAGAAGAAAAAAAACCTAATTTATCCGTCTGATTTGTTTGATTGATGAGGAAAATTGAAGAAAGAAAGAAAAGAATACAGGAATAATAATAATGGTTAGTTTACCTTGGGGGTTAAATTGGGGAAGGAGAGAGAATTGGAGCGGTGGGTTTTGGTGATTGAGATGCAAGGGATGAGAGAGAGTGAGGGTGTTACTGGTGTGGCCACTGCTTGCGCCATTGAAGTCAATTGCTCGAGTGAGAAAGAAGAAATACAAAAGGATTTCTAATCTCTTATCCATATGAAGGGCCTGTTCGTGTACGACTTATAAGTCGGTCAACGAACTTATAAGTCAGTAAGTCGTTAAGCTCGTTCGGAATAACTTTTTTTCTAACATATAAGTCGAAAAAAAAGTCAAAAAAAAAGCAACTATTTCTGACTTAAAAAAAATGACTTATAAGTCATTTTTTTTAAGTTGGTCAACTGTCATGAAATGACAAAATTGCCCCTCCTTATTTTTTTTCTGTTCTTCTTACTAAAGGACATTTTAGTAATCTTTACATTTTACTTAACTTATAAGTCATTATTACCCGAACACATCCACAACTATTACTTATAATTCCCGACTTATAAGTAAAAATACTCCCGAACACTTTTACTTATAAATCTACTAAAATTTTAACTTATAAATCTACTCAAATGTTAACTTTAAGTAAAAAAAAAAAGTCATTCCCGAACGGCCCCGAAGACTGAAATGCAAAATGACGACTCCGGTTTAGATCATTTTTATAAAATCCTTTTATAATTTTTCTTTTTGATAAAATTCTTCATCTGATTTGTATTATTTTTATAAAATTCTCTCTCAAACTTTTTTTGTGACAAAATTCTCATTTCTTAGGAAAAAGATATCCTTAACAAATATATAATTAAATAAATAATTAATTATGTAATTTATAATAATATTAGATTAATTGAATTATTTTATTTTATCCTTATTTTTAGTAAAAATATAACTAGATAATATTTATTTTTAAACATTATGATGAGATAAAATTATTTATACTAATCTATTATGAGTTCGAATTACTCATCTGATGATTAATTTGTTAACTAAAACACATGGACTGTGTTTGAGCATTTTTAAATTCATTTGATTTGATGAATGATTATAATTCTAAGTGAAAAAATGATATTATATTATTTCACTTTTAAGATATCAAATGATATTAAGAAATGATAAAAAATAATTCAAAATTTTATAAAAAACTAATCATGAGAGAATATTTCAAATTAAATAATAAATTAGAATAGTATGTATTAATAATAAATTAGTACCAATAATTGTATTTTATTGTCAATTTATTGCAAGTACTAATTCGATTTTCTATGCCTTTTGACCTACAAGTCCACAAATCAACTTTGTTATGTTTGTAATATAAATTTTTTGATAAAAATATAAAAGATTTGTCAATGTTATTTAATTTTATCATCTATTTTTTTTTTCAATAAAAAATTCATTAACAAAAAAAGTTAGACAAAAGACTTTTGTCCATATATTTTCTTATTTGTTTAATTTTAAACTCAAAATCATGGTAAAAGTGAACGAACTTTATCGCAACACCTCGTTTATCAAATAAACAAATAATAATTTAACATTTCACCCTATTTTTCAAAGAAAACTATAATTATTCAATATATTTCTTATGTTTCAAAATATAGAATTAAAATTAATTTTACAAAAAATAATATAAAATATTTTCAAATATTACAAAATAAGAAATAAATTTCACATAAAAAAATAAATAAAATAAAGATACAAGGGTCTATTTTGCCCAATTAATATATTTTTAAGGGAGAATTTTATAAAAATAATATAAATCAGAGGGAGAGTTTTGTCAAAAAAAAAAAAAAGTTTAAGAGAGAATTTTATAAAAATAATATAAACTGAAGGGATGTTTTGCATTTCAATCTTTACGAAGGGTTAACAACACTTCCGTCCTTCAAAGTTCCACCTGTTTTATAAATGAGCCCATAAAATATAATTTCTCGCATAATGGACCCCAAGGCACTTAAATAAGCGCAATGGACCCTTCTTAGTAATCCAGCCACTTTTTGTATTCCGGAATGATGACACGTGCAGAAATTATAATTTATATGCAATTTCCATTAATTTTAAGAACAAAATTGTAATTAGACACTATTTTGTCTTTTTAAAATAGAATAAAAAAAATTAAACATTTTTTTTAAAAAAAAATAAAAAACTAATACCAGATTTAGGAAAAAAACTAAAAAAAACACATTTATAAATTTTCTATTAATAACAATGTTTTTAAAAAAAATAAAAAATGGATTTCAAAAAATAATAAGTTAAAAACATATATAAGAAATTGTAAAAATCAAAACAAGTAATTAGTTTAATCATGTTTAAATTTCATCTCAACAAGATACACATTCGTGCGTTGCAGAGGGATTATTCAATTTATTCAAAAAAATATATAATTAAAAATTATTTTTGGAATGAAAGAGTTAGTTTTTGTTTATAAGATGAATAAAATATGTGTTTAGATCAATCACCCATCATTTTAAAATAATATCAAATTAGAATTGCTTCAATTGTGGGATATAATATCAATTTAGATTTGTATTTATAGAATAATGTTACATTTTTTTTGTGTGATTTAAATAATTTAAAAAAAAATGCTTGGAAATTTACTGTAAATAAAGTTCAAAAATCCAATTATGAGATAATATTACATATTTTTTTACTTTAGAATTATTTGTAAAAAAAATTAAAATTAAAATTATTGGATAATATCATATATTTATGTGTCAAAATTATCTACAAAAATAGGATAATAAAATAATTCAAAAATTAAATTATTGAATAATATCAATTTGGAATTACTGTAATATTGGGATATAATAGACCATATGTACTGGCACAATGGTCACTCCCTCCACTTGGTATCTAAGAGACTGAAATTTCGATTCTTGTTATGGACGTGTGTGTGTGAGTTTAAAATTAACAACAAAAAAATAAAAATTTGCGATATAATAAAAGTTTAGATTTGTATGCGTGACATATTTATGGGATAATGTTATATTTGTTTGTGTGATTATAGAATTAAAAAAATATAGATTTAATTATCATAATTCAAAAACCAAATTATTAGATAATATCAAATTATTAACTCAATCATGAGATAATATTACATATTTTTTACTTGAGAATTATTTATAAAAAAAATATTTAAATTATTAGATAATATCATATATTTATGTGTCAGAGTTATCTGAAAAAATAGGATAATAAAACAATTCAAAAATTAAATTATTGGATAATATCAATTTAAAATTACTACAATATTAGGACACGTGTAATATAATTAATGCCGAAGGAAAGTTGAGGGATCTAGCGATTGACACTTGACATCAGTTGGTTTTAATTTATAAATAAAAAAAAATTAAAATTTTAAATTATTGGATAATATCATATATTTATGTGTTAAAAAAATAAAATAATTCAAAAATTAAATTCTTGGATAATATCAATTTGAAATTGTTGTAATATTTCGACACTGTGTAATGTAATTAATACCGAAGAAAAACTGAGGGATCCAGTGATCGACACTCGACAGGTTCAATGTAGCAGACCATAAAGGCCCCGCAAAACAAAATAAGGGAAAGAGATGAGAAGGAGCCAACATTTGGAGACACTCTTGTTTAGCCACAGCCATTTTGCAAGTTTGGAGTCGTAGAATGTTGAACAGTAACCCAGCAAAAAGATCTATAATTGATCTTGTAGAGGAAGAGGATTTGCGATTGGGAGTCGGAAGTCGATTTTGTAACCATTAACATCACCATCAGCAGGACTGCTAGACAGTAGCAGTGAGACAAGTTAGGGGCAAGGGGCATTCTCCCATTCATCATTCTACGAACGAAGAAAGAAAGAGGGATAGAGCATATGACGAATCAAAATCTTGTACCTATGCTTGAAGGTAACATTTGCAGGGAAGAGAGAATTGAAAAACCCCAAATTGATGAAGAACAAATTGAAGAATCCTAAATTGGTGAACCCCCTTAGTGATCGACTCCAAACTGAAATATTGATGCTAATAGAGAGAGAGGAATTTGATTTGATTGATGCAAACAGAGATATAGGTATGAAAGCTCTAATGGTAATTGATTTGGAAGAGATGGTGTTATTTTTTTCTGTTAATAATTTTTGTTTCTTGTAATGTTTAAAGTATTTATAGTGGATAGTTACTATTATACACTCCTAAGTTGTTGAACATTAAATTGTTATTTTCACACATGAAATTAAGTAAGAATAGTGGAATTAGTTTGAAAACACATTCAAAGATTTTATGAAAATTCAAAATTTTGAATTTAGTGAACAATATAAAAACTAGTCACGTATAAAAATCGTAAAGTAATAGATAATAAGGTGTAGAAAAGTAAATGTAAAAAATAATTAATACAAAGATTTTTAAGAGGTTTGGAGTATAAAAGTCCTCTAGTTCTCTTTTCTACTTCGAATATATGGATGATCCACTAAAGATAAAGGTTACAAATAACCACAATTCACTAAGAACTATTACAACTATTGATTTATTAAGTATCTTTCAAGTCACAAAGACTTGGTATACAAAAGACCACTTAGATCCTAATACAATCATAAAGATGAAGTGTTTGTTTGAGGTGCTGCTAAATGGCCTTCAGTTCTTTTTTTAAAGTATTAGCAGCAGAATGTTGTATGCTAGATCACAAGTAGTTGATTTTGATAGTACTAACTTTAGTACAACAGCAAACGCGCATGTCCTTGTCTTTATGTAGTTAGATGTTGAATAAAACTACTTGGTATCTTTATCCTTATGCTAGGTCATATAAAATTAATTTTGAATATTGCGAGTAAAAGTTGTATGACTTTTGTCATAAACATGTTGTATGACTTTTGTCATAAATCTATCAGTGAGTTGTCAGACTTTTGCACTATACGAATTTTAACAAACTTGCCTTAAATCGTAAAGTTAGTATTCAGATTGTTGTGTATCCTTAATCAACTGTATTGGCTTTATGATTATTAGTTACTCTGCGACATGACTCTACAATTTAGCTCTTACTTAATGATATCATATTATCTTCCGATAAACTTATCTTTTTCACTCTGCAATCTTAGGAGTTGCTTCAGCTTCTATTCAACAAAGTGTTTGTCTTTTTGATCAACTTCAGCTATATTAAGAATGTATGGCCTTACCCTAAAATTACAGATGTACCTAACAAATTAGATTCCTAACTAAGTTCATTTACATAGAATTTTACGAAACTTACTTATTTTTACAAATAGACATTAGAACATAGTGATTATCAAATCAAATAAAGTGAACACATAAATGTAAGTAATAATACAAGGATTTATACTTTATGGTCTCATTTACAACACGCGTAGAACTTTAAGGGACAACACTGTTATTAACCCCTTTATGCATTTTGAATTTTTGTCCACAAGAAATTGAAAATCGACTTGACCCGAAAGAGATTATTGGGTAATAAGCTAGTGATCTACTAATCTTTTAGGGATGCACAAAAATACGTAAGTCGGGATCGGATCGAATCGAATCGTCCTGAAAAAAGATTTAAAAAATGTGGCTTGATTAATGCGTAAGTCTTAAACAATTCTAATTTTTTTGCTAAAAGAACGACTTAGATCGATTTAAAATAGGACCTAAATTAGACTAAAAATGGAAAAAAAAAATTAAAAGAACAAATCCAGTTTGAAGCCTAGCCTGAATCTAAACATGCTAAAGTTTGGAAAACTTGAAAAATCAAGCCTAGAAAACTGAAAAATCAGGCTTTCTTAAGCCTTTTTTTATTTTTTATTTTTATATATGATTTTATCCCTCCATAAATAAATAAAATATAGTTTAGAGGGTATTTTAATACACATATTAATTTGTAAAAAGATGCAATACAAATGGATTTCTAATCACTCATATCCTTGCGAATTCTGAATTGTTGATAGAGAATTAGAGACAATGAATTTGGACCCGACGCAACCTGACTCCGTGAGATTACCCGGTAATGATTGGTGGATTATGGGTTGAGCCAGTGATATTATTGATAGGCCCAATAGTCAATAAGTACTCAAGCTAGCAAAAATTGGGTAAAATGTATTGTTTATCTTTAAAATTTTGGACTTAGGGGGTGTTTGATAAAAATTGAATGAGCTGAATCTGAATCTGAATCTGAATCTGAATGAGCTGAATCTGAATCTGAATAAAAAAAGTTGTTTGATAATTAACATATCTGAAAGATCTGAATGACATATTTTTAATATTTTACCCCTCTGAAAAAATTCAAAGTTGTTGTAAATTTATTTAATATTACATAATATAATTTTTTTTATTTTTTTTTATTTTTTTTTCTCCATTCAGCCACAAATTCTGACCTTAACCATTCAGCCGCGCCATCTGACCGATTCAGCCATTCAGATAAATTTTTTTCCAAACAAACGCACTTAATGATTCAGCCACTTACCGATTCAGCCCACTTACCCATTCAGCCACAATCAAACACCCCCTTAGTACCTCAATTTGTAAATATATGTTAATTTGGAGTGTAATTCTTAAATTAAACTTTTTATTCCAAAATTAAAAATATATATTAACTTTTTAAGTCGATTTGTAATTTTTAAAAAAAAAATAAATTAGTATGAATTTATTTTAAGTTTACAATATTAAAATAGTTATAGTTGTTTAATTCATTTTTTAAGACTATCACAAACTCCCTCTATCCCATAAAAATTAGCTTATTTTCACTTTTAAATGAATTTAACTATTTTTAGAATTTATAATGTATATTTATATAAATTTTCAAACTCACGACTATTAAACATAATAAAAAGTCCATATAATTTCTTATGATTATAGTTTTAGATCTCTACAACAAGAATATAAATTTTTTATTTTAAAATTGTCAATTTGACCTAAACCACGGAACTAGACAAAATTTTAGGGAGCATAAATCCCACCCACCCTTATTATTATTTCCCTGGACTGTGGGAACAACATGTCAAGAGAGGAAAATATACGGATAGTTTAAAAAATTTAAAATTTCACGACTTAAAAAGTTAATATATATTTCTAATTTGGATTAAAAAGTTAATATATATTTTGTTGTTAATAAAAAGCTAATTTTGGAATAAAAAGAGGGGAAACTATACTAATAATTGTTGTTAAACTATTCAATATAGATAACATATATTTTGTAGACATCCAAAAAGATAACATTTACGCATCATTATTTAGGGCACAAAGAGTACAAATTAAGCATAAGATAAACCCTATACATAGATGAAAAATCATCTACATGAGGGAGCTAACTATAAGTTTAAAGTCCTCAAAAGTTATAGCCCCATCTCCATCCCCATCCATTGAAGCAATAATAGCTTGGCATTCTTCCAACCCTAATCCATCAACTCCCACATTCCCCATAACATCAAACAGCTCATCTCCTGTCACAAACTCATCTCCCTCGAAATTCAAACATTCAAAAGCACTCTTTAGGGAATTTGCCAAGTCACCTAATTCCAAGTCCTTTGTGTTCAAATCCAAGAACTCCTCGACGCTCAAAAGCCCATCTCCATTCTTGTCTCCTTGTTGCATCATTGTTCGTATTTCTTGGTCACTTGGATTGTATCCAAGAGAGCCCATTATTCCCTCGAGCTCAGCTGCAGTGATTGTGCCATCGTTGTCAGAATCAAATGCTCGAAAGGCCTCAACGAGGCGTAGTACGTGACTTAGTGTCTCAATTTCAGCAGAGAGGGAGCTAGATTGAGCCATTTTCTTGAAGTATTTTAGTATTATTGGAGTATATGTTTTTGAGCTTGTTTTTTAATTAGTATGAACTCATAATTTCCATTTTATAGAAGAAAAGGAGGGATTCCTTTATTTTCCAAGGGTTACTTTAATTTATCGAATATAAAGTTGATGGATCAAAACGTTATATGCTTTGAGATATTATTCGTGGTATCCACCAATTATGGGATGGGGTGCATTATTCTGAGAGCAGATGAAAATAAAATTCTAAACTTCAATTTCTTCATTAACTTGTAAAGAGATTCGGTTAAGGTGAAGTTTATAATATTTTTCATTACATTTGGTATAAAAAATATGTCATTAAAAGAATGTGACAATTTACCTACCCAATGTAATGAAAAACATTAGAAACTTATTAAGGTGAAGTTGGTGCCAACTTTACTCTAACCAAATCCCTCGTAAAGCGAGCAAGATTCTATATATTGATTGTCCACGCAATCAATATATATCTATCTATCAAATTATTCTTGACAAACACTTTCTTAATCATGGCCAATGTGGCCAGTATCAGATTCTTCCTAAAGATTATTTTTTGACAAGTAGGATTCTTCTTAAGGAATTATCTAGTCTCAGTGCTTTTTCTTTTTATATTTTTCATTCGATCATTTGGATAAATAATAGGGATCCACGTTAGCTCAATAGTCTTAACAATTCTACTTTGCAGATCGCATTTCATTCATATCGATACTTGTATTTCTTTTGGGTCGTATTTTGCACCTACACACAAGACTGCTGATACAAGGGACTAGCTAATGTGCAACGAAATAGCTATATAAGGGAAGGAATATTGTTATCCTTTCAATTTGTTAATTGGATAACAAAATTTATAATATGTTTAAGTATGTGTTTATTCAAAGATTTTAACTCTGATAACATGTTGAAATATCCATCTTAAAACTACTTGGTACTAAGTAGAGAGATCCCTCAATTATGAGTAATTAAATTTTCAGGTCAAACTTAATCGATGTGAGACTTTAACCAAATACTTGTTTGTTTTGTTTTTAATATTGATTCATTAACTAAATTCCCAGAATTTTAAATTATGAATTCATTGGATTTTAGTTAATATAAAACAAATTGCCTATATGATATACATATGATTTCCTCACATACCGAAATTCTGCAAATGTGAAATAGCGGCTAAACTATACATTTTTCATCCCAACAAATGAATCTCATTTTAGTTTGATCCTAATCAATTATGAAATTCTAACATTTTAATTGTGATTGAATTTATCTTAATTTTGAAATAACAATGTTGTACTAAGTAATATTCTGGTCATTCTAAAATATAATATCATTATTGATTTTTTTTTATGTGAATTCAATATTGACATAGATCACTTATTGTAGTTAATACAATGATAACTATTATAAGCTATTTAAAATATACTACTACTAATTATAAGACTTGGTGTTTCATAATTATTAATAAATTATATTAATTTTGAGTATGAAAAATATTTAGAATTGACTTACGAAAGTTAATAATGATCTTATAATTTTGAACAGAGAATTAATAAATAATTTACGAATCAATTAAATTTTAAAATTTCACAAATTAAATAGGTAAAAATTTACTCGGCCTCGTTTTATGGAAGGGTGTAGAAACTTGTTTATGTTCAGCTTTTCTTCAAGTAAAAGTTTGAGTAATAGCTTAGTATTTTTAATTTCTGGTTCTTCTTCGCAGTTCATCATCTATCACCCATATTATGCTTCATAACCGCAGTGTGAACTAAATTGCATTAGTTACACTTTATTTGGGCCAGCCCTAAAATGTCTAAATATTCCACCTTTAACTTTTTTATGGCCTGACATTGTAGTAGAGTTGAAACCATGAAACAAGAAGGCCCAATATATATAAAAAATAATTATTTTTTATATATTATATTTATAATTATATAAATGAATTGATCCATAACTAACGTCACATTATTCCGTATTTTAGTTTATACTTATAACAACATTTGTGTGATTTGTATTGCGTGTAAGATGAAACAATTACTCCTAATTTGTCGAAGAAACATACACTCTTGATGAACTTCAATATAATAATCAATTAAGATGAATTGACGCTTTCGCAGCCAAGATATTTCTTGCTTCCTTTAAAATGATTTTTCTGGAAGGCTGGCTAGCGTGACTATTTAAAGTCTTAATTCTCTCTCTCTCTCTCTCTCTCTCTCTCTCTCTCTCTCTCTCTCTATGTATATATATATGTATATATATATATATATAAATCTTTTGTGAGCTGTAATTAATATTACTCTTATATTTTTATTCACATCTACTAAATTGAAAAAATTGGTTGTCGGCACATTTACTATACGTACTTTATTTCAAATACAATAATAACCGATTTCCAACCAATTATTTAAGTTGAAGAACTTACATATGTAAACAAATAAATAAACAAATGGGGGTATATTTAATTAAATACTATAATCCAGGATGCAACAGATTAATCACTTTCGGCTCCGACAGCGGAAAATGACTAGTGGTAGTGGAGGCTCCCAAACCCTGTCTTTGGAGGCACAAACTTTCAAGTTGTGTGGACAATTAAATTTAAGTACCAATTAATAAATAAATATGAAATGTAGCACCAACTCATTAATAATTAGAAACCCTATCAAGCTAACATGCTACCTGATCTCGTGTATGTGTTTAATTAATCCACAGGAGTACTTATTAAATTAATTAATCACAGTTGGTGTCAACATTTAATACTGCTTTCTGGGGGATCTTTGGACCTGGCATATATCAGGTGCCATTAGACCTGGCAAACGGGCGGGCCGGGCCAAAACGGGTCGGGCCGTTTTTGCCCCGGGCTGGGAAGTGTTAGGCCCGTGCGGGTCGGCCCGCGGGCCATTTGCGTATTTTTTTTTTTAAAAAAAAAAAAAATTATTTATTTAATTTTTAAATTTTTTTATTATGACTTAGAATTTAAAATAAATACTAACACTAATTATTTATAATTATGACACATAATTTTTATATATATCAAAACCAAAAATGCTTTATTGAATTATTGCTATCAAATTTGAAAGTTGCTAAACTTTCTGTCAAATTCAAAAGTTGTACCGTAAATTGCCTCCTATTTATGTTCAAGCCACTACCCAACAACACACAAAGAATATTGTTAACTGTTAAGGTTCGGTAATAATATAATTATTACAAAACTATGCTAAAATAATTAAAAAATTAATGAAAAATATATATGCTGCTACAAAAAGATGTCAACTTTTATTACGCATGGACATATCAATTAATTACTCTTATAATTCTGTTTCGGATTGTGAAAGTGTTCAAAATCTGAATTAAATAAAATTATGAGGGTGACCATCATTTTACATGTCTTTTTATAAGAATTAACATCAATATTTATTCTCGTAATTATTAATAAAAAAATTATAAGAATTAACATCAACACTTTTTTAATAATATATTATTAAATTATCTGAATTCATTACGAACTCACTTAAGAGAATCATAATTAAATGTTTTAATAATAATAACTTAATTATATATATATTATATATATATATATATAATATATATATCTCACAGTGGTGTGAAACTAATGTGTTACATAACACAGTGACTATTTATATATATTGTGTTATATTTATATATATATAAATATATATATATATATACATCACACAGTGGCTATATATAACACAGTGGCTATTTATATATATTGTGTTATATTTATATATAACTAATGTGTTATATTTATATATATATGTATATTAATTATATATACACTACCGATTATATATTTAATATATTATATTCATAATATTTTTTTACATTATTATTCAAGATTACATGTTAAAATTTACTCTTATATTTTTTTATTTGATTTATTGTTAAGTTAATATTTTTTTTTGTCAACAATAAACAATAAAAAAAAGTAAAAAAAAAAAAAAAAAAAAAAAATTAAGCCCGCAGGCCGGGCTGAACGGGCCGGGCCAAAAACGGCCCAACTTTCTGCGGGCTGCGTTTCTGAAGCCCAAAGCCCGCCCAAAAACGGGCGGGCCGGCCCGGCCCGCGGGCCCAGGCCACTTTTGCCAGGTCTAGGCACCATAAACGTTTCCTATTGTTGGAGCTTAATTGATTTTCTCTGCCTCTCGTCATCTTATAGCAATCAATTTATGCAAATTAAATTATATTATTTTCAGTAAAATTATTGATTTCCTACTATACTTGTCACCGTTTATTTATTATACTATTAAAATTTTAATTTATTTAATTATCTTATTAAATTAAATAAAATAGTGAAATTAGACCATTATGTTAAATTGACTATACATCTGTTAAATGTTTTCAGCTTTTTTTCCATGTGACTTTCAAAAAGAAAAAAAAAATGAAAATAAGATGGCCCTACGGCCTACGTGGTTTACACGGCAAAACCTTCTTATCAAGCACTTGACCTCATTTGACCATCAATCATATTTTAGAATTCGAAGGTTGAGAGAGAAAGAGAAGACGAAGAGACGATCCTTGTAGTCTAGGGTCTTTTTACTTCAATTCTCTGTCTAAGATCTTCGTTGGTAAAAAGTATATATGATTTAGTGCTTAAAAACTAAGATTTTTAGCAAGATTGGTTAAAATTTTGCTAATTTTGATGCTTGTATTTGTTAAACTTTTGCGGATTTTAAAAATGTCAATTTGAGGATTTTCAAAGCTAAAAGCAATGTTCTCAGAACCGGATCGTTCATCGAACCGAAAAAGTTACCGGGTGGATGGATCACCGGTTCAACTAGTGGTCGAACCGTTATTGACCCAGTGACGTCATTAATACGTAATAAATAATAAATATATTAATTATTATATATTATATATAATATTTAGTAAATATGTACCAAACTAAATTGAACCTATTTGTAATTTGGTTTGGTTCAATTGTCCTATATGTACGAGTAAAAGCATAAAATTTGCCCAGAAAGATATTCATCAAGCATTATCATCAAGCAAAAATATTCTTCAGTATGTAAGCACTAAATACCTGTTTATACCCAAGCAACACTTGCCAAACTTCATTCCGCAGCTCCTCACTCCTTATTTCCTGATAATAAACAAAAATACAGTATAAAAATTGCATCTTTTGTTTGCCGTTTCTTGTCAAAGTACAAAAATCTTTCGGTAGCATCTGAAAAAACTTTATTGAGATACAATAAGGATCCAATTTCTTACCTGAAGGCAAGTGAACTCAAAGCCCCAGAAGGATTGGCTCTAACCTGCAAGGTGTTGATACAACCAAGGAAAATAAATTTCATATTTGAATCTATTTAGAAGTCCTAAAGGCATATGGTGCATACCATTGCACATAATCCTCGGAAAGCATCCTCCTCAATATCCAGCTGATTAGTAAGCAAATTAGGCGTTTTACATTCTCTCTATGTGAGGAAGATTGCCAAGCTCGGGAGGAATATCTCCTGACAACTGATTGTACTCTAAGGTTCTACCAACAACAAATTCAAAATATCAACAAGAAATATCACCATAAAATAAATCATTTAGTCGAATATAAATCAAATGGGTAGATAAATTTACAGAGATGTAAGCATTTGGATGTTTCCAAACTCTTTTGGGATGGACCCCGTTAAACGATTTCCAGTGATGGAGCTTCAGGAACACAATTCAATTAAATTTCAAGCAATAAATTACTAAAATAATTACGTACAGAGACGGAGATACATAAATGTTTACCAATTGCAAGGAACCCCATTCTGGAGGGAGAGTGCCGTATTGAGCCCAGGCCTGCGTTATCGAACCACAGCTTGGTGGTGAGAGAGAGATGATGGCAGATTGGTGGTGAGAGAGATGATTGTGATGAGAGTCAAAGAAGCGAGATATGCGGTAGTGCAGCGTAGCAAAAATTCTGAAGACTAATCGGAGCCTGAAAACTGAGCCCTAACATTTTGGTTTTATAGTAAACTTGTGAACAGGTAAAAACCGTGACCCAGTCACCGGTTCGATGACCCGGGCGGTTCGACCGCTGGGTCACCGGTTTTTACCGGTTATCTGCTTATTCCGGTTCAAAGGGCTAAACCGGTTCGTTTAACCGACCGGTTCCCGGTTTAACCGGTTGAACCGGCGGTTCCGAACCGGGTTTGACAACATTGGCTAAAAGGATGGGTACATTTATACATTTAAAAAATACTTAGTAATGGGTACCTTTCAGGGACGAAGTCACTTGTATGACTGTGGGGTCAATTGACCCACCCCACTCGTACTTTCATTTTTCTTATTTAGTATATATATTTTTTATTTTTAAAAATAGTTTTATTAAATTAATTGACTTCACTTAAATTTTATAAATTTTCTAATATATAGGGTTAAATTAAATTTTTATAATTTTCTCAATTAAATTTCAATTTTATATCACTCATACATCCTTAAATATGCATCTTACTTAATCTTTTTAAATTTTATAATAATTAAGTTTATATTATTTTTATATATTAATAAAAAAAATATTTATGAACAAATTTGTAATTAAAATGGCATATCGTATGTTGTTTGCATGATAAAACACTCCTATCATGCACTTGACCTCATTTGACCATCAAACATGTTTCAAAATTCAAAGGTTGTGAAAAAGAGAGAGAGAGAGAGAGAGAGGAGATGAAAAGAAGATCCTTGTAGTTTAGGATTTTTTTTACTTCAAATCTCTGCTTGAGATCTTTGATGGTACAAGATATGTATGATTTTGCGCTTAAAAATCAGGGTTTTTAGCGAGATTGGTTAAAACTTTGCCCATTTTGATAGTTATATTTACGAAGCTTTTGCCGATTTTAAAAATGTCGATTTGGGATTTTCAAAGCTCAGAGGATGGATATCTTTATACATTTAAATAATGCTATGCAATGGGTACCTTGATTTGAAAGAAAGTGGGGGATTTCCAAAATTAAAAATTGTGATTATTAGGTTTTGTCCACTTAAATAATGTTTTTCCATTTAAATAATACTGACATGATACATTTGTTCCATATTATAATGTTTATATCTCAAATATTGTGTCTTGTACCTATTGTAGCATATGGGTATATTTTCTCTGGAGTTATATCATGGTGGGTAGGTTCGTTGAAGAACCAATATACTATTATGGAGGTGGTTTGACAAAATTTATTCATGAAGTTAATGGTGATTGCCTTAATGTTGAAATTAAATAACCTACTTTAGAAGTTGATATACAAAATGAATACTACGGTGTATTTTAATTAGACTACGTAATTTGAATATTCGTGATGATTTATAGTTATATATATATGATAACAATACTAGGTTTACTAGTTGAGGAAGGTGACAAATCTGGGATAGTTGATCTATATTGTGATCATTCAGATGATGAAGTCTTAGCACTTAAGAAGGAAGTTGGGGAGATTGAACTTCAAGTTGATGCACCAATAAGCTATGATGGTGATGATTCTACAGATGAAGAAACAGAAGCTGAGGTCAGTATTGCTAGTGATGATGATGAGAATAAGGAGTTGATCAATATTAGGTCGCGAAAAGAAGAAATTAAGAAATCAAAGATAAAAAAGTTGGAAGTAGCTTGTGAAGTTCAACTTGATAATGAAGTTGAAGTGCAGTCAGGTGAAGTACCTGTTGAACAGATTAGGACTCCAGCTTTTAGCTCAGTACATGTTAACAAGGCAATAAATAAATAGAAGATAACTGAGATCAAGGGAAAGAAACAAAAAAGGCAATCGAGAACAAGGCAAACAAAAAGCAAAAAAGAGGCAAACAAAAAGTAGAAAACATCAATCGGAGGTTCAAGTAAGGCATCAAATTAGGTACCAGAAACTGAGAACATTGAACCTACATTCTTATATGATGAAGATGTTATGACTAGGTTTAGAACAAGGGGCATGAAGGCATGGAATGATATGTATAAGGATTATGTTGTTGAAGTTCTTGCAAGTCCTCCCTTAAATACTGATAATGAGTAGGAAGGTGAAGAGCCATGAATCAAAATGAAGAGAATAATTATTCCTGTCTATAATCCTTCATCAAGAGAAACTTGTTGCGGATTTTGTAAATCCTTGTTACTACATTGAAATATATTTAAAGTCATATAACCACTTGTTAAAGCTTATGAATGGAAGCAATGATCGGCCTCCTACTGTGTAACACCCCCTTCCCGACTAGTAATGGAAAAGGAAGCTACGCACAAACAAACTTTAAGCAGAATATGAAAACAAAAAGAAAACTCTATTCACATTTGCCCTTGAATCCCCTTGCAAACCTGCCGGAAGAAAAACACAGCATGAGTCAAATGCCCAATACGGATAAAGAGTGCACAAATAAGAACTGAAATTGAATAACAAAATCAACTGAACCAAACTGAGATTAACAAAATCAACTGAACTGAATAACATAATCTTACTGAACTAATCTACTGAACTGAACTGAAATTGACCCACTGAACTGGACTGACTTACTGAACAACATAAAAGGCTGAATTGAATGGTTGTGTTTATTTCATACCGAGCTCAGAACAAAATAGAAATATACCTTATCACAAATACAAGTCAAAATACTGTCACACAGGCAGGCACACATTGGACTGCAGATCCAAATGTATGCAAAATCGGAAATGTGTGCTCGGCACAACAAACAACACCAGACTGCAAAACAGAACAGAACAGAATGTTAGGGCCGACCCATACGTCTCCCACAACAAAACACCAATGCCCACCGAAACACAAAATGGAGACGCCGTGGACTGATCACACCGCTACGGAAGTGTCATGCCTCAGTGCCGAGAGACATGTCTGTGGTACCCCCACATGTGGTTATAACTCAGGTAGACCCTACGGTACTTTCTAATAAAAATATCATGTCACAACGAATGCGACACAATATCACAAAAGGGGTTTTAATACGCCATTGCTAAACCGAAACAAATCGACACAAAGTTTCCAAAATATACTAGCATGTACGTTTATATAAAATCAAAATAAAGACTAGACATGCTTAATAAGTCTAAAGAGTACAAACTAAGTTGCGAATATCTAAACCCAAACAAAACTATCATATGCATTTGACTATGAACAATATATCAAAATAATATCCAAATTTTAATGAGGAACAAAACAAACAAATTAAAATCAAAGGAATATCGCTGAAAGAGTACGGAATCCGTACCTGGAATAAGCAATGTAATACCCAAAATTATATTGCAAAACTGACTCGTTAAATTCCCTCTATTGAAACTAATAAAGGAACAAATAAATAATACATTAATCAATTGATTAAGTTTTACACATTTTCTTTCTCTTAGGCGAATCTGAAATCCTTCCGTTCTAAATAAAATTCTACCTAAAGTTATCCTATATAAATATTTTGATCATGGTAACGTATATATTAATAAACAATAGCTTTCTTGTTATTCCAAAATACATATAAACATATTTACAAAATATTCTTTCCATTTTTTTTTAATTCTATTACAAACAATTATTATTATTATTATTATTATTATTATTATTATTATTATCTGTCAAAACTTTAAAGTTACAAAAATAATAATTTAATATCCCAAAATGCTAATTACTAACAGAGATATACCAAAATATATTAACTAACAAACTAAATAGCATACAAAAATTAAAACTACAAAATTAAAACTAATACAGAAAAATAAATAATTACACAAAGAAAGAAAAAGAGACATACCCGAAATTATGAGGTTCGCAGTCCGCCCACGTCCTCAACACTGAAAAAATATTTTAACTAAGGAGGTCCTTACTAAAAAGGTTTCCTCACATTGGGAAAAGCCTTAATGTTTTAGTGTTTTAAAAACTAAAGGGCGTGGTCCATATATATAGGTAAAGGGAAGGGGAATGCTTTAGTGGGCGGGTGATGTGGGACTTTTTTAAAAAAAAACAATAGCCGGGTATTACATTACCTCCTCCTTAAAAATGATTCCGTCCTCGGAATCAAAAAAATAAAATAGGACGAACCTAATTATCAAAAGATGCGAATACTTCGCTCGAATAGAATTTTCACAAAACAAACGAAATGATTTTCTTCCGAAATCTTATCAAAACGGATAGTGCACTATGTGCAACAGATGCTAATGATAACTCTTCAACACTGAGATACGAAATACGTTATACACATAAGCTAATTGTGGAGGCAAAGCTAACCGAAATGCGACTTCGCCAACCCTTTATAAAATCTCAAATGGACAATAAAACGTGGGTTAAATTAATTATCGAATACTGATTGAGCATACCTAATTTTCTCCTTAGCCATGGCTACAATCTCTGTAGTGATTCGAACGAACTTAAACCCTTTTATGGCCTTCTCACTAATCTCAATCCATCAAATTAGTGCCCACACTTTCTACCATGCAGCGCCTTAAACGAAGTCATTCCAAATGCTTGTATGTCAGCTGTTGTTATAAGCAAATTTAACTAGTCTCAAATAATCATTCCAATTAGTCGACCACTCTAATGCACAAGACCTTAACATATTCTCTGAAGTCTGGATAATCCACTCTAATGCACGACGATGTTGTTCTATTCTGTTGATCTGTCTGCTCTGCGAATCTTCAACCTAATCTATTACATTTTTCTATCTAAAAATTTTGGATCAACCTAACAAATTTGATCCCTAAGTCCTTTTACAATAATTACAATATTTTCAATCATAAGGACTGTTCATAGTTTATTTAATTCGAATTATCTTAACAATTTCGATTCCTAAGCCCTTGTACAATAGATTTAAACATAAGGACTGTACAAATAAAATTACTTATTATACATTAAAATATTTTACATAACATTTGTCATCAATAATCAAACGTTGTCTTGCACCTGACATGGCCCAGGGCTTAACACTGCCTGTTGTTCAGCGCCACACAACATTTCTACCAGGCTTCGCACCCGAAACAAGCTCAATGGTACACTAAACTTCATGTTGCAATGACAACCCTGATAATTCTTAAATAGATATATCAGAAAACTCACGAATGACTGAAACATTTTTAATACAACTTTCTCAAAGAGGTAACCTTTACAAATGTCAAATATTCCTCACAACCCTTAGCCACCAACTTTCCAGCTTTCATAACAGAAATCGATTTCACCACATTTCCCGGTCGTGAACCTTGAAACACAAAATCTAGAGACTTTAAATTCATAACTACAACCTTCTTCGCTTGACAATCAATAGTGGCCTCGTACTTAACCAACTAGTTCATCCCAAAATCACATCAAAATCTTATATTCGCATCGACAGAAGATTAGCCCCACAAATCTTATTTTCAAAACTAATAGAAAAAATCTCGGTACAAATCAGAGAAAAAAATTCTCATCAGAGCAGCAATAAACATAGCAGAATCTAAGGACTGAGATGGCACACCAGGATGTCGAACAAAAGACATACGAAATAATTGAATGAGTAGAGTTAAAATCAATAAAAGTCTCACGACTGCTAACTAAAAGAGTGCCAAAATAGAATATTGTGCATCCGTAACTTAATTAGATGACAAGGCGAACACACGTCCTCCGTAATGCAGACCAACATTGTCACCATTATCGCCGCCTCCACCACCTCTAGTGGTTTTACAAGCTCTCGACAAAATAAAACGGACGAAAGCGAAATTGATTTAAGGCAAATTTGAATTCAAACTGCTATTATAGTTGAACTGAATTTTAAACAGAACAAAAACCTATCCCAGATGTCTTACCCATAACTCACAGATCAAACCTAAATAGGTTTTCTACAAGAAAGAATCCTAGTTCTGATGCCAACTCTGTAACACCCCCTTCCCAACTAGTAATGATAAGGGAGGCTACGCACAAACAAACTCTAAGCAGAATATGAAAACAAAAAGAAAACTCTCTTCACATTTGCCCTTGAATCCCCTTGCAAACCTGCCGGAAGAAAAACACAGCATGAGCCAAATGCCCAATACGGATAAAGAGTGCACAAATAAGAACTGAAATTGAATAACAAAATCGACTGAACCAAACTGAGATTAACAAAATCAACTGAACTGAATAACATAATCTTACTGAACTAATCTACTGAACTGAACTGATTTACTGAACTGAAACTGATTTACTGAACTGAAACAGACCCACTGAACTAGACTAACTTACTGAACAACATAAAAGGTTGAATTGAATGGTTGTGTTTATTTCATACCGAGCTCAGAACAAAACAGAAATATACATTGTCACAAAAATAAGTCAAAATACTGTCACACAGGCAGACACACATTGGACTGTAGATCCAAATGTATGCAAAATTGGAAATGTGTGCTCGGCATTACAAACAACACCAGACCGCAAAACAGAACAGAACAGAATGCTAGGGCCGACCCATACGCCTCTCACAACAAAACACCAATGCCCACCGAAACACAAAATGGAGACGTCGTGGACTGATCACACCGCTACGGAAGTGTCATGCCTCAGTGCCCAGAGACATGTCTGTGGTACCCCCACAGGTGGTTATAGCTCAGGTATACCCTACGGTACTTTCTAATAAAAATATCATGTCACAACGAATGCGACACAATATCACAAAAGGGGTTCTAATACGCACATGCTAAACCGAAACAAATCGACACAAAGTCTCCCAAATATACTAGCATGTACGTTTCTATAGAATCAAAATAAAGACTAGACATGCTTAATAAGTCTAAAGAGTACAAACTAAGTTGCGAATATCTAAACCCAAATAAAACTATCATATGCATTTGACTATGAACAATATATCAAAATAATATCCAAATTCTAATGAGGAACAAAACAAATAAATTAAAATCAAAGGAATATCGCTGAAAGAGTACGGAATCCGTACCTGGAATAAGCAATGTAATACCCGAAATTATATTGCAAAACTGACTCGTTAAATTCCCTTCATCGAAACTAATAAAGGAACAAATAAATAATACATTAATCAATTGATTAAGTTTTACACATTTTCTTTCTCTTAGGCGAATCTGAAATCCTTCCGTTCTAAACAAAATTCTACCTAAAGTTATGCTATATAAATATTTTGATCATGGTAACGTATATATTAATAAACAATAGCTTTTTTGTTATTCCAAAATACATATAAACATATTTACAAAATATTTGTAGACACCCAAATTTTGCACTTGTATACTAACCCTGACAGGAGGGCAAAATCGTCAATTGCCCCAACATACGAAAAGGAGAGGTGGGCGCCAAAACACAGTTCCCACCACGGCTTACGATCAAGGCTGTCAAACGCAAAACGAGAATTGAGTCCTCTGAGGCGAGGCCTACGGGCAATCTAGACAAAGCCCGATGCGATCGTCAAAGAAGGCCAAGGACCACGGTAATTACAGCATTAGGGTGGGGTCTCGATGTCGGGAAACCATTCCCAGAATTGATTCATGTATCAAGGAACAACATTCCAAAATAATACAGCAGAAATTGGCGAATTAGTACCGCGTGGCACGAAATTCGAGAAAAATGAGCCGGACAGCCGCGGATGCAGTCGCGGCCGCCGACAAAAAGACTTTCGCGCGGCTCGAGGGCGGCACACGGCAGCCGAGGAGACGGCCACAGCAGGCAGCCGCAGATGCATCTGCGGCTGCCTGCTGAACCAGTATAGATCGCCATTTCTTCCACCCGAGAGAAGAAAAAGAAAGAAAAAAAAGAAAAAGAAAATAGGAGGGAGAGAGATCGCGGGGAAGAGAGAGAGAGGTCGAGTTTGCTTGTTAGATTCAAGCAATATATCTCATTTGTTGTGTTCATTGGTTAGTAATCTTGTGGTGTAATCTATTTCGTGATATAGAAGCTTGAGTCGGCATTTTTGCAAGGTGAAAAGGATTTTTTTAGTTTATATGGCTGGTATTGTTAATGTAGCATTGTGATTGGTTTGATATAGTTTTTTTGTTGTAATGGCGATGATCCGTGGATTAGGTGTCGTTAGCGAGGGTTCCATCGGAACATAATTCCTCCTAACGCCCCGATGATATCCGTATGGTGATTTTTCGTTCGTTATGGTTATAAGTAATGCGTAGTGTTGATTTGGTGATATTTAGGTTGTATAGTGTGATAGCAATGTTAAATCTCGTTAGATTTAGTTTAGGGTTGGTTGTGCAACGATTTGGGTGAATGTGAGCCTAGGGAGGAGATCCTCGTGGTCAAATCCCGATGATGGACATTTTTTGTATATGTAATCATCATGTGGGATTTGTGGTTGTGTAAATGTAATATTGGGCCTTAAAACGATACCAAGTCGTGTTCGGGTTAAGGCCCCGTAATAATAATAAAATATGTGATTGTGGGTGTTTGGGGTTGTCTGGATGGCTCACATGCCCATGGATAGCCCCGACACGTTTGGAATGTTTATTTTGAGTTACAACGCAAAAAAATGATTTTTTAAAATAAAGCAAATAACAAAGATCTTCTAAAAAGAATCAAATTAGGATATTAGACGCACGAGGTTATAAAATTAAGAGTTTTGGCGAAACTTTGATCCATGTTTGACGAAAATGCTACATTTGGTTTTTTTAAATGTCATAAAAGATGCTTTCGTAAAAATAAATAAATAAATGTTTTCATTAAACTTTGTGCATAGGGTTAAAGAGTTCTAGAAGTTGCCCTCATTTTATTTATATTAACTGTTAGAAGGTAATGTATAGTCTCGATTCCTATTTGACGAAAGTTTAAAACTATTGTTTTCTAAAATGACATCTAATAAAAAACCTTCAACGTTTTCGAAATTGAAATCAATCTTTCTTATAAAAAGCAAAACCTCGTCATTTGGGTCAAAAGACGCCTAAACGCTTTCCCGACAAAACACATTTGTCAGATAAAATCAAAGCAACTTTTATGCAAAAAGTCACCACAAACATCACCTAGGCACGCACGCACACACAGGCAACGCACACATTTTAAGATTTAAAAGGATAGGAAAACATCGAGATTGCGGTAACCGTATTTCACGGAAGTCGGGGGGTGCCTAACACCTTCCCCTCGCTTAAGCAAGCCTCCGAACTCTATGAATCTCGGTTTGCGGACCAATTGAATCGGAGTCACGTATGAGCCTGCGATTGCGAAAACAAAATTCGGATGAGTTGGTACATCTATTTCAAATATACCAACTGGCGACTCTGGTCAATTGGCTCATAAAAATTCGACATTTCAAAACTCCGTCGACACTAAGCCGACCCTTTTCAAAAGTCACATCTTAATCTAAAGGCTAAAATTGGAAAGGGCATTTTAATAATAAAAACGAGACGACGAAAATCCCGGCGTCGACAATATTCTTTCCATTTTTTTTTAATTCTATTACAAACAAATATTATTATTATTATTATTATCTGTCAAAACTTTAAAGTTACAAAAATAATAATTTAATATCCCAAAATGCTAATTACTAACAGAGATATACCAAAATATATTAACTAACAAACTAAATAGCATACAAAAATTAAAACTACAAAATTAAAACTAATACAGAAAATTAAATAATTATACAAAGAAAGAAAAAGAGACATACCCAAAATTATGAGGTTCGCAGTCCGCCCACGTTCTCAACACTGAAAAAATATTTTAACTAAGGAGGTCCTTACTAAAAAGGTCCTCACACAAAAAGGTTTCCTCACATTGGGAAAAACCTTAATATTTTAGTGTTTTAAAAACTAAAGGGGGTGGTCCATATATATAGGTAAAGGGAAGGGGAATGCTTTAGTGGGCGGGTGATGTGAGACTTTTTTTTTAAAAAAAATAGCCGGGTATTACATACTGGCTTATCAATCTTGTTGCCTTCACTGACCAAAAGATTGGCTGGAAGACCAAATAGATGCAAAAGGAAGGACACAAATGAAGAACCAAAGAGCAGCACAAAAGTATCAAAGAAAAGGACTCAAATGATGTGTTCGTAACTAGTATGGACATAATAAACTTGGTTGTAGGAACATACCTAACCAAGAACAAACTGGTCTAGCGCCACAAGGTCCACAACCTAATGAAAGAAGGCTAAAACTCAATGTAAGTTAATTAATTTTGTATCATTTATATTTAATGGTCATTTTAGGATGTACATACTGACATTTGTTGCCTAATAGGTTAAAAAGAAACAAACTATTGCAACTGGTGATGGGACTGCATGTGTAAGGAAAAGATCAAACACATGATAGTGGCACACAATCTGAAAGTCGAGGAATTACAGGTGGGGGATAGTGAAGGCAGTATCAATTGAAAGTGGAACTTGGTGCATAATTTTTTGGAATACTTTTTGGGTCTTTAGTATAATTTTTGGAGCACTGTGTTGTATATTTTGGGCTAACATGCTTTAGATAATATATTGTTTATGGTCTTTTGACATGGTTGTAACCTTTTGATTAATACTTGGGATATATATTTAAGACTTATACTGACTTACAGTGACTTGTAGTTTAATTTTTACAGTACTTAAAGGATATTTAAGACTTGTAGTTTGGATGGAACATGATGTTTTATGGTAATTTTCTAGTAATGTAAAATGGTTCGGATGTTTTTTTGGTATTTTATGACTTGTTAATATTTTATTGAGATGTTTGCACTTTTGAATGGTTTGGCATACCTTGTTCACGGCAGATCTTTTGTTTTTTGTTTTTTAAAAAAAATATTCTTGTAATAGTTGAGGTTATCTAAATTTGTTGAGTTGATCCAAATCGTGGAGTATAGATATGTAATCCTTATTATAGTTGAGGTTGTCAAAGGCAAACTTGTGTTTCGTTGAGCTGAAGTCAAAATCACTCTGCGATCGCAGAGTGAATAGAGATCGTAAAGTGAGATGCTAGATCATAGAGTCAGACCGCAAAACCACTATAAATCGTAAGACATATATCATTGAGTGAAATTACTCAACGATTCAATGATGGTTCGATTAAAATCGTAAAGTGAAATATCTTGAGATGCCAGATAGTAGAGTCAAGCCACAAAGCCACTACAAATTGTAAGGCAGATAAAGTTAAGTGAAGTTACTCAATGATCCAATGATCAACTCTATGATTCAAGGATAGTTCGATCAAAATCGTAGAGTGCAATATCCTAACACTTGATTCTCTTCAACAATCGTGGAGCGCAATATCCTGACAGTTAATTCTTTTCATCTCTAGCAGGCCATGACTTTTCATGGCCCTTTTTTCAATATTTGAAACGCAAGGCTGAGAAGCCTTGGAACAGGGCAAACTTTTGCATCACATAGATACACAATACGCAACACATGCAACTTTGATAGATCATACTTCATATTTATAAAGACTGAAGTTCATTACATAGCTTAGAATGCTTAAAAATTCATGAAAACATAACTATACAACACAATATCATAAACACTTGCAATTTCTTGTTTGCCTCTCTGAGCCTAGCAAATTCTAGCTCTAATTTGAATGCCTCTCTTTTCAAATTCTTTAACTTCTCTTTTAGCTTTTTTGTTTTATTTCTCAATAAATTCACTTCAACTTCATCCCTTGTAGCCAAACTCATGTCACTGCAACAACTAGCAGGATCTTCATTTTGGGGAATTATGTCCAACCATTCAAAAAAATCATAATATTTATTAACATCCTGTCAACAACAAAAAATAAAAAACTTATAACCATATTTAAATTTCTGGGCAAAACTTATAACATCCTATCAAAATTAAAAACCAACCAAATTGTATCCAATATACATTACAGCCATATATAAATTTCTGGGCAACATTTCTAGGTAAAATTTACTTTCGGGGTAAAAACAACATTCATAGAACCTTCTTTCCTTTTATTTGTTCTTCGTGGAGACACAAACTGATGCAGGTACATCGCAGAAACATTCTCGTGAGCAATCGACAAGGATTTGCTAAGAGAAGATGCCATTTAAAAGAATGATTAAATTTCTCTATTTTCATTTGTTTATTAGGATAATTAAATAAATTAAAAGTTTAATAGTATAATAAGTAAAAGAAGCAAAATATAATGAGGAAATCATTATTACTTTTGCCAATTATTTTCCATTTTAACAACCGGTCATTTTTTTCTATGTATCTGATTATGCATGAAATCTAGGACTATTGACTATAGGAGATTGAAATATATATTGAGGGTTTCTATATATTGAAGTTGATGGGAAGAAATTAAACAGTAGCCTATTACGATTTTATGAAATGGAAGTATTCTTTTTACTCATTATCCAACTGGTGAAGCTAGGCTAGCTAATAAATATTGTTTCAATAATTTGCATTGCAACTTGCAAGGTCGTCTAAATTTGCTCATATTTATGTGTAGTTATTACTGTATTGCCAAATGCCAATATCATAGTTAGAGTATAAAACTTTGACTTAGTGAACTAGAACTCTTTTTAAAGTTGAATCAAATTGAAATGGGCAGAATTTTAAAGAAGACTGAAATTTAGTGTACGAAATTGGTCTGTTTAATAAACGTGGATAGATTTTCGGACAATTCAATTTATTTACAGCTCTGATCACAATGAATTATATATACTTAAATAAATTATATAATTAATATAATAATAGCACATATATTTTAGGGCACGGTATTCTAAATCACATTTGGAACCCCAACCATTAATTAATCTTGTAAGGCTGTTGAGTTAAGTTCCACCGGTTTTTGGTGAAATGGAACATGTAGTCGTTTTTATTTAGCTAACACTAAACCTATGATTTGTCTTTATTTTCCCATCTTGCAGAATTAAAGCTGGATTGATTAGGACATTGTTTGAAATTTAAAAAGAAGATCACCAACCATTTAATCTGGTCAAATATTAGGACTTGTCAATAACTTTCAATAATCTAAAAGCTATAAAGTACCAAACATTTTAACCATTATTATTTATAAAATTTAAAAAAAAAATCGATAATCACCAACATCACAAGATTCTTGTAGTTGGATGGAAATTATTTTTAAGTCCAAAAAGAGCTATATTAGAAAATTCAAAACTCGGGGTGGGGAACAACATGGGATGATTCTTTTGAAATATAAATTATAAATTAGATAATATATAATATATAATTATTCAAAATGAGCCAACAATATATAAATAACGAAGACTTTAAACAAAGAAAAAAGGGATAGGGGTCAAGCTGTTGAGCTGCGGAAACCGGTAAATATAGAGAAGAGAGAGAATGGCTTTTCCATGCATCAAAAAGTAGACGGGGACCAAGGCCAACAAAACATTATATGGGCCGAGGGTGCGGCCAATGGTTCTGGTGCGGATAACCGGAGGGGTCCCACACGGGTGTAGTATTGTTTTAATTTCTCTCACTCTCCGATGAAAACACATTTTGTCCCATTGTGATTGTCACAATGGATCTGATACTTGGTAGGCCACCATATTTTTGTCCTGTCTCGAGACTAAATGTGACCGACCCAAATCTTAATTTCTATGGATGGAACTACGTACGGCAGTTTCTGTGTGGCACTCATGCACTGCATGTGTTTCGGCTATTAAATTGTACACCACCAAGGTTTATTTTTGTGAGTTCAAACATAAATTAAGGTTTACAACAAATAAACAATCGAAAGGTGGGAAAATTTTAGGGTTTAGCCTCTAGGGTTCGGCCACCCTAGATGGTTCCTCCATGAGGCAAAATTCCGATAATTCCTTTTCGAGCGAACTTGATTTGAACTACTAAAACGAAATATGGATAAAATGAAAAAAAACAGCAAGGAAGAGATGAAAACCTAAGGCGTTCCCCTAGGTTCGGCCACCCTATAGTTCAACTTCCTAGGGTTCGATTCCCTTAGGGTCGCACCATTTCGTTTTTTTGAAAAGATGTTTTGAACAGGTTTTGAGCGATGCACTACCGGAATAACGAACCCGAAATCAAGAGAACTTACGAAGGCCTAAAAGTGGTTTCTCTTAACTCTTCCATGAAAATATAAGCTTCTCATAGAATCTAAATCAAGAGAAACGGAAGAAAATGGATTAAGAAAAGTCGAAACTAACGAAATGGGTCGAAGGATGAGCAAAACCTTAGGGTTCAGCCACCCTAGGGTCTGACCCCCTAGGGTTCGAACACCTAGGGTGGCTCACTCCCGCTCTGTTCCGAGTTTTGTCGAGATTTTTTCTATGATGAAATTGATCGGTGTGATTTTTTGGATTGAACAAAAAGAACCCTAAAAAATATGACCCAAGACAGAAAGCTCATCGGGACAACTCATCTTGGGAATTGGTTGAGGATTGGAATGACGGTTAGAAGAACGGGACGATTTGGGCATTATTTAGGTAACTAAGAGTAGTTCTGGAATTTTTCCAGAGTCACATGCCTGACACATGACCCTTGTCAGGAACTCTATAAATACCCCCTCATTTCATGAAGAAGGGACTTTTGGCCACTTAGAAAAATCTCTCCATACCAAAAGAGCTTGAATCCTCTTTGAGGCAACTTGGAATTCTCCCTTGGCTTGAGACACTCGCGAATATGCTTGGACCCTTAAAGTCAAACTTGAATTCCCTCGAGACCCCAAACACACGAAAGGCTATTGGACACTTGAGATTGCGCTGGAAACTGAGAGTTTCGTCTTATGTTACTCGAGTAATTGTTCACCCGTTATTTTCCTCTCTTCAATCAATCAATCAATTTCATACTCTTTGTAAATTTCTTGACTCCTCGATTGATACGAAACACGAACCCTAGTAAGGTAAGAAATTCCTCGCCTACATTTTTGGAGTTACATTTTATCTCCAAAAGTGATGAGGCACTTGACCTATCCAAATGTGATGAGGCACATGACTCATAGGTCTTCGACCTGAAAAGTTACACTTCATCTCTAAAAGTGATAAGGCTCTGACGTCCCTAAGCCCTCAACAAAAAGTTATACTTTTTCTTCAAAAGTTATACTTTTTCTTCAAAAGTGATAAGACTCCTGACCCTAAGCTTTCAACAAAAAGTTACACTTTTCTCTCAAAAGTGATGAAGCTCCTGATCCTAAGCCCTCAAAGAAAAGTTACATTTTTTCTTCAAAAGTTATGAGGAACCTAACCATAAGTCATTAACTTGAATAGTTACACTTTCAACTTCAAAAGTGACGAGACACTTGATTAACAAGCCCTCAATCCCGAAAAGTTATACTTTATCTCCAAAAATGGTGAACGTAATGTTTTTCCGTCAAAAGCAAGATTGATCATTTTGTAAACAAAAAATTATAATTTTCAATTATCAATAAAATATCAAGCTTTCATTTACACTTGAATGATCCCTTATATATATATATATATATATGGCAATAGAGGAATCCCTAGCCTTCATCTTCGATATCATCATCGCCTTAAGGTCTTAAGCAACAAACTTGAAGTCCTGAAGCTTGGTCTTTAAGATTAGCTGTGACATCTTGAAGTTCCAAAAGATTTGTCGAACGTAAGTCATTTCATAATGACGTAAAGTGACTTCCAAATAAAGACTCCGGTTTCCAAAAATTAAGAAAACAAGGAGATGGAACAAGATTCAAATAGACTTGATAAAAGACTGCATGAGGTATCCTAGGAGAGACCTCCTAGGGTTAAGCTTATAGAAGTTCCTTTTCCCAAGGACTTTTTTTTTAAAGCTTGCAAAGATTGAACTTCAAATAATCGTTCAGAAAACTAAAATAAGATTCAATGACTTGAAGAATTATACACGTGACTCACGTGCATGAGAAAAATGCAAGCCCAAGTACAAATTAGGGTTTACATTTAACCTAAAGAATTAAATGAATTATGTTAGAAAAGTAAAAAATAAATGAATAAGACCTGAGAGGTGCCATCACGAGTTCCGAGGTAGAAGGCTCATGGGGACAACTCATTTTGAAAATTGATTGAGGGATTGGATTGATGGCTAGAAGAACGGGACAATTTGGGCATTACTCGAGTAACTAAGGGTATTATAGTAATTTCCATGCAACTAAGGGTATTTCTGAAATTTTTCTTAAAGTCACATGATTGACACATGACCCCCCTTGCTAGGGGACTATAAATAGCCCCCTCATTTCAAGAGGAATGGACTTTTGAACCTAACAACTCTCTAGAGAATTCTTTTTGAGTTTTAGATATTAAAGAATACTCTTGAACCCTTGAAATTTGGACTTGAATTATCATAAGACCCGAGATACCAGAGAAGACTTTTGATCATTGGATTCTCTCAAAACTCTAAAAACACACAAAAGGCGCTTGAAAACTAAAGATTACTCTAGGATCCCGAGAGTTCTGCCTTGTGTTATTCGAGTGATTTTTCACTCATTCTTCTCCCCTCTTCGATCGATCAATCAATTCCGTATTCTTCGCAGATTGCTCGTCTTCAACTCCAACACAAAACCCTAACTCTAACAAGGTACGAAATTCCTTACCTACAGAGTATAAATGCCAATTATAAGGATAAAAGTATTTAATTATTTTACTAATAGAGAGACTATTTTGAAACTTACTGACAACTTAGAAAAATAGATATATTATTCAATATATATGTCATTAAATTATGTCGAACATGAATTGCGACTAACATGAAACTGTGCGACATAAAATAAAATCCCAATACATGGGAAGGATAGATTTATAATACAATCTATATGTCACTAAATTCATGTCAAATATGAACTACGACTGACGTGAAATTGTATACCATAAAATATAACACTTTAAAATGTGAGTCTATTTCTTTATAATATTGTATCTTATAGGGATGTACAACGGTTGGTTTGGTCAGTTTAATCGGTAAAAAATAATCAAACCATTTAATTCGGTTATAAAAAATTAAAATTGTCCAAATTTTACTCCGTAATCAATTATCGGTTAAATCGATCGATTTAATCGATTATTAAAACTTGTGCATGAGAGAAGAGTTGGTTATTAAAACTGAAGTATACGCGATTAAGCTTAAAATATTGTATTCAAATTTAATTTAAAATCAAGTGTGTATATCATTATACATGTAATGTAATTGTATAACTAATTGTCATAACTAAATTAAATTTATTAAATCTTAGGTTTCATAACTAAAATAAATATTTATTAGAAAAGTATATAAATTATATTATAATTTTAAATTGGACGGTCGATTTCGATTTTTTGTAAAGTTAAATCGAAACCGGCCGAACTAGTCTCAATTTTTCGATTTTACAATATTTGATTTTTCGATTTTATGCCTTTTTGTTTGAATTTTTAACTGTTCAATTTAGTTCATTCGATTTTTTGATTTTTTTTAATTTCTTATACACTCCTAATATTTTATATATTTATATATATAAATATTTAATATCGATACAAATTAAATTAAGATTCTTTTTGTGTCGGTATTTAGTACCGACACAAATTAAACCAAGACTTTTTGTATAGCAGATTTACATAGAGATTATCAAAGGTTGACATAGTAATGTGGCTAGATAGATAATATCTAAAGAAAAGGTTAAAAACTAGTGCGTAAGGAACCCACAAGTCATGTGGCCAGATTATAGTCGTAAGAAGCCAGTTGACGTCTGGCACAAATTAGACAGAAAAGAAAAGACGGTGAATGTAACAAGTTGATATATGAGAACATATTATATTAAAAAAAATGGGCTACTTATGTCTCTATATTTAGCGTTAGGAAAAAGACAGACAAAATGAAACATGCAAGGCATCTCAAGAAGCAACGATAAACAATTAATACATTGTGACATGACGAAGAACAAACTAGGCTGATTAATTATATGATGGTTTGATCCATAAAAATGAGTCAAGTGGTTGGTACGGGTTTTGTTACATATCATTAACTAGGTATATGGCTTCTTTTGTTCTCTCTCTATTAAGAAGAAAAAAAATAGTTGAACTTTATTAACTATCTGTTACACTAAATTTTAAATTGGTAAATTTTATTCTCTCTCTCTCTCTCTCTCTCTCTCTCTCTCTCTCTCTCTCTCTCTATATATATATATATATATATATATATATATATATATATATAGAGAGAGAGAGAGAGAGAGAGAGAGAGATAACTAAACTTATGTTCAATGAAATAGTTTTATTTTTCCATTTTTTCATATTTTTCTGTTATACATTTCTTTCATTTTCCCCCCTGTTTTTCATTTATCAAACATAGCCTACGTGTCTGAGAGATTCATAAACAAATAGTATTTAATTAAAAAAGTTACACTACTTAATTAATTTGTTCCTTTGAACTATGTTTGTTTATAAACAAACATAGCCTATGTTTGTTTGTTTATATTTTTAAGATTGTATTATTTATATTAATTTAATATTATTTTGGACTATTTTATTTTATGATGAGGAATTAATAGTCTTTTAAATTATTCTATGAATTATTTTTTTATTATTCCTAAAGCTATTTATGAGATATTATATAATTTCATAATAAATTTCAGATTAATAGTCCCTTTTATTTTAAGTTATTAAATAATTTTATGGGACTAATAGTCCAATGTTAAGAGACTAATAATCTCTCATTATAGATAAAATAGTCCAAAATAATATTAAGTTAATATAAATAGTTTGTAAACAAAAGGTAGCCAAATTGCCTGATACTGGTAGCGCCAACTGGATTTGTCTTAAATTCGTTACCCGCTTCCTGCTATCCACTTCTTCCAACCGTAGTACGTAACACTAGCTACTAAAATTATTCAGGAAAGACAAAATTAGAATCCATGACTACATGAGAGAGCATTTATATGCAATGAAGAGCATAGTTAAAATAATAATAATAATAAATAAATAAAGGGGAGGGGGAGAGGAGAGAGTGTAAGCTTATGGAAGAAGAGAAGAGATAGTAACTGAAGAAGGCGGTGGAGGTGCAGTGACAAGGCAAGCTCAAGGGATATTTTTGTCTAATAATCTTATTTTAAAAGTAATATTATATGATTTTCTTGAAATTACGGAATTTACAAATTAAAACCCTTGAAGAGATATGCAACACAAGTTGTGTTGGCTTCAGCCGTGACGACTTATGTTGTTTAAAACCCAAAAAGGAATGAAAATTTTCGTTTGGGATGTCCGAAAATTTTAAAATTTTTATGAATGTAATCGTTTTTAAATAATTTTGTTGTTTATTATCTAATTAGGATTTTTATAATATTCTGTACTAGTTAAACATTGTCTACAATTAATTTTGAGATAACTTCAATCTCCAGTATTATTCTGATTTTGTAATTAATACAATTCAATTATTACAACGAATTAATCTTACTTTGTATTTACTGATTGAATTCTAAAATACTGTTACGCCTGGCTGTCACTGTGCCAGTAATTTTACTATTAGTTGTTTCTTTCATATTGTTCGCAGACTGAGGAGAAAGAAAGAGGAAAACGAGACAATCAAATAAAGTTCCACTTAAAAGAAAAGAGTTGCGTATTTCTCTTCTTCTCTTCGAGTAAATATAAACACATAATAATCAAATATTATATTTATCTATATAATTAAAAAGTATGACACGGTATTAAAATTCGTGTCATGACCCATTTTTAAATAATATAGATAAATATAATATTTAGTTGTTGTGTGTGTAAACTTGTCTACTCTCTTCTCTTAAAAAACGGGACCACTTTCTTTGGAGTATTTTGTTTATTCATATTCCTTCTGCATGCAGAGCGCCTTGCCTACCTACTTCTACAAATAAAGAACCAAAGCATGAAAACATAAGATTGAAAATTTTACTTTTCCCCTAGTCTCAGCTCTCAAGTTTCATTTTCTCTTTAAATAAATCAAATATATTCCACAAAAAGGAAATTATGAATAAATCAAATATATTCCACATAGAGGATATTATGAATAAATAAAATATATTCCATAAAAAGGAAATTAAATGCAAGTATTCTATATAATTAAGATGTGCCATGCAAGTTACTCAATATTATAAATGAAATTTCTCTTTTCCATTAAATAAACATGAAATAATTACAAAGCCATCTCTTACAAGAGATGTATTACAGAACAACTATAGAGCCCCGCCCGGCTCCCTCAGATGATATAATAATCTAAAATTTTTGAAAAAATAAATCATTCATATATCATATAAACAAATACAAGGAGAACAAATTAAATATACTGTACAACTTTATTCTATAGCTTCTTAATTATTCCCCTCCTGCATGCATGGTACGTACGTAGGTACCTACCAATTTCAAAACACCAACAAAGAGTCCTTAATATCATACCCCATTTTCTCCAAGTTCGGATTCACCGCAAACTGAATCATCGGCGGCGGACCACAGGCCAGCGGCACCACATCATTGGACCAGACCGGAATGTGTTCCCTCAAAATAGCCTCAGTAATAAACCCCACACTATATTTCCATCCTTCCTTTATCGGCTTTTCTATCACATACCAAACCCTAACCCTATCCTTATACTTTTCCGCCCATGCATCAAGTTCATCCTTCAGCAATATATCCTCTTCGGTCCGATTCGCGTACACGACATTCATCTCCGTATCATCCTCCGGATCCTTTAAAATAGCCTGCATGACTTGATAAATCGGTGTAATTCCGGTCCCACCAGCAAGCATGGCTAGTTTCTTGGCAAACTTGTGCTTGCCGTTGACCAAAAAGTTGCCTTTGCCGGTATACTCGATGTGACCTAATGGACCCTTCACGTCCAAAATAGACCCTAGTGGAAGTGAGTCTAAATATTGGGACATTAGTCCGCCATTGGGAAATCTCGGAACTACCCCTTTGAAATATATTTTCACCACTAGTTCAAAATATCCAACTTCATCAATTGTGCTAGTAGGGGTATAGGCTCGCATGCACAATTTATCATCAATTGTAGCACATAGAAAAATGTGTTTCCCAACGGGTAATCCGAGCACTTGATCTTCTAATGGGAGGGCAAATCGAAAAATTCGCACGTCATGAGAAATTGATGTTTTTGATATGAGTTTGCATGGGATTTTTTCACGTGATACAAGTGCTACGCTCTTTGTAGGTACAATTTCTTTTATTGGGGCTAAATTTGGTATCGTGTTTGCTGTGCCATGCATGGAATTATTAGGCGAATCGGAGGTATAACCTGTAGCTATCAACTCTCCGATTCGATAGTCTTCCAAAAGCTTTTTCGCCTTATTGGAGTGAATTGCCTCGAATTCCTCGGTGCAGTCAGTCCCGGCGTTGATGAGGATGCTGTCGGTGCCACCCGGGTGGTCCTTGAGGAACCCGGTGCAGTCGTAGATGTGGCCGTGGACGATGATCCACGCCGAGTCAGCCGAGTTGTGTTTTTTGACTTCGGACATTGGGAAAGTCTTGGAGGAGTTATTCATGAAAGGTGATGAGACGCTCTTCTTTAGGGTCGGGTGTGATTCAGATGATTTTTCGAGGTGTCTTTCTCTGGCCATCCACCCGCCCGACTGGTTCCCGGGTTGGGTTGGGTGCTCGAACAAGATTCCGATCTCACCCTTGTGGGGTTTGCACACGTTGGTCTTGACCCGGAACCAGCAGTTGTTCATCATGCCCTACATTTTGTTCATAAACCATAAATAAATCAAGTGCTTCCAGTTAAATAAACATAAAGTAATTTTATTTTATGAATTGGACTCGTATGCTAATTTTTTTTAGGACAAATCTATGTATACAACATTCAATCATAAAATTAATCACTACATTAATTTTATTTATTAAAAAATAGGACATAACACAAATTTTAATATAAAATCTCACTTTTTAATAGTTAAGATCAATGTAGTTATTAATTTTTATAATTAAATATTATGTAAATATACTTTTATTTATTTATTTGTCAGTGTATTCACGCTAATTACTTTTAGAGGCAGGATTTGGAAATGCAATATAACATTATTTCACTTCATATAGACTACATCATCATGGGTCAAAAAACAAGTCACCTAGTTGGGCTGTTTGGTGACTAGCACGTGATCACCTAATTATCTATGTCATCAATATTGGTTACTTGTCCGGCATATTTTTTTGAATAAATATAAATACATGATATTTAAATATTATATTTATTTTTTAATTATTAAAAAATAAAATATAATATTAAAATTTGTATTATATTTTATTTTTTAATAATTAAGATAAATATAATATTTAATTTTATGTTAATTTAGATATTTTGTATGTAAAGTTATCTTATTTCTTTCTAAGGTTGGTATAGTAGGACATACAACATGTGATGCCGCCTATCTTTCTCTCTCATTTGGACAATAAACACAGTGTATATGCACTAGTAACTACCGGGAACTAGCACAAGAATGCTGCTGGCACGTGCAAGACACTTGGGTAGGAAAAAAGTGCTAAATTAATTAGAGACGTGATCAAGATTAAAGCTATTTGATGCACTTGGCATGCAATTACCCAATTTTATGTGTAATTAATTCATTAGTTGTAAAATTTAAGAATTTATTAAGCTCGATCTCATTATAACATTATTATCTGCAAATAAATATATGTGATACACTTGCTACTATTCGATAACTTACCATCCACGTGTAATTGTATGTATAATTCATTTAAAGTAAAAAAAATTAAAAAAATTAAATTGGACCTCAATATAGCATATTCATCACAGTAATTACGTACCATAACATTCCAGATGAGCTTCTCGGGTTGCGTGTTGAGGGTCTCGTCCCAAGCCCGAACCGCAATCTCCTTGGCACCAAGCAGGTCCAGAACCTCCACCTCGAGCGACCAGAAGCACCAGCACCAGTATTTGCCATACTTGTTGGGCTTCTCTTGGTGGTCCAGTGTGGCCACATGCCAGCTCTCACCTCCATTCAACGTCACCTCCACACGTGTCACTTTCTTTCCACCACCTACATGCATTCAACAAGTCAAAATTATTGTTCCCATTGCGGAAAATGTTTAATAAACAGTAAGTCTAATAATTCAAACATCTAATTCATAAACACTCCTTTAGTCCTTTAAGCTTAGATTAGTTTGTTTTCCAAATAAAATTGAGGTATTTAGTCCTTATTTATATCTTCTTCTTTTTTTAAATATCATCTACCACACATTTTTTCCACTATGAATTGAACTCTCTCTCCACCACTCTAACCTATTGATTTTAGTAATTTATCTTTAAAGTTAAGAATAGTGATGAGTATATTATTATTTGAGCTTATGAATTTTTTATATTGATATTTTTGTTATCGTATTTCTTATGAAAAATATATGAAATTAATTCTACAATAAATATATATATATATATATATATATATATATATATATATATATATATATATATATATATATATATATATTATAAATCCAGTCCTTACAATTATTTATTTGTATGTAATACAATTCCTAAGAGTGAGTTTGTGGTTGAATAATTTTTCACGTATAGATATAAGTTTTGACACTTCTTAGTTCTTATAATCCTTCAAGGTAATTTTTTTTTTTAAAATCCTTATCACTCTTTGATGTTATACATTAAAATAAATTATGGGAATTGATATTTTCATAAGCTAATATAATATTTTCATAAGATCAAATGGGATCCACTTGTGAAAATATCAAATTAACTTGTGAAAATATCAATTCCCTAAATTATTTATAATTTTATTACGAATTCAATTTAGAGATAAATTTCGTGATTTAAATAGATGTTTATATAAAATTTGGAATTTAGATATAGTGTATAAATTTTGATTTATATTTCTATTTAAATAATATTAATTATCTATTAAATTTAATTCTTAAATATTTTGACTGCTGCCAACTCAAAATACTGGTTGCCGCGATTGCTTACAAAGACCCTCAAAAGGCGAGGCAGAAAGTGTCTGCATGAAAACAAATGGGTTACTAGTTTCATATAGTTAACGACTCTTCGCAAGTAGGAAACGTTTTCACCATATTGCAACCACAAAACATAAAACGTGTATCCTTTTTGTTGTTTTGTGGAACACCTAAAGAAAGAAAGAATCATTTTTTTCGGCCATATATATTGAGAGTACATTTATGCACACAAATTATGCAGAAATAAGGAGGAAAAAAATAGTATATGAGTCATATTATTTAGATTATTAATAAAATTTATTAACTTTAAATATTATTTATTTACTATTCAATAATAAGATAATAGAATTTATGTATAATTCATACACAGTTTGTGCACATAAAATTACTCATATATAAATTATTAAAAAAACTAATATCCAAATAATCTAATTTAAAAAACTAGCTAGTTGAATTGTCAACACCACTTCAGGACAAATTAAGAATCCCATTTATTAATAATTCCACAACCTAGTACACACTTTCCTACCGAACATCTCGTGGCCTTCCTTGCGTTTAATTGAAAGTAAACCATGTTCCTAAAAGTATGGTATCTAAAAAGAATATACATATATATATATATATATATATATATACACGGAAGGTAGAACTCACCGGAATAAGCATAACCCCTCAAAGTGTACGGCGTCTGAGTTGTCCACGAGTTAATAGGCAAGATTTCTTCATGACACGGTGTCGTAATCACCGAATTTATGTTGAGCTCATTTATGATGTACTCCGGCTTATACCACCAAGCTGCATACATCATATATTACAATATAGGTTTCATAAATTCAGATCAATAAGTATCCATAATTAAAAAGCAAACAATTACACTCTGTGTGTGTTTGTGTGAGAGACTAAAAAAGAGATATATATAGAGGACTAGTAGTATACCTTCAGCATTAGCTAGCTCAGCGTCCACATGGGACGGAAGTACCCTATTATCCTTGTAATGGTAATAACTGTCTGATTCTTGCGTTGTCACAACTATACGCTTTAGCCATTTCACCATCCGGCCTCCGATAAAACCTGGAATAATAATCCGGACTGGAAAACCATGATCCGGGGACAAACGTTCCCCGTTTTGCATGTAAGCCAAAATGATGTCTCTTGCTTGATCCATGGCAAACTCCTTTTTAATGCTCGTGCCGTACTTGGACCCACCGCCGCCAGGTAAGTCCTCGGCGCCTTCAAAACACACATTGAGGGCACCTTTTTTGCGGCTGTAAATGCCGCACCGCTTCAAGATGTTGCGGAGCGGCACGCCCCGCCACACTGAGGTGGAAATGCCTGCGGCTCCCCAGTTGAATCCTATTGTTTGTTTGACCATGTTTTGTTCCTTTCTACGGTTGCCTGCACAGACCAGAGTCACTGGGAGTTCCCTACTAGGAAACTCAGTGACCAGTTGATCCATAGTGAAGCAGCCAGGCCGCTTCACTAGTCCACATATTTCCACTGTCCACCTCTCCCAAGTAGCTTTGGGGACTGGACCGTGGTTACGGACATAGTGGAGTGGCACCGGGGTAATGAATCCGTGGTCCATAAGACGTGCCAAGGGTGCCTCGCAGTTGAACGGATGCTTCCCAGTGAGTCGAACCATGGATGCGTTCCGTTCAATCCAGTTATCTGCAGTCCCTTCATCTCTGGAATCCAACACCGATGGCTCCAACTCCGCATTAGCCTTCGTTATGGAATTCCGATAATCATCAGTATTAGAATCTTCATCTTCACTAGACGAGTCCTCCACGACCACAGCCTTTTTGGGACGTGTGAATTCTTGGCTTGGTGGAAAACTGCAGCCACGAACCGGGGAGTCAGACCGGTGGTTCACACCGGGCTTGAAGGTGCGGATAACACCGTTTAAGCCCGGTTCAAGGCGATGGAATTGATGGTTTTCAACCGAGGCCGCCATTGTGGACTAGGTGAAGAGGTGGTGGAACCCGAAGTGGGCTGGCGGTTAACTCTCAATTTTCCTTTCTTCTCTCAATTTCCTTTTCTATGTTTTTCTTACTTTGTTTGAGTGAGGAAAAATGAGAGGCTGCTTATGGGACATATATAGAGATGTTCTTGGCTCTCTCTACCATTCAACGCCAATAATAGGCCCCACCCCATACATTTGAATAATCAGTGACATCACTAAAAAGGAAAGTTTGTGCATGAAAAAGAGAGAAGATTATACACTGTTCGTGTACTTTAGGACAAAATAGACAGCAAGCAAGCCGTGGCTTAGTCGTGCACGACGCGTGGTTGAGCCATCTTGACTTTAATATTAAATTAGTTACTGTTGTATCAAGAGCCATAATCCATAATCTCAGTGCGACGATTTTTTCACTCTGTTGTTTAGTTGCTCAAATAAAATGAAAAAGATTATCATATTTTCTGCTTGAATTAATTAAATAAATTTTTTTAATATATTTTATTTTATTTTTAATATACATTATATTATAATAAATAAATATTATCATATTTATAATTTCTTTTCAAGAGAACAAAAATGACAAAATAGGAGAAGAGAAATATTACCAAATTGGAGAGCTTAAAGATGAACAAAAGATGTATATGAATAAAATAATTAATTTAACAAAGAAAATAATGAATTAATTTATTAAAGAGCGATGAAAAAAAATAAAAAGAATAGAAGTAAAGTTTATTATCAAATCCATTAGTCATTTTCTTATGATTAATGAAGAGTTTTCTATTGACCGGAAAATATTTTACGGATTACTATATTTTTTTTTTAACATGCCAAACATTAAAAAATTAAGAAAATATTTTCCGGAAAACATTTTACTTCAAATAATATCAAGATAATATCAGTCATGAATTTTAGATTTCATTAGTATCTGAGATTATTGATTTTAGTACATATAACTGACTTGTACTTTGTTGGATTTTATATTAGCGAAGTTCAGAATTGATAATTTCTTTTTTCTTTCTTTTCCTTTTCTTTCTTTCTAAATTGCTACTGAAAGCCAAAAAGAGTATAAGTAGCCTTATGTTTCAATTTGTTGCTACGAGTAACCATTTTTTGAATTTCTTGAAGTAAAGCTAGCATCAAATAGTACACATCCAAATTTTGAAATGCATTTTTTTTGTCCGTTCAATATATAATAGAGATACATCTAAGTTTACTCTACAAGATGATATTAAATTTTTAACATATCATTATTTATATTTAAATAAATTGATTATTCTCATACCATCACTATTGTATTTTAGAAAATATAACAAAATTATGATCACAAAATATTTGAACTTAATTGATACACGTGATTTGTCTACAATTATCATGTAGCAATTATTGGGATATAATTCTTTGGACTTGGCCAAGGTGTAGCCCAATTTATTTAATAGTCCGATTTTGGTGTTTACCCATATCCATTTAAACGGCTTGATTTAAAATGAGAGAGTCCGTAATATTTTATTTCCTTATTTGGGAGAGATGAGGATATCGAATTTGAGAAAAAATCTTTCATTCATTAAAAACAGTCATAAGGTGATTTAGAAATAGACATTTTATTCTTAATTGGACCCTGAGGATCCAAACATCTATAAATACAGTCATAAACAAGGATCAAGGTACATACTTTTTGATATACAGAATTTTACTATTTTTCAACAGTTTAATTTTCTCTATTGTTTACGCTTTTAGCATGTGCTTACTTTTATACCAGCGCATCCTTAGACGGCCCAAGCCGTCACTTATTTTGGGAGTGACTAACGGTTCTTCTTAAATGCAAATATTATTATTTTTGATAATTTTTAACGAGTTCACAAAATTAGACATTAACAATAATAAAGATGAAAACGAAAGAAAATGAACCTACTAAAAATTGTAGATATTTTGTGGCTTATACGTGCTTCAAATTCATTTTTGGTCAACAAAACATATTTGACTTAACTCATACACGTAATTTATCTGATATAAAATTATAAAAATATATATTAAAAAAAGGGAAAAAAAAGATAATGAGCATGCTAATATTGTCGATGTTTAGTGGCTAATATGTGCTTAAATTCATTTTTCAGAGACAACAAAACATATGAACTTAACCGATGCCACGTTATTTTATCAATTATGTGCAATTATCGTGCGTGTTACTAAGAGTTTATGATAGGCTAAAAGATAAGTATAGTTTACAGTTGTTCTCTAAAAAGTTGTTGACATACACTCTCCTAAATTTACATTTTTTTTTTCATGTAATCAGATTATATATATTAAATGATATCGTTAACTTGTTCAAATCTTGTGCAGTTTGCGTGCTAAATCAAAATGTCGAATTATGGGAATAATATATGTAGTGATATCTCTCTGTACACCATGAGTGATACTTTCCCAAAAAAATTTGAACACAATGAGTGAATACCTTTATAAAATAGCAAATACTCCATCCATATTGTAGAAATTGACTTATTTTTAACTTTTTTAGTTAAATTGATTATTTTTATAATTAAAATTTATTATATATACTAAAACACATTAAATTAACACGGCTAATGTCATTTGTCAACCTTTCAATCAATCACTCAACTTTTCTCGTACATTAAGCCATTAACGACAAAACACGTGTCAAACCATCATTTTTTTATATTTTTACTATTGATTTATTACTCTCTTTATATCTTTTGATTTTTTGAATTTTTTTGCAACCTAATTACAACTGAAAAATTCATAATATTCTCACACAAAAATAAAAATATGATATTATCTAATAATTTGGTTTTTTAATATTGTCCCACAAAAATCTAAAATTATCCACAAATATAAATCTGGCTTAAATATATATATAATTCTCACAAAAAAAATATGTATTTTTTTCACTTTGTGTGAGTATGGAATTAAAAAATTGTAAATGTAAAATTATCTCATAATTGTAGATAATTCTCATGCAATAATTTTTTGAATTTTTAAAGCTAAAAAAATATTTAATATTATCCCATAATTGCAGATAACTCTAACATAAAAATATGTAATTATCCCATAATTGTAGCTAATTCTCACACATAAAAATCTTATATTATCCAATAATTTGGTTTTTTTATTTTTTTTACAGTTAATTCTCACACAAAATAATATGTAATATTATCCCATAATTTGGCTTTTTAATTTTATTTACATATAATTTTCACGCATAAAATTTTTAAATTTTTTTAATTACATACACAAAAAAAAATGATATTATAAAGTTTAAATTACAACATACAAATCTAAACTGATATTTATATCCCAAAATTACAATAAATTCAAATTAATTTTATATTGCATAATTTAAGGCAGATAGCTCTCACGCAATAATTTTTTAAATTTTTTCAAAGCTAAAAAAATATTTAATATTATCTCATAATTGCAAATAACTCTCACACATACAAATATGTAATTATCCAATAGTTTGATTTTTAAAAAAAATTTACACAAAAAAATATGTAATATTAATTTCATACTCGCACACAAAAAATATGATATTATAAAGTTAAAAATTGCAGCATACAAATCTAAACTAATATTTATATACCAAAATTACAGCAAATTCAAATTCATTTTATATCACATAATTTAAGGCAGATAACTCTCACATGATAATTTTTTGAATTTTTTAAAACTAAAAAAATATGTAATATTATCCCATAATTACAGAAAACTCTCATATATAAAAATATGTAATTATTTAATAATTTGATTTTTCAATTTAAAATAATACTCTCTTTAGTTAGTTACTCTATTTAATAACTGGAATTATATATATATATATATAACCACACCTAAACAAACGGAATCATTAATCACATTGATTGTAATATTTTAATTATTGGTATAATTTTTATTTAGTTATCTTGATTGAGTTACTATCTTAATTTTGTAAATTTTTTTTTAGTACATTAGTTTCTCTCATGTGCTACAGATATATAAGAATTACGTTGTTGTTAGACAATTAAATTAATATTAAAAATTTATATGTTTAAACAATTAGTTCAGTTATACAAAAATGGTTTATCCCACTATTTTGTTTTATTAAATTTGATTGTAATTAAAAAAATTATTGATCATATTATTTTAATTCATTATGATAATTTTTATTTAGATATCTTGATTGAGAAATGTCTTAGTTTTTTTGTCCATTAATTTTATTTCAATCACGTCACATATTTATTTATAAATATAAGAATTAAAATCTAACATATATTAAAATTAATAAATATTTACAGTCGGGTTTTTAAGAAAACAATGAACTTAATTTATATGTGCCCTAAAATTTTCATGATTGTTGTTTAAAATGTATTACTTGGATGGAGTTGGAAAATTCTATGTATTGCTGACTATCAAGTATTTTTTGACAAAACTAAATGATTACGTAATTGTATATAATGGAATAAAATTATATAAGTTACTTTTGTTATATATTTATCTGATAAATTTTTAATTTACATATATATCGTCTTATTATTATATTTTAATTTATTAATTGTATATATAACTTTTTAATCAATAAAATGAATAATCCTACCGCAACGTGCGGATGTGTATCTAGTTTATATTATTATTGTATAAATTAATCTAAGTAGAGAAATTATAATCATAAAAAATTATATCAAATTTACTATTATCAACAAAATATAAATAAATATACTTAATTTTTAATTCTAAAATTACTTTATTTTACTAAAAAGGTCAAATCAAGTTACTTTTTGAGGGACGAATGGAGTATATCAATTTATGTAATTTGAAAGAGAGACACCTTGTGATTGTTATAGTTGGTTACGCATAAAATGACATTTGCAATCAGAATTAGGGTAAACGGAGGAACTTCAACAAGAGTGAGCACTCTTATAATTAAATAAAAATAAGTAAAAAAATTATTCTGTCTGTTACACACACACACACACACACACACACACACACACACACACACAAAAGCCTCATTATATACATATAAACATTAATGACATTTTTTTTATATTTACCACTAAATATAATGAATTTTTAATTTAATAATAGAGACATATAATGAAATTATTATGACAAATGTGAGGATATTTTGTTATTTTACACTATTATCAACAACAACAAAAAAAATTCTTTTGTGTAATAAAAAAAATTGACAAATGAGAATTGTTTATTATGAGACCAAATATGGATTTACAAAATACACTACAAACTTATTTTTTAAAACTTTATTTTTTTTAAGTCACCAAAAAAAAAATTAAGTGGGATCATTTCACTTTAATACTCGTGTATTAATAAAGAGTTACAAAAAATCAAGGGGCACTTCAAAACCACTTGTTCCCTCGCCCTATCATAAGTAGGCCCTGATTAGAACCACTGCCTAACTTTAAAAATGGACATATTATTTAATTATCTGTTTAACAATTAAGATTTTCATTCATAAGATAGGTAGCTTGTGATCATGTATTTCTAGGTTAGGATCGAATTTGACCTTATTAGTTGCTCATGATTTTGGTTGAAAATTATTTTTCTTAACTGAGCTCTCTTACATGAGAAAAATCTTATAAAAATATTAAATAATTAAAAATATAATTCCCTTTTACTATTATGACACCTCCTATATTTTGTACTTGAATTGGATTTAGTCTTCGACCATTTTCATTATATCTAAATTATCTCCATTAAGTGCATTAGTATATTATTATAACACTTCACATTTTCATTATATCTAAATTATCTCCATTAAGTGCATTAGTATATTATTATAAAACTTCAGTATCATATTAAAATATGTGGAAAAAAGTTATGTAAATGCAGAAAAAATTTGTTCTGTATATAATAAATTAAGTTATTAACAAAAGTCATAATCTTTTGGTAAATTTGTACTGGGTTAATGTGATAAAAATTCTATTGGTCTAATGGCTTAAGATCATGTTTAGATGAATTTAATTCGATTCGGATTTGAAATTTAACTCGAGATTTATTTCGTATTCGAGATTTGACTCAAATTGTTTCAATTATCTTTATTAAAAAAACTTGTTTTTGAATATTTAATAAAAATGATTTTATAATTAGAACTAAAGTGTTGGGAATCTCATGCCTTTTCAAGCAAAATTTTACATAACGACAAATATCTACTTGTTTAAATAATTTATTAAATTCTACAACTATACATTAAAATTTGGTTAGATACCTGATTAAGTAAATAATTAAGGAGTTAATCAACTTGAGTTTAGATTAATTAATCTTGAACAAATGGGACAAGTTGCGAGAAAGTGGTCAAAAGTAATATATTCAGGGGTAGCTGAGACGTTACGAGTCGAGCCGAGAAAAATAAAGAGTGGTGGAGGGACAGAAACATAATATTTGTATTTGTAATTGTGAAGTGGCGCATGGGAGTTCCCAATGGCCAATTGTCAAAAGGTCGGGGCGTATATAGTGCATGTACCAAGACTGTACTGCATGCACGCACCACCACATGAGATCGAAAGTAACACTGGCCTTTAGGTGCTGCTTGGAGTCGCCTAGCTAGATATATATGATAAATATAAATACACAATATTTAAATATAATATTAAATAATATATTTATTTTAATTATTAAAAAATATATTATAATATTAATATTCGTATCATATTCTATTTTTTAATAATTAAGATAAATATAATACTTGATATTATGTTTAGATATTGATACTTTTCTATTTTTAGATCACATATCCATAAAATATAAATTATATTACAATAACAGTATAATAACTAATAACATATGGTATATATATACACCATATTCATCTATAATGGACTTTTTTAATCACAGTTATTCATAATTAATTAATTAATTAATTGAAAAATAATTTAAATTATATTATTATTTAGTTTTAAAATATTATAGAGAGAGATACATATATAGAGGGGATATAAATCATATGGAGTTAAAATTTAATCGAAAAAGTTATAAATTTTTAATTTAATCTCGTTTAGTAAAAAATTTATAAAATTTGAGTAAGATCAATTTATATATTATACTTAAAAAATTTAAAATTTACCCTATATTATAAATTAATTATATATTTTTAATAGAGTCAATTAACCCCACTTAATTACATGTAACTTCGCCCCTGCTTTCCATGCACTTAATGGAGATAATTTGATAATCGAAAACTTAATTTACTCTTAACGCGAAAACTTAATAACTGCAATCTTAAAGTGTTAAAAGATGACTTTGCGTACCTTTAAATAGTGATCATCTAATCTTGTAATGAACAGTATTAAATCTGATAATAGCATAAAGTCGGTGGTAATTCCTCCATTCAATTTTATTTGTCCTAATCGACTTTTGATAATTAAATTAATCATATTTAAAATCAAAATTTATTATTAAGTTATTACCGAAACTTTTGGCCGGATAATAGCGCCGCCTATTTCCAAATCAAAGGACGTGAGATTGAACATTAGCATGTCGGTTTGTGAGTGTGTTTAATTTTAGTGTAAATTAGAAAAAAAAATTATTATTAAGTTTATTAAATATAAGTATAAAATTATTATCATAAAAAAGTATATCAAATATACTATCAAATACAACTTAATTAATTTTAAATATTTTATTATATTTATTTAATTATTAATTTTAAAATTAATTAATTTAATCATATAAAGTCAATTAAAATAAATAAAATCCACCTGGCCTTTGCGTAGCAAAAGGTCTAAGAATCAAATCCCCCTTCCGATGATTGTAATGAATTAAAAGTAACAAAAATGAGAACGATATATATATATATATATATATATATATATGGAGAGAGAGAGAGAGAGAGAGAGAGTGAGTGAAGGCCAGAAAAAAGTTTTGTCAAAGTTGAATGACATCCATAGAATGAGAGAGGGATCAACCAAATCATAAACTTTATTTTATTCTAATTATTAATTAAACAGCATTATGGTCTGTGTCAAAATGATTTCACTAAGCTGAAGTAACGTAGTGTCGAGAAAACTATGAATAAGAATTCGAAGATATTTTGAGTTTGTACTTTTGTGCTGCCCTTTTCTATACAGAAATCAAGTGCGAGAAGAGACGCCACTCGTTTTTTTAATTGCTTTTGTGGCTAGGAGCAGCTGTTGGCTACTTAACCCCCAAACCCACCACACACCCCATCTTTTATTAGGTGATTAGGATAATTCGTGTCTAAAAATACGATACAAATAATATAATAATTGAATATTATATTTAATATTTTTAGATTAAAAAATTTAAAATTATTGTAGACTCTCAGTTTTATAATAGAATTAAGAGTCCAACTATTAATACAAATAAATTAATATTCAATTCAGTCATAGTTTTTTTTTTAGGCAAATATTAGTGTGCTACTCATTCTAAATTTAAAATTAGTTCTTGACAAATTTAAGCAATTAATTGATTGACGATAGCGAGCTCAAATTTGTGTAATATAGTGTTTTCGGGTATCCCACGCACCTTTATTTTATTGACAAAACGGAATAAGAAGTTTGGCAACATTTATTTGCCTCCAGTATCTCTAACCATCAATCAATATAATCCATGAACAGTATTTTCTGTGAAAAAATGGTAGTACTGTAAGCCATTTGGTGTTATCCAATGAGAGAAAAAAAAGATGAAAAAATTCAAAAGAAAGGCTTTTGCATATATATCCAAAAGTATAAAATGAGTCATCTCAGTTCAAACAAAAAAATATTGTTATAACACCAACTAAATCGTATCACCATAACATTTTTTCCTTTATATTTTTTCTTGAAATTGGACAAAAGATTCTCATACCATGAGTCAGAGTCTACTACAATAGTTGCTCTAGATATAACCTGCAAAAACACCAAAGAGATGATGTAAGACCCCGAATTTTATGAAATACAAAATTTAATTTTTCTTCATATATATATTTTTTTGAAACAGTAAGTGGTTAAATCGATAAAGTTAAAAGTTAAGGATGTTATGTGCAAATTTTATTTTGTCGGACAATATTCGTTTGGTCGGGGAATATTCGTTTGGTCCGACGGCGCCGAAATAACAAATTATTGGTGGACCCCACATCGGAATATTTGTCGGATATAGAAAACGACAGAAATAACCTTTTTAAATAAAAATAGTCAACGGAACTGTTAAAATACCGGTGATAAAAGAATAGTAGCATACGATAGTTATTGGTATTTTCTGTAGCACTCGGTACTCTACAGTAACACACGGTATTGCATAGTGTCTCATATTTTTGGTCTGATAATTGACACCGTAACTGTTACGCATCATTTCATCGATAATTGTCACTGCATAATATTTTATATTATCAATTCAATAATTGTTGTTACACAGTATTTTGCATTATTGATTTAATAATTGTCATTACACTGTATTTTATATCATTGAGTCAATAATTGTTGTTGCACTGTTTTTAAAATTATTAAACCTAATAATTGTCACAGTAACATATGCACAGTAATTCACATTATTGAATCAATAATTGTCATTACACAGTAACGTATGCTTTATTTTACATTATTGTTATCTCTATTATGATGTTATTTAAACAGTTGTATTTCATTAATTTATTGACTTGATATCTAAGAGCTAACTATACTGTATTTATAACAATTAGTCATAATAATTGAATTGATAAAGTTATTTGTTTATAATATAAAGTTAGGTGATTATTAGGTGATATGAAATGAATGGTGTAGATTAAAGTGTGAATTATTGTTGAATAATTAAATTGATTTGTTTATAATATAAAGTTAGGTGATTATTAGGTGATATGAAATGAATGGTGTAGATTAAAGATAATATAATATTTGAAATGGATGGTGTAGATTAAAAGATGATCTTTAAATGAATGGTTTAGATTAAATGAATGATAAGATTTTTGGCTATAAATAGAAGCCTTAACTTAAGGATTTTTCATAAACTTCCTTACTTGTTCTTTCTTTCTCTCTCTAAATACTTCTTGTGAAAGTTCTCTCTAAGTGTGCTTAAGTCATCTTGAGTATTTGTGAAGATCTATAAGTATACGTGTACTGTTCAAGTTAATCAACCTCATTTAAATCAATATCCAGTCACGTGTTACGGTAAGGGATACCATCTTTTTCATCTTTCATTATTCAAACATACTATGGTAAGGGATTATCATTATTTGATTCTCGATAATAATATTGTTTCTTCCTTACTCATAAGACGTGCCTCTTATTTCCATGTATTAAATTGTGGGAATAACCTTACGGAGCGGATTGCCGCCTGTTGGTGAATAACCTTTCGTATTCATTCATTATTAATCTCTGAGAATAACCTTACGGAGCGGATTGCCGCCTGTTTGGTGAATAACTCTTTGTACTCAAATTCTATTAAATTGTGGGAATAACCTTACGGAGCGGATTGCCGCCTGTTGGTGAATAACCTTTCATATTCATTCATTATTAATCTCTGAGAATAACCTTACGGAGCGGATTGCCGCCTGTTTGGTGAATAACTCTTTGTACTCAAATTCTATTAAATTGTGGGAATAACCTTACGGAGCGGATTGCCGCCTGTTGGTGAATAACCCTTTGTATTAATTTCCTTCACCTTTTGTTAATCAAACCTGCTACGGTAAGGGATATTATTTTCTTTCATACTCCTAAATCGAAATTTATTATGGAACTATTGCTTCTATAATTCCTGAAAATATTATATGTTCCATAATAGTTGAACTTCATTATTTCAACTGAACCTTCCTATTTACGTGAACCTTTCTATTGAATTGTAACCGTTATTCTGAACTGTGGATCTTGAATATCATTTTTAAATTTCACTCCACATCATGTTGACAATTTGGACATTATTTGAATCTGTACAAAGTAAACTTCCGATACTTATTGTTATCCTATTTCTTCTGTTCATCATTTATATCATCCTAATCATCCAAAAATCAAGCTGTTGTGAATATCTGTGGCCGGGGGCACAGATGTGATATATTTGTTGAACAGATGATAGGTTAAAGGCGATATAATAGGTTAAAGGCGATACATCTGTTCGGTGTCTTTTATGGCACGTGGTGAATGTTCTCTTTGGCCCGTAGTGCAAAGATGAACTGTTGATTGGTATGATTATGACCAAAGGCTGAATCTGGTATAATCATGACCGTTGGTGCTATATTGAATATCTTTGGCCCGTAGTGCAAAGATGAACTGTTGATGTGCATGATTATGATCAGGAACTGTGAATTTGTATTATCTTGACTAATGATATTTCAGATGATAAAAGTTGATGATGTTTTTCCTAAAAAGAGAACCGAGTGGACATTATAGTCTGCATTATTCTTCTAATAGATTACTCATTCCGCTGCTATTATTGATCTGAACGTTGTTTAAGAATTTAACTGCAGTTTTTGATATAAACCTTGTAGTCTATTGTATTCTATCAAGAACTCAACTGTTGAAGACTAATGATAATTTATTCGTCATTATCTTAGTCATGATATTCTTTACTGGGCTATTTGAGCTCACCCTTTCTTTTGTTCCATTGTTTTTCAACAGGAGATGAAAACATAACAGGGTCTAGCCGGGGAATGGAGTGAGGGTCCGAGGAATAGTTATCATAGTCTTCACGTTTTGTAAAATAGTGTGGCAATAATAGTGAAGACTTAGTTGTGTATTATTATACACTGTATTGTTGTACGTTGTGCTTTGTTGTAATAATTTTGTTGTAGTATTTTGACGACTCAAGTTTGGGCTGTGTGGGCCCAGATTTGGGGGCGTTACAGATGACACGTAATTGGCCGTGCTTGAAGGCACAACGTAGATTAAAATTTCAAAAATACTTTATTACCTAAAAACTCTTTACAACCTAAAATAACTTACAAATCAATTAGAATGAATCTGAATCGTCCCTATGATTGTCTGCCCAAATTAATTTGCATGTGAAACATAACAACCGCAATACCCGAAAAACAAGAAAATTGCGTCAATACTAAAAGGGTGACTCATGTTATTTAAGTGTAATTTTTTATTATTATTATTATAATTATTATTTATATTATTATTATTATTATTAGTAATAGTAGTTACTGTATTAGTATTAGTATTAGTATTCTTATTATTATAATTATTATTAGTAGTAGTATAATAATAATAATAATAATAATAATAATAATAATAATATATCCAAAGATTTGTATTTTTTTTCCAAAAATTAGATATATATTTGACTTTATAAGTCAACTAGCCAATGATTAAAATTTAAAATTAATATGAATAATTTAAATTTTGAAAATAATAAATACGGTAATTAGTAATATTTTTTAGTTATTTTATAATTGTTATAGTTGTTTGTGTTAAAATTAAAATACGGAGTCAGGAATTTTAATTAGGACGGGTTAAGAATATTATAATAACAAAATTTAGAACTATAATTCTTAAAAAGAGAGGATAAACTTTTTTTTGGCCGGACTATAGCCTACGGAACTGACCTTTGGCTCCGCCCCTAAGCCCAACACCAAGGTCAAAACTAACCCAACTACTATTGGACCTAGGGTAGTTCATCTCTGGAATGAGCAATAAGGCAAATCCAAGCAGGCTGAAACCTTTTACGAACAGCCCACAGTTGTGCATATTAGCCTATTTGTTGCAAACGGCTGACTAAAGAAAGGGGTGTGACTGAGAAGTATATAAAAGCATTTTGGTGTCAAATGCTTTTGCATATCATATGATGCTACGTGTATAATTTTAATATTATAAAATGTTTTCAACAATTAGGGAATCAAATTTTATTATTTAATATATATAAATATATTATATCCATATTAAGCGTAAACATAATATAGTAATATCAACTAACCATTTCGCACTGTAACTAATCACACATACGTATTGATAAATGGCAGAAGAATGTGAAAGGAAGAACAAGCATGGGGTGATCTGCTACCTACGTTGAATCATCAGCCTTTTCACAGCTGAAAAGATATCAAATCAAAAGAATCAAGCCAAAAGGCCCATTTTCCAAAAAGCCACTGGCCACAAGAACACATGGATATGATCGTAGGGCACAGCTCTTGGCCCATGCTCAACAATTAAGGCATCCAAATTCCCAACAACTGGACTTGGCCTATTAAGAATTTAAGGCCCAAAACCAAGGTATGTATTTTAAGCTCTTCATTCTCAAATTAAAGCATGCGTGCAAAAATAAGAACTTTATTAATTAAATCCTTAAGCAGAAGAGGAGATGGTTCACCTTCTCCTCCGGGCTTAGGGAATTTCTTTGCCGGTTGTTTGATCGAATAAAAAGGGGACGGAGGTACGAGCGGGTTGTATCCGATGGAAAAGGTGGATTTAGTTAATTTTACGGCCATGAAGGGATTAAGAGAAAAAAGTTAAAAACCAATGGCATAAAAATTCCAAGTTTTGTGTAAGTTAACACTTTCATCTTTGTATTCAATTTAAGGGTTAAATGAATCGAATCGAGTCAAATATTAAATTGTTCAGATTTAGTTCATAAAATTTATAAAGTATGAAATAAGGTTTGATTGAGACTCGTTTAACTATCAAGTCGAGCAGGATCTCGAATCGTGCCCGAACAGTTTAAACTTTTCGAACGAATATGATTTGAGTATCAATAGAAAATAGATTTTATTATCTAATGAGTCGATTTGAATGTAGGAACATGAAGTGATGAGTCAGTTTATTTGAACTAACATTTATTTTGTGACCACAGTTTAGTATGGCATCTGGAAATCAAGAGGTTAACTATGGAATGCCTGAAGCGAATGTAGCCGAGAATCAAGAGGCCCCAAACAATCCTCCTGCCAACTCAGGAAATAATGTTCCTGATAACATGATGAACGATGGATTCTTTAGGAATTTCATGCAGTTCATACAGAATCAAGGAAGAGGAAATCCAGTCAATAATAACGGTAGAAACGCTGGCAATTTGAGGATGGTCACTGTTAAGCAATTTAAAGAATTAGGACAACCTGAATTCCACGGGAAGCCTGACCCACTCAAAGCGGAGGCATGGCTAAAGCAGACGACAAAAATACTTGATGTCTTACAATGCGCTGATGATCAGAAGGTGCCATTTGCCACTTTTATGTTACGAGGTGAGGCGGACCATTGGTGGGAAGCGGTAAAACGTATCCAACCTTCAGCACTCGAAATGTCTTGGACAGAATTCGAAGAACTGTTTAACGAGAAGTATTTCCCAGAAAGCATCCGCCATATGAAAGAGGTGGAATTCATTAAGCTGGAGCAGGGAAACATGACAGTCTCCCAATATGAAGCCAAGTTTGCCGAGTTATCTCGCTTTGCCACCCATCTTGTGGATGACGAAGCACGAATGAGTCGGATGTTCCTAAGAGGTTTGAGATTCAAAATTCGTCAACAACTTAGCTCTCAAAAATTTAGTTTGTATTCAGATGTTGTAGATAGGGCTCAAAGGGTGGAGCAAACAGATGAAACATTGCAGCCAAGAGTTAATGATCAGCATAGAGAAAGGAGTGACAACAACCACAGGAACGAGAACCATCGAGGAGGTAACCAACACTTCGGTGGTAATTCCATACCAAATAACAGAAGAGGAGAATCTAGTGGGAACAATTTCAAAAGAAAGAGATTCCATAATAATTATGGAAGGGCACCAACACCAGTACCAACACCAGCACCGACCCCAGTTTCAAGGGGAGAAGATCGACCACCAGTGAGATGTTATAGGTGTGGTCAGGAAGGTCACATCAGCCCAAACTGTACACTGCAGTCCAAAAAGTGCTACAGTTGTGGGAAAGAGGGTCATCTTGCGCGGTTTTGTCCTGCCACAAAATCAAGTCCAGCTGCAATGATGATACCAAAAGCTAGCGCGGATAAGGGAAAATCTGTAGTTCAAGGGAGAGCTTTTGTTGTGACATCCCAAATGGCGCGAAACTCGAACGAGGTGATAACCGGTAAGCTATTCATAAATTCTCGTGAAGTCTACGCTTTGTTAGATACTGGCTCTACCCATTCTTTTATCTCACCTGCATGTGCTCAGCGTTTAAACTTAACTCCTGAAAACTTGGACTTTGACTTATCAGTTGAAACCCCATTAGGAGAAATGACCATTACATCTACTGTCTATAAATCTTGCCTAGTTCAAATCAACAACCTCACATTACCTGTTGACCTTATTTCTTTGGAGATGCGTGAATTTGATGTGATTTTAGGAATTGATTGGTTGACTACCCATCATGCTAAAATTGATTGTTTTCATAAGATCATTAGTTTTCATATTCCTAATCAACCTGTCATGCAAATTCAAGCAACTAAACCATTGAAATCTATAACTGTTATTTCTAGCCATAAAGCCATTCGTTTATTGAAAAACGGATGTCAAGCCTTTTTAGCTCATGTCACTGATTTGAACAAAAATACGTCAAACTTGAATGATATTCCCATTGTTAATGAGTTTCCTGACGTTTTTCCTGAAGAACTTCCTGGCTTACCCCCAAACCGTGAAATTGATTTTTATATTGATCTTAAACCCGGTACCAAGCCCATTTCCAAAGCTCCCTACCGAATGGCTCCCATTGAACTTCAAGAGTTAAAAGTCCAACTACAGGAATTGTTGGATACCGGTTTCATTCGTCCGAGTGCATCACCTTGGGGTGCTCCTGTTCTATTTGTGAAGAAGAAAGACGGGAGTATGAGATTGTGCATTGACTACCGAGAATTGAACCATGTCACCATCAAGAACAGGTACCCGTTACCTCGGATTGATGACATGTTTGATCAATTGCAAGGCGCTCAACATTTCTCAAAGATTGATCTCCGTTCTGGATATCATCAGTTAAAGGTTAAAGCTGAGGACATTCCAAAGACTGCTTTCAGAACTCGTTATGGGCATTATGAGTTCTTAGTCATGCCTTTTGGACTAACTAATGCTCCTGCAGCTTTCATGGACATGATGAACCGGATATTCAAGGAACATTTGGATCATTTTGTGGTTGTCTTTATTGATGACATCCTCATATACTCCAAGAGTCGCGATGATCATGAACAACACCTGAGATTGATACTACAAAAGCTCCGTGAAAACAAATTATATGCCAAGTTGAAGAAATGTGAGTTCTGGCTTGAGGAGGTCGCGTTTCTTGGGCATGTGATTTCTAGTCAAGGAATATCAGTCGATCCTGCGAAGATTGAAACGGTACTAAATTGGGAACAACCCAAAACAGTAACCGAAGTCCGAAGTTTTCTGGGTCTAGCTGGTTATTATCGGAGATTCGTAGAAGGATTTTCTCGAATCGCCACTCCATTAACGCAGCTTACTCGGAAAAGCACAAAATTCATATGGAGCGAGGAATGCGAGAAAAGTTTCCAAGAACTCAAGAAGAGACTGGTTTCAGCTCCTGTTCTGACCATACCATCAGGATCAGGAGAATTTGTTATCTACAGCGATGCTTCTGGCAAAGGTCTAGGCTGTGTCCTTATGCAACATGGAAAGGTTATAGCCTACGCCTCTCGACAACTCAAAGATTATGAGAAAAATTATCCTACTCATGATCTAGAGTTGGCAGCAGTCGTCTTCGCGTTGAAGATCTGGAGACACTACTTGTACGGAGAAAAAGTGGATATCTATACGGATCATAAAAGTCTCAAGTATTTCTTCACCCAGAAGGAACTCAACATGCGACAACGACGTTGGCTTGAGCTGTTAAAGGATTATGACCACACAATCCAGTATCACCCGGGAAAGGCGAACGTTGTAGCTGACGCTTTGAGCAGAAAATCTTATGCAAGTACAAGTGCACTGCTAACAACACAAAAGTGTATTTTGTACGACTTGCAAAAGATGGAGATAGAGCTAAAGACACCAGGGACCCACTCGAAGATTGCTCACGTGCGAGTAGAACCAACTTTAATCGATAAAATTAAAGCTGCTCAAGCTACCGATCCGGAACTGATAAACATGATAAAGAAAGTACAAGAAGGTGTCATTCCCGAAGCAAGAATCGACGAGAAAGGAATACTTCGAGTCAACTCTCGACTCTGTGTTCCTAACGATCCTGAATTAAAGCATAAAATCATGATGGAGGCACACAACACGCCGTTTGCAATCCACCCAGGAGGTACCAAGATGTATCGAGATCTTCGACATACATTTTGGTGAAACAATATGAAAAGAGAGATTGCGGAGTTTATCTCAAGGTGCCTAACTTGTCAACGTGTCAAGGCAGAACATCAAGTTCCTAAAGGTCCATTACAATCACTTGAAGTTCCCGAATGGAAGTGGGAACACATCAATATGGACTTCGTGACGGGTCTTCCAAAAGTTTCTCAAGGCTTAGATGTAATTTGGGTGATCGTAGATAGATTGACCAAATCTGCTCATTTCTTGCCTATACGAGAAAACTTTTCACTTGAACGTCTTGTCGGTATGTACATAAATGAGATCGTGAGATTGCATGGCATGCCAGTTTCCATAGTTTCTGATCGAGATCCTAGATTCACTTCACGCTTTTGGATCAGTCTACAAAAAGCTATGGGCACTGAACTACGTTTTAGTTCTGCATACCATCCTCAAACGGACGGACAATCGGAAAGGACGATCCAGACCCTCGAAGATCTTTTGAGACTTTGTGTATTAGACTTCAAAGGAAGTTGGGATAAGTACTTGCCGTTGGTGGAATTTTCTTACAACAACAGTTACCAAACAAGCATAGGCATGGCTCCATTCGAGGCATTGTATGGAAGGAAGTGTCGCTCTCCAATATGTTGGAATGAGGTAGGAGAAGCAAAATTGTTGGGACCCGAGTTGGTACGCTTGACGACCGAAAAGATCCAAATGATCCGACAACGAATACAGACCGCACAAGAACGACAAAAGAGTTATGCTGATCTTCATCGGAGAGACGAAAGTTTCAACGTCGGAGATCATGTATTCTTACGTGTTTCTCCATGGAAAGGGGTTACGAGATTCGGAAAGAGAGGAAAGCTCAACCCTCGATTTATTGGCCCATTTGAAATCCTCGATCGAATAGGAACCGTAGCCTACAGACTAGCCCTACCACCAAGTATGTCTCGCATCCATAACGTTTTTCACATATCCATGTTACGTAAATATGTGAAGGACCCAAACCACGTCATTGAGTTAGAACCAGACGTTATAACAGAGGATTTAACATACGAGGAGGTACCTGTTAAGATCCTGGATAAGAAGGAGCAGATCCTACGCTCAAAGGTTATACCTCAAGTTAAGGTTTTATGGAGGAACCAAGATACTGAGGAAATGACCTGGGAGCTAGAATCTGAGATGAAATCTAAGTATCCTTACCTCTTCGATATGTCAGGTACGTCAATTTCGGGGACGAAATTTCATAAGGAGGGGAGGTTGTAAGACCCCGAATTTTATGAAATACAAAATTTAATTTTTCTTCATATATATATTTTTTTGAAACAGTAAGTGGTTAAATCGATAAAGTTAAAAGTTAAGGATGTTATGTGCAAATTTTATTTTGTCGGACAATATTCGTTTGGTCGGGGAATATTCGTTTGGTCCGACGGCGCCGAAATAACAAATTATTGGTGGACCCCACATCGGAATATTTGTCGGATATAGAAAACGACAGAAATAACCTTTTTAAATAAAAATAGTCAACGGAACTGTTAAAATACCGGTGATAAAAGAATAGTAGCATACGATAGTTATTAGTATTTTCTGTAGCACTCGGTACTCTACAGTAACACACGGTATTGCATAGTGTCTCATATTTTTGGTCTGATAATTGACACCGTAACTGTTACGCATCATTTCATCGATAATTGTCACTGCATAATATTTTATATTATCAATTCAATAATTGTTGTTACACAGTATTTTGCATTATTGATTTAATAATTGTCATTACACTGTATTTTATATCATTGAGTCAATAATTGTTGTTGCACTGTTTTTAAAATTATTGAACCTAATAATTGTCACAGTAACATATGCACAGTAATTCACATTATTGAATCAATAATTGTCATTACACAGTAACGTATGCTTTATTTTACATTATTGTTATCTCTATTATGATGTTATTTAAACAGTTGTATTTCATTAATTTATTGACTTGATATCTAAGAGCTAACTATACTGTATTTATAACAATTAGTCATAATAATTGAATTGATAAAGTTATTTGTTTATAATATAAAGTTAGGTGATTATTAGGTGATATGAAATGAATGGTGTAGATTAAAGTGTGAATTATTGTTGAATAATTAAATTGATTTGTTTATAATATAAAGTTAGGTGATTATTAGGTGATATGAAATGAATGGTGTAGATTAAAGATAATATAATATTTGAAATGGATGGTGTAGATTAAAAGATGATCTTTAAATGAATGGTTTAGATTAAATGAATGATAAGATTTTTGGCTATAAATAGAAGCCTTAACTTAAGGATTTTTCATAAACTTCCTTACTTGTTCTTTCTTTCTCTCTCTAAATACTTCTTGTGAAAGTTCTCTCTAAGTGTGCTTAAGTCATCTTGAGTATTTGTGAAGATCTATAAGTATACGTGTACTGTTCAAGTTAATCAACCTCATTTAAATCAATATCCAGTCACGTGTTACGGTAAGGGATACCATCTTTTTCATCTTTCATTATTCAAACATACTATGGTAAGGGATTATCATTATTTGATTCTCGATAATAATATTGTTTCTTCCTTACTCATAAGACGTGCCTCTTATTTCCATGTATTAAATTGTGGGAATAACCTTACGGAGCGGATTGCCGCCTGTTGGTGAATAACCTTTCGTATTCATTCATTATTAATCTCTGAGAATAACCTTACGGAGCGGATTGCCGCCTGTTTGGTGAATAACTCTTTGTACTCAAATTCTATTAAATTGTGGGAATAACCTTACGGAGCGGATTGCCGCCTGTTGGTGAATAACCTTTCGTATTCATTCATTATTAATCTCTGAGAATAACCTTACGGAGCGGATTGCCGCCTGTTTGGTGAATAACTCTTTGTACTCAAATTCTATTAAATTGTGGGAATAACCTTACGGAGCGGATTGCCGCCTGTTGGTGAATAACCCTTTGTATTAATTTCCTTCACCTTTTGTTAATCAAACCTGCTACGGTAAGGGATATTATTTTCTTTCATACTCCTAAATCGAAATTTATTATGGAACTATTGCTTCTATAATTCCTGAAAATATTATATGTTCCATAATAGTTGAACTTCATTATTTCAACTGAACCTTCCTATTTACGTGAACCTTTCTATTGAATTGTAACCGTTATTCTGAACTGTGGATCTTGAATATCATTTTTAAATTTCACTCCACATCATGTTGACAATTTGGACATTATTTGAATCTGTACAAAGTAAACTTCCGATACTTATTGTTATCCTATTTCTTCTGTTCATCATTTATATCATCCTAATCATCCAAAAATCAAGCTGTTGTGAATATCTGTGGCCGGGGGCACAGATGTGATATATTTGTTGAACAGATGATAGGTTAAAGGCGATATAATAGGTTAAAGGCGATACATCTGTTCGGTGTCTTTTATGGCACGTGGTGAATGTTCTCTTTGGCCCGTAGTGCAAAGATGAACTGTTGATTGGTATGATTATGACCAAAGGCTGAATCTGGTATAATCATGACCGTTGGTGCTATATTGAATATCTTTGGCCCGTAGTGCAAAGATGAACTGTTGATGTGCATGATTATGATCAGGAACTGTGAATTTGTATTATCTTGACTAATGATATTTCAGATGATAAAAGTTGATGATGTTTTTCCTAAAAAGAGAACCGAGTGGACATTATAGTCTGCATTATTCTTCTAATAGATTACTCATTCCGCTGCTATTATTGATCTGAACGTTGTTTAAGAATTTAACTGCAGTTTTTGATATAAACCTTGTAGTCTATTGTATTCTATCAAGAACTCAACTGTTGAAGACTAATGATAATTTATTCGTCATTATCTTAGTCATGATATTCTTTACTGGGCTATTTGAGCTCACCCTTTCTTTTGTTCCATTGTTTTTCAACAGGAGATGAAAACATAACAGGGTCTAGCCGGGGAATGGAGTGAGGGTCCGAGGAATAGTTATCATAGTCTTCACGTTTTGTAAAATAGTGTGGCAATAATAGTGAAGACTTAGTTGTGTATTATTATACACTGTATTGTTGTACGTTGTGCTTTGTTGTAATAATTTTGTTGTAGTATTTTGACGACTCAAGTTTGGGCTGTGTGGGCCCAGATTTGGGGGCGTTACAGATGACACGTAATTGGCCGTGCTTGAAGGCACAACGTAGATTAAAATTTCAAAAATACTTTATTACCTAAAAACTCTTTACAACCTAAAATAACTTACAAATCAATTAGAATGAATCTGAATCGTCCCTATGATTGTCTGCCCAAATTAATTTGCATGTGAAACATAACAACCGCAATACCCGAAAAACAAGAAAATTGCGTCAATACTAAAAGGGTGACTCATGTTATTTAAGTGTAATTTTTTATTATTATTATTATAATTATTATTTATATTATTATTATTATTATTAGTAATAGTAGTTACTGTATTAGTATTAGTATTAGTATTCTTATTATTATAATTATTATTAGTAGTAGTATAATAATAATAATAATAATAATAATAATAATAATAATATATCCAAAGATTTGTATTTTTTTTCCAAAAATTAGATATATATTTGACTTTATAAGTCAACTAGCCAATGATTAAAATTTAAAATTAATATGAATAATTTAAATTTTGAAAATAATAAATACGGTAATTAGTAATATTTTTTAGTTATTTTATAATTGTTATAGTTGTTTGTGTTAAAATTAAAATACGGAGTCAGGAATTTTAATTAGGACGGGTTAAGAATATTATAATAACAAAATTTAGAACTATAATTCTTAAAAAGAGAGGATAAACTTTTTTTTGGCCGGACTATAGCCTACGGAACTGACCTTTGGCTCCGCCCCTAAGCCCAACACCAAGGTCAAAACTAACCCAACTACTATTGGACCTAGGGTAGTTCATCTCTGGAATGAGCAATAAGGCAAATCCAAGCAGGCTGAAACCTTTTACGAACAGCCCACAGTTGTGCATATTAGCCTATTTGTTGCAAACGGCTGACTAAAGAAAGGGGTGTGACTGAGAAGTATATAAAAGCATTTTGGTGTCAAATGCTTTTGCATATCATATGATGCTACGTGTATAATTTTAATATTATAAAATGTTTTCAACAATTAGGGAATCAAATTTTATTATTTAATATATATAAATATATTATATCCATATTAAGCGTAAACATAATATAGTAATATCAACTAACCATTTCGCACTGTAACTAATCACACATACGTATTGATAAATGGCAGAAGAATGTGAAAGGAAGAACAAGCATGGGGTGATCTGCTACCTACGTTGAATCATCAGCCTTTTCACAGCTGAAAAGATATCAAATCAAAAGAATCAAGCCAAAAGGCCCATTTTCCAAAAAGCCACTGGCCACAAGAACACATGGATATGATCGTAGGGCACAGCTCTTGGCCCATGCTCAACAATTAAGGCATCCAAATTCCCAACAACTGGACTTGGCCTATTAAGAATTTAAGGCCCAAAACCAAGGTATGTATTTTAAGCTCTTCATTCTCAAATTAAAGCATGCGTGCAAAAATAAGAACTTTATTAATTAAATCCTTAAGCAGAAGAGGAGATGGTTCACCTTCTCCTCCGGGCTTAGGGAATTTCTTTGCCGGTTGTTTGATCGAATAAAAAGGGGACGGAGGTACGAGCGGGTTGTATCCGATGGAAAAGGTGGATTTAGTTAATTTTACGGCCATGAAGGGATTAAGAGAAAAAAGTTAAAAACCAATGGCATAAAAATTCCAAGTTTTGTGTAAGTTAACACTTTCATCTTTGTATTCAATTTAAGGGTTAAATGAATCGAATCGAGTCAAATATTAAATTGTTCAGATTTAGTTCATAAAATTTATAAAGTATGAAATAAGGTTTGATTGAGACTCGTTTAACTATCAAGTCGAGCAGGATCTCGAATCGTGCCCGAACAGTTTAAACTTTTCGAACGAATATGATTTGAGTATCAATAGAAAATTATAATTTGAAGATATTTGAGTAATTTATCAAATTTTAAACTTTGCTCTTATTTAAATCGTTTATATATTTCGAATCGAGTTTAAATCAAACTTTTAGTCGAACTGATACGAATTGAGCTTGGACCGTTTAGTTTAGTTTACGGCCTTAATTCAATTATCCCTATTTAAAAATATTTTATTTTTGCCCATTATTTAAGTCTTATTTATGCCGGGGAGACTAAGGAAATTGCTGAAAGACTTGTCATCCGCTTGAAAATGCAAAAGGGAAGGGGATGATGGTGAAAATTAATATTTGGTTATTAGAAAAATGATGGTTTTTAATCTATGATGTTACATGTATTGGACTTGGAGTTTTTAATTAATTTGTGATCCACTCATTTTGGATCCTTTGTTATTGAAAACTGTATTTGCCATCATTTTCTCCGTTTAGTTGCCCAAAAGTAGAAAGCTAATAACAAATATTCGCCTTAACTTTATTAGATATACTACCTCCGTTCCAAATGATAAAGATCAATATTTATTTTTTAAATATTTTTAAATTTAAAATAAAAATTAATTTAATTAATTCAATTATACAATTATAAATATAACAAATTATCTAAAAAAATACAATTAATTATATAATTTATTTTTAAAAAAATTTAAACGAATCATCTCAATTTTAAATGATCCGTAATAACTATTTGATATGGATTAATTTTAGACAAATAGACCTATAACCATTTATTACATTAATCAACGATCGTGATTTTAAATTGAATTCTGTCATCTACTATTATTAATAGCAGATGTCACTATTAATAGTAGCGGATGACAAAATTATGTAAACTCACAAATTTTATTTTCCTACATTATACATAGATTTTATATACTTTTCTATACCCAAAACTTTAAACACTAAAAGCGGATGGTTTCAATAGACTTTTGTATATTACAATTTACTTAATATTTGATTTAATTAACTATTTTTCTAAACCACCTAAACCCCAAATATTTGTTTTGCATATGAAGGTTTAATTTATTTTTTTGCATCTGAAAGTTTCTAATTTGTATCCGCTGCTAACTATTAGTAGCAGATGGTGACAATTTTGTAATTAAATTTCATGTATCCGCTATTAATAATAGCGGATAATAAATTCCATTTTTAAATTATGGCCATTGATTAATATAATGAATGGATTTAGATTTATTATACAAAATTGATCCATAACAAATAATTTTTATGGATCTTTTGTCTATGATTTTTTTTATTATCTAATTGTTAATAGAAACTTAATAATGTCTAAACCTTATTGTTTTCCACAAAAAGTCTAACTAGTAAATGCGAATTCAATTTTGTGTACAATTTTTTGTGTATAATTTATGTTTATAGTATTAATCTGACAACCACAAACTTTGTACACAGCCCAACAAATGCATTTTTGTTAAAAACATATTTGTCAGGGATCGAGTATACTTCTAACTTATTTTTAGTTTATTTAGGTTTTTATAGTTGTCACTGGGATATAGTGGCACGAAAGTACATTATATTTGAAAAATGGGGTGGGTGACAAAGTTAGGAGTTGCAACATTGCATTGTATGAAAAGAATAATTTACAGAATCTTGTTCAGGCTGTACATGAAGAATTTTTTTCCAGAATCATCGATAAATAGAAGGGGAACTACCCAATTTATCCTAATAGTTTTACCTTTCAACAATGACCACAAATAATACCTGAAAAATAAGAAACCAGACATACCGTCACTAATCTACTAGCGTGTGTTTGAGTTTTATTTTGGAGGATGGGAAGGAGGAAAAGACAATTGGCAACCAGTGGATCAGCTACGAGCCAAATTCACAACCACCCTCTCGTTTCCCAGATTTTCAGTTGTGCAAACTACCGGTGTTCATTACCAGCTCTAAGCCTCCGCCGCCTCCTCGAAGTCGCCGTCAATGTTCTTCCGTGGCGGCGGGCGACACCGGAAATATAATTATCAATGCGTTCAGATGTAGCCAAAGAATCATAACTATATATCCCATTATCTTCCTCACCCAATGACTGATAACCCGTCTCAAACATTTCATTTGGATATGAATCGTCATTCTGGCCTCCACGATATGATTCCAGTGCGATGAGAACATCACTCAGATCCAGATAGTCATTCCCATTGTAGTTTCTAGAAAACTCACGATAATTACCCTCGATCACATAATCCCCCATAATAACTGCACCAGGCATGGTTGATCTGATTGTGCTCATCACATCACTTTGATCTCTCTCATTCTCGAGCTTTTTCCATTTCTCTGCAAGTGAAGGGTCCACTTCTCGGGGCCGTGCCCATGGGTGCTCTGCCCTGACATGCTTCCTGAGTTGTTTGTAAGTTCCAACATACGAGCATTTATCTTGCATGCAGATCCTTTTTTTCTTATTCAGATATTTGCGAGCAGGTTCAACAACAGTCCAACCTTTCACCTGCCCCCGACAAAGTGGACACAAGAGCTCAGATACTTCCATCTTCTCACCCGACCATTCTAGCCCTAAATTCAAATCTGAATAATCCATCGACCCATCCCAAGGAAATCGACTATCAGTTGAATTGACTTTAGTATAGGCTTTCTTGTACTGATCAAGACAATTGGAATAGCGATAGCTAGTTGCACACATATAAGGGCGACAACCCTTGTGGTAAGAGGAGCAAAGCAGTAGAACTGCATTGTGAGGGTACTCCAGACAAACCGAGCAAATTGCATCTTCCCACTCTTTCTTATCTGATGCACTAGTTTGCTTCTTTTTCTTGTGGACATCTTTCAACACCTTCGAACAGCAAGATCCCAATGGATATGGGGTGACCCTGTGACGTAGGGAATCAGATTTTCGCCCTCCCTTGTTAACTTTTGCCATTAATAAGCAGCACCTGAAACACATTAAATAATTAAAGCAAGAAAAATATGGGAAGACAAGTCATATAGACAAAGATCAGAAAATTCAAACACAAAAGCAGCTCTCAAATATAAGTATACAGTCAAAAGGGGGTCATAAATGTCCATTCGCAATGAATGACTGACGGAACTTTCTATCCTCATCCGACACTAATTCATCTACTATAATATTTATAGAATGTAAAATTTTCAAAAAGTCAATAATAGTCTTATATTTTGGAACAGATGTTATTTTTTGTTTTCAAAAATAATAGAATGTAGACATTGTATAGTAGACTTTATATACTGAATAAAAAGAATAAGAAATTAAAAGATTATTACAACCAATCAACTAAAATAAATAAGAAAAAAAAATTTAACAAGAAAAACACATGGAGGAGTAGTAAGAGATTGTAGGTTTAGATATCATTTCAGATAATTTAAACAGAATGGCTTCACATTAAACCACCTCAAATTCTCAATCTATCCCCACATTCAGTTCATGAAGTTTTATAGCAATCAAAACTCACCACCCTCTTTCCTGAGTTATCAATTTTTTATTTTTATATCAGTTCATCAACTTGAGGCAATAGTACTAACATGTCTCTCTACTAAGAATTGAATAATCAAAATTAAAGGTTGAATGTCAATTTTATCAAACAGAGGGAGAGAGATTGAGAGATAACCAACAATAAAAAAAAGTATAAACTTCCAAACATATGTATTACGTCCTTAAAGATTATAGATTATGCACATCAAACAAATGAAAAAGTAGGCATCAAGATTAAGGCAATTTAAAAAAAGTTTCAAAAGTGTTAGCTTCCTTACCTAAAGTAAAGTAAAAATTAATAGAATGATATATAATAAAATTCCCCCAAATCGCATTATAGAATAGACCTGATGTTTACCCAGAAAACCCCATCAAAAAAATGAAATTCCAGCATATAGTATGGCCATATCTTCTACTTTATTTTCCTTCTTTTACCATATCCCAATATAAACAAATTAAGCATTTTCTTCCAAATTTACGTAACCACAAAGAAACAATTTTAAAAAATAAATCCAAACTTGAAACAAACAAATCCCAAACACGGGCATGTTCATTCAATTTCACGATTCAAACCCCATAAATTTTACTACAAAGGAGAGAGAATCAAAACTCTGGAAATTAAAAGCAGATCGGAATCAAATTTACCTGGAACTGTTGCGATTGATGAGAGAAAATGAGAAAGATTTATATGTTTGAATGATTGATTGATTGAACGTAGATATAGAGAGAGAAAAAAGGGTATCGAAGGGTACCCAGAAGAACGGAGAGGAATGGCGATGTTTGCTCCGTTTCGGTCTCCCTCACGTTGTTGGGTTGGGCGAAGGTTGCGTAGCGTATACGAGAGGGCGGCTGCTACTCTCTACACCACTGTTTAGAATTTTTCCCATTTTGGCCCACTTTATTGGATTGTTTATAGGCCCTGAACTAAGCCCAAAATTGAGTACTACATACCAAATCGTATATTATAATCAATTTTCATCTCAAATTTTATTTTTAATTAAAAATATTTTAAACGTCCAAATAATTTGTACTTAGTACACCAAAGTTTAAGGTTCAAATTATTTCAATGCCAAACATTCGAACGTGAAAATTGTTTAGATGATTTTAATTGAACGTAAAATTTAGGATAAAATCAAATTTTTGACTTAAACTATAGGGTGTAATTTATCCTCTTATCCAAAATATCTGACATTCTTAAACTCGCAAACAAAATTAAGAAAAGTTATTTTTCTATCATTTTTGAGTTAAAAATTCTCAAAAACGCTAGTCTGAAAAACTCAGAAACAAGATATTAAAGAATTTAAAGTAAATATTTACGTTATTTAATTAAATTACAACCAACCAGCTAGGATAAGTGAGTTACCCAACTCATTAAATCAAGTGTTAGTTTCACGGCTTGGTGTGTCGTTTTTCAATTTTGCCACCTCTAAACAGTAAACAGAGCCATCCCTCAGCCAGCCAAAGATTAGCAGCAACAACTATGTCCTAACCCCATAATATCCCGGGTAGCCCATAAGTTCGGCCTCCCTACGTTTGCTTCTGAGGGCAGCAAAATCACATGAATATAGTACAGGTAATATATATATATATATATATATATGGATTTTACAAAGATAACACTTAAAATTAGACTGTCAATCCTAAATCCCTCATCTATATCTATACAAATAAATAATAAGACAAAATTTGATTTTTTTGGTCTTTGTCTTTAATTTTTAACTAAAACTGAAACACTTTTTAAAATCTCCTTAATTTTATTTTATTTATTTTAAAACAATCCAAATAATTACTAATAAAACCCAAAATTAATAGGACTATACATGTGAAGCCCATTATATTTCTCAATCCATGAATGCATAATGATATCAACTATTTGGAATTATGCAAATACAACTACTTCATAATAAAAAAAAGGTTTTCTTCTTCTCTTTCAATACTTTTCTTCTTTTTCTTAAATTAACAAGCAACCTTAACCTTGCCCCCAAAATGATGATTATAGTCATTAATACAACCTTAACATTAGACAAGAACATCTACTGTGATAGCAATTAAATTTTAATGTTCAAGTTTTTATCAAAAATGGAGTCGATGTTGGCCAAAATTGCTCAGGTGTTGCTTATGTTTCTCCTCCAACCTATCTAAACACGCTTGCGGATATGTCATCATGCACTAACCGAATATGATAATCGCGTAATATCATAAGATTAAATAATGAATTATGAAGCAATAAAATCAAACTAAATTATATCCAATTAGTAAGTTAAGTTATGTACTCCGGTATTAAAAATAATTAATAGTTAGCATTATAGAATCAAATTTCTTTGAATAAGTATAAATTTGTACACAATATTCAAATACTGTATTCATCTTAATTATTAAAAAGTGAGACATGACATTGAAATTTGTGTCATGTTCCACTTTTTAATAGTTAAGATGGATGTAGTATTTATATGTTGTGTATGTAGACTTGTCCAATTCCTTTTTACGGTCTTACAATTTTTAGTGTTAACTTATTATTCTACAATAATATTCTACAAAAGAGTTTTTTAATTATTTAGTCATACAATAATTTTAACTTTAAAAACATTAACTTTAAAAACATGTTTAGAATTTTACTTTGCTCAACTTTGGACTCTAAATAATTAAATATTTAAAATATAAAAATACTATGATTACATAATAATTAATATTAACAAATTTATTATATATTATAAAATAGATTAACGATTAAATTTTAATTACCAATTTTATTTCATATAGGAGTCATTTAGTTAATTAATGATAAAAAAATAAGTATGACTTATATATTAGTGACTAAAATGTAGTTAATTTTATAACTAAAAGTCGTAATAATAACTTATTATTCTATAACAATTTTATTCTTAAATAACTATATAGAAAAAATATTATGGGAAAGTAATAACTAATATTAAAAAGTGCAATATACATTACAAAAATATTATTTAGTTATCAATTGTATTTCAGATAGGAGATCCTTAGTAATTAATGTTAAAAAAATTCCTCACTTATATATTAGTTACTAAAATTTAGTTACCTTTTAAAAATATAAACCATAATGATAACTTATTATTCTACAATAATTTGATACTTCTTTTATAAAAGAAGAAACAATCATATACTGTATATGCCATTTTTTTTCCCACTGACTTGCACAATTTTACAATGCACATAGTCGAGGTTACTCAATTCAATTTTGCATATTTGAATGTTTATCGATATATTCTTTTAAGGTTTGTGTGCTTTTTAATTTATAATTTTTATTATAAAATTATTATTTTTGTCAAATGGATTGCCAAGCGTTTGCGTGAATCTAGTTTATTTTAAAAATTAAACTTAAGACTATTAATACTTAAGATAGAAGATTTTTTAATATCATATACAACTAAGTATTATAATCTCTACTATTTAAGATTAAAATTTTCTGAACAAAATTAACATTTACCTTTCTTAAAATAATTGATGTATCATATTCGATGCATCTATACTCACACTATTGTAAATACAATCTCTTTATTATTACTAGTAAATATATAATAGTCAAATTCTTTAAATAATCTTGAAAAAAATAAATATAAAATAATATTATCCTCTGAATAAACACATTCTAAACAAACATGTAATTAAGATTATTTAAACAGCAGTAATCTTTGGGAAAATATTAAGTAGGAAGGCAAAAAGACGAATCAAAAATAATTCCCAACAAACCATGGAAACCATAGCTAGAAGTCTAGAACTCACTAAATGCAAACAAAATCTACCAACTTCTCCGAAAATGTAGATATTTACAATGTCTAATTGACCATCTTTACAACCATTGCCAAATCACAAATCTGATCCCCCACCTTTCGTAGAAAAAGGCCAAAGAAAAGAATATGGGAAAACAAGATTTAAATATTTCCTAAAGAGATAAATAATTATAATAATTTAACAGAATTAGTATTTCCACAAGTGTTTTTGATATTTCCACATATTCTCCTCTCACATGAAAAATCAGAGGGTAAGACCTACCTCACCCTCGTGTGAAAAAGCACAATGTAGAAATATCAAAAACACACGTGGAAATAGTACTTTCCTAATTTAACACCAGTCCATCATCGTGGAAAACTCTGAACAGGGGCCAGCACCAAGGCTATGGTAGTTTCTATGGGGGGAAAAGTTACATATCGAGCTTGATAATGCATGAAGCATGTTCCAATTTTTCATGTTCACCTATTTCTTGTACTAGGGTCGAAACTGCATTTCCTGGAAATAATCACCCAACTTTGGATCTAGCAGGAAGAAACAATCCTGATGGCAGATGCCTTCAAAAAAAAAAACTGTCAATGAGAATGCCCCAATCAAATATATAATGTAGTTGGAGAGAGTGCACAGATATAGGATATTAGAAGCAACATTCTAAGCTAAAAAGGACTTTTACAAGGTTTCTTTCATACATTTAGCATAAGAAACCTCTTTTTACACAACTTGGAGATTGATGGCAATTTGAAATGCTTACATGTAGCATTACTTAAACAAATCAAACAGGTATTAGGAGGTGCAATGATTACACATTGCTCCAGTAGAATCATTTAAAGTCTCTTCAAGTTGTGGAGCATCACGTAATTACAATTAGAACAGATGTCTGTAACACTAATTTGTTGCATAAAGCATATTGTGATTCTAGAGTGACAAACAGAATTTACCTCATTATCATTTGCTCTTCAAAATTGATGCAATCTTTACAAGTGCCTGCGAGGATTTTGAGGAGACGCCGACACTAATGAGAAAGGAGGAAATGGTCTCTTAACAAAGGGATGGTCTAATAGCTGAGCAGCTGTGGGACGAGAACTTGGGTTAACTTGTAGGCACTGATGTATGAAATCTTGTGCATCTTTGGAGAGGGAATCAGAAACAGGTGGTGGAATACAATTTCCAATCCTATATACAGCCTGCATCTGTTGACACAGAAATATGATACTGTCATACTTCTAACCAATGAGCAAGTGGTGTTAAAATTGCATGACAACTACAGTAATATGGTCAATCAAATTACTAATTACTGATCTTGTGAAGAAAAAACAAATTACAAGAAATTATTGGCATGCCTAAAATTTTGGATAACTTAACGTACCAAATTGCTTTTAGTTTCTCAATTGAGGATTGAGCTTTTATGGGTCAACATCCATTCTGGTGTTTCTTGTCATTAAAATGATTTCTATCTATTACCATTAGTTTGTGATTAATAGCAAAGGTAATATCGCAGTGACAAAGCCTCTTCCCTTTATTGTGCATGGTTATAAGTTCAACTCTATCCCCAGCAGAAGTCGGCACATTACCTTCATAGCAAAGGTAAGTTTTCCTAGGTTCCTCCCAAAGTTCTCCCTAGGTTTCTCCCTAGTTTTCCTCCAGATGTTCCCTCTATTAAAAGTATAGGTACCTCAAATAAAATTTTATTAATTATAAAATATAAAAGAAAATGTGGATTTCTTTAATTTCTCCCCTAATCTGAAATCTCTTCTATACAGTTTTTGCCACCTCAGAGGCACCTAAACTGGATTTATCTATTTACCTTAATCTCTTATAAAACTCCCAATAATTTATCAAGTTGACTGGGAACAGTTAATAAATAAAGCAACATTATCGGGAACTTGCAGCAGACCAATGGTAGAATTGATGCAAGTTTAAATGGTATTATTAATGTTATATGCATGTAAAACCAATGAAACCCAAGAATTTTATCCAATATAGTGGCTAACAAAGCAGCCCAAGGCTATACATGACTACAATTTGATGCAACCGGTGATAAAAAGTGTTTTATCAAGTATGATGTAACATCATCCAAGATGTATGTTTATGAAATGGTTCCAAGTGTCAGTAGACACAATCAGGGCATAGTAAAATTCTACAAGCTTAAAAACATTACCTTGATGAAGCTATACGACAATATTTGCTTCTAAAAGGTAAAGTGGAGAAGGTAGCAGCAGGCAGGAGTGGTAGGAAGAAGAATATATAGCCCGACAATTAAGCAAGAAAGGAGCCCATCTCTCAAAAAGTGGAATTATTGAATTAATCTCAAAATATCTTGGCATTCTGTTGTGTCTATGTTATAAAAACAAGAAAAAGCCATAATATTATCTAAAGGTTCTTTTTTTAAATAGATAAATATAAGAATATTTATTACAACTGAAAGTGGAAACCAGAAAGTTACAAGACGCGGTGAGCAAAACATCCTCCAGTCTCTATGCAAATCACATAAATGGAGGGCATGTAAAGACCCCAGTGCAGATGCTCCAAGGGAAGCAAAGAATTAATCTCTATCTAAAGCATCAACCTAACACCAACACTAACACTCATCACAATTTCTCTAAGTCCGCAAACCCCATTGAATGGCAAAACATGCACATCAAACCTTCCCATCCTTCAACAAAATCCCCATATCTACTCCTGAAACTCCAAACAATAAACACCAACTGCAGTTCTGAATCATGTTGAAAAGACAAATATACCTTAGCTTCACCGGTCTTTCTTATGATTTTTGTTTTTCTCTTTATCTAAACTCTTTGTTTCTCTTTCTCTTTGTTTCTCTCTCCATTTCTTTCCCATATTCCTTTTTATTTCTTTAAACTCTCTATTTCTCTCTCTAATAACATGTTGGCAATTGCATTTCTGTGTCAACGGGTGTTAATTTTGATGGCCTGATGGGATAATTGAAGATCCATTTCTCTCTCTCTCTCTCCCGCAATATATAAGTAAATATATTTTCTCTCCACTCTCTGTCAATCTCCCTGTGATTATGTACTCCCCCAATAATCATCAAATTTTTGTAGGATTTACCAGTAAATTATAGGGGTCAAAGAGCACCATAAAAGCAGGAGGAGAAAATAAGAGAGAAAAGATTAAGATACTTTAACAGATGTTACATACACATTCCAAAGGGTAATATGGAAGTTGACTGGTCAACATCTCCAGAACAGTGCACCCAAGACTCCATATATCTGCTGCAAGCCCATACCCCTGACTCCTCTTAACAACCTGCATATAGAGGCTTGATAATCAGAAAATTAAACTCATTTGAAAGCAAAGCACAATATACTACACATTAACACACATAAGAAACACAAATATTTATTTAGGATATATATATATATATATATATATATATATATAAGTTCATATTGTTTAACCTGCCCCTGCCTTCCACCTCCCAAAGAGAGGAGACGGCAACCACAAACACAAGACATTAATTAAATCTACCAAAATTTAATAGTGTTTCATATATAAGATCCAAAATTTATTTGAACCATCCCACAATCGAGATCTGAACCATTCCCTGTTCAACCAGCTCCAAAGTAAGGAAGACTCATTTATGTCGTTAACTTTGTTTCTTCAGAAGAGGACTATTAGACATCATCTCTTTCTATTTTTCTTTTTTTGACAAAAATACCAATAGTCAATAGACGTCTTACGTTGTGATTGTCAACAGTTAATGAATGTTTTCCGATGTTTATGGTTTGATAGGAATTGGACCTTGAGGCATATGCTTGGAAGTAGAAGAAAAAGATAAAAGCACACATAGGCCCTATTATGGACCTATGGCCCTAAAAGGTATCAAATTATGAGAACCTATGGATGGGTTTGTTATAAGTAGTACTTGTAACCTATGTGATACTCGCTGTTCTAAAAATTGGGGGTCCACTTAATTCCCGCCTAGGCACTCAATGGATCTCTCAGATTATTATATTTAAAAAAAATCCTATTTAAGTGCATTTGCATTGCAGCTGATCCGCACTACTTAAGTAGTTGTCTAAAACCATTTGTCCGATGTGTCATATGTGCTCTTTAGATGTATACCAATGTTCTCAGAACCGGATCGTTCAGCGAACCGGAAACGGTTCGAACCGTTATTGAACCAATGACGTCATAAATATATAAAATATATATTATTAATAATTAATAAAATTTTAAAACATCTTTTTTTGTAAGTTAAAATAAAGTGAAATTATGTTAACTATTACTAAAAATGCCTTATTTTAAAAAAATAAAAAAACACTTAAAAACCGGGTCAACCGGTTCAGCTACTTGTTCAACTATCGGTTGAACCGATGGTCAACGGGTTTGACCGCTTTTTGACCAAATTAGTTAAACCGGTCTAAACCAGACCAGACATTAAACCGGGTCCCGGTTCAACCGGCCGGTCCGGTCTGAGTTTCAAAACATTGATGTGTACAATGCAATTAGAACCACCTGTTATAAATATATACAAATATACAACCAGTAATTCACTTAAATAAGGAAATTAGGGTTGAGACGTACCTCAGGTGCCATCCAAAAAGCAGTCCCCTTGCATGATTGCACATCATTCAACTTAGTGGCCTGTACAATGGATCAGATAGCATATTAGGGGGAAAAATATAAAGAAATTAAAAATAAATTTAAGGAGTAATAGAAAAAGAAATCAAACATCCAAAAAATATAGGAAGTGCAGAAGTTGAACCTTTGCCAAACCAAAGTCTGCAAGTTTCACTGTTCCACTAGTATCAACCAATATATTTGCACATTTGATATCCCTGAAAGCCAAGCAAGGCAAGGTGAGACTTTATAAACCCCTCTGGACTAATGTTTATTAAATTACTAATAAGCTCAAACTAAGAATTGCTTCACCAAAACTGAATAAGATTCACTCCACCAAAGAGAGAGAGAAAAACTAAAGCCCCGCCTAAACTATTAACCAAGTTTGTGCCAACATAGTTGTTTAGTAGGAAAAAAACGAAAATCAATATCTACCCTAAAACAGTACATACTTCTCTGTATTCTTCTCTGGAGACTCCAACTCCATGCCATGTTTAGCATTTCAAAAATATCTAATCAAATCAATCAATATTTTGTGGTGTTGTCTTCTTTTCATTTATTCTTTTCTTGTAAAAATTTAAGGAAAGCTGTTTTGAAGTAAACATAATTTGAGAAGGCCTTAACCGTGAACACCAGGCCAAGCATATAAAAAAATGTGCTACTATCTAAAAAGTTTCTTAATTGCCACTTGAATTTCATTAACCACCAGAACTGTTTCTCACTTCCTCTCATTCATAGGTTGCCAACTTTCATTGCAAATTGCTGGTCTGATCCTGTTCCTCTTACATGAGTTTCCTTATATTTGAAAAGATTTTATGCACTTTTACAGAGATTATCTAATCAATGGAAAGATATCTCAATCTTCACATTCTACAGATCAAAATAACTCAATCTTCTCAATGGATTATATGATCAATGGAAAGATCAAAATACTTCAACCTTCTCAATCCTCACATTCACCTCCCACACCACCCAGCACCCACCACACCTTTTCGCCATTAACGCCACGAAACATACCAATTGCTTCAAGAAACATTATGAGAAAATGGAGACCTGTCATAGGAGTGAAGACAAATGCCATTAAAAATGTTAGGTGCACATGTAGAGCTTTGAATGTGATTGTAACAAACCCGAGTAGAACTCATCCCAGAAAGCCACCTCATCAGGTGAAGGTGCCCAAGCCCTATACAACCACTTCAAGTATCCCATACTACTTGACTTCGGACTGTGCACATACACATCCCAGAATCATTACAGCCACCACGCGTAGGTACAGACGCACACATCAGCCCACTCCATGAAGGCACTTTTTCTACTTGCTTCACCAATTTATCTAGAGGTACCTGTTCCATAGGTCACCCTAGAGATGAGTCGGCCACGAAATCACACCGATTGAGCTGCAACAACGGTTTCAGTGTATGTGGCGGCGTTAGAATAGGTGGAAAACTGCATATGCAGTTTAAGTGCAGTTTGGGAAGGCTCACACATTGCTCAAACCGCACTACACCGCTCTTATATATTATATTTTTTTTTTAAATTGGGATGAGTGTGATGTATACATTTTGGATCATAGTTTCTCATCTTTTTGTTGGTGTACTTGCGTGTGATGCACTCTAGCCAATGGTCTAGATTCCATTCGGTATTGCTTATTGTTTCACTGTTTCAGTAGACTTGAGTTTGCTGAGGAATCTTAATTCCTAAAAATATATTAGACAATTTTAATTATGTTATGCACTTTTAAAATTTTTGTTTATGGCTAGAAATATTTCTAATTGAATTGCAATGGTTTGAGCAAAATTGAAGCATTCACAAGTAACAGATTTCAAACTTACAATTGTTGCTTGATGTTATTATGTTAATGTCATGTATAGTTTCTTATACATAAAGATGAATTTGATGTATTTAATATTATTGTTGACTATGTCAATTAATTAGTTTTGGAACTGAAACGGAACCAAATGAAACTGCACCGCAAACTTCAAAATCGCACCGTACCGCACCAATCACAGGCGGTGTCACGTGCGGTTTTATAATTGTCAAACTGCATTCAAGCAGTTTTATATGCGGTTTGAGCTTTCAACCGTACCATACTTCTACGCTAAGTCACCCATCCTGCAGCTCAAATAAGAAGGGTGATGATGGCTTTTATACCAATTGTAACCTACCCGACTAGAACTCATTGTCAAAAGCTAGCTAACAGGGTGAGGGTGCCCCAATCCCTATACAAACCACATCAAGTATCCCATACTAAAACGACATGGGACTATGCTCATACACAGCCTGGAACCATTACATTGATCAAAATTGTGGTTGTAAGAATTCATGTATATATGTGTTCATGTATAATTTAATAAAATGACTGGAGCATGACAAATTTGGGTGCGACTTGACGTCTCATGTGCAAATGGTGGTATGACGGTTGTTTAAGGTCTTCATTTTGTCTGATCACAAGGTGCAACACAAGTGTTTGTCAAAATTATTATGATAAACTATATGTAACAACTAGCAAGATAGTTGAAGTGGATAAGCTTTTACAGTTCCATGTATTTAAGTCTTTAGATATTTAAAAAATATCCAAATATGCCTGGAACTATAAACTCAGTTCACAGTTTCTATTGTTAGTAGATTTTCAATTATGTTTTATTCATTAGTTCACTTGTTTGGAGATACTATTCAGGAAACATTATTGAGAAAACATACAAACATTGAATAATAAAGAAAGTGTTTTCTTATTTTCTATTGTAAATACTTTCGGATGTAAAATGCTTTTCACTAAAAAATATTTTATTTTACGCCAATGGAGTATTAGACACGATGCAATAGATAATATATGCACTTCCTCCAACTCCGCAGGTCTGTCTACAGAATTTTGAAGCATCATTTGCATGGTCATATGACAGCACCAATAAAAGTAGAGATCTAATGATTAGTTAATAACATCAAATACCACAACCAAGGTTATGCTTATCAGCCGTTTTGCATGAACTATACACTGGACAGAGTGAACCTATAATAGAGGTACTTAAGTAACATCCCCTTAGAGTTGAGACAAGGATAACCCAGTTGAAGTTAAGAAGGATATCATATGAAAATATTTAGAGAATCCCTCTATTACATCCAGGGTAGGTAATATAGCCTAATTATCAAATTCACCTACAAATGAGCATCTGAATAGTAAGCTCATCGTTTTAAATTTTCCAGCATACAACTTAATCAGATATAAATTGTTGTAGAAAATGGTAGACTGGGAGGAATAAGATGATTAAAGTAATACAGCACATACAAAGAAGAAAGACGTTCACAGATGCTACGAAAAGTGAGTATCAGATAAAATCTAGACAATCAAATTAAATAAAACCTGAAGATCACATACAGATACATATGTAGCAAACAATCACATAATATTTAACTTAAATAAAAAGAAGAAAATCACATATTGATTTGTTAATAACCACCTGTGTATCACATTTCGGCCACCTGAAGATAACATACAGGTACATATGTAGCAAACAATCACATAATATTTAATTAGATAAAAAGCAAACAATCACATATTGATTTGTTAATAACCACCTGTGTATCACATTTCGGTCATGCAGATACTTCAAACCTTGTAAAATCTGCCTTGTGTACACAGAGGCTTGGGAATCTCGAAGATGATACTGCTGATAGAGACTCAAAAGAGAACCTTTGCTTGCCAATTCGAGAAAGATATAGAGAGTTGATTCATTCTGCGAAGACCATGGGAAAGAAAATATAACTTATAAATTCACAATCAATTTGTTAAGAGGAAATACAAAGACCATACTTCTCTGAAATCTTCGGGATAAATACTTATAAACAAAGATTTGCTACAAAAGTTAGCATCTAGAAAGTATACACTGGCACTGTAACTTAAAAAAAAATGATTACAGGAGTTCACTGTAGCAACAACCAGGATAAACATCAGGCAATGGACTCAGCTAGGTTTCACCGAACTTTTACTCCTCGTGACTATAACTGTGGCAAACCTAATAAGTAATAACTATACTGAACACGATTAATCCCCCTGGTCAAGAGACAGGGACACAGACGAGATGTTTTGTGTGAGAATACCATACAGAAGAAGATAATATAAATGAAGGTGTTTGTTCAACTGCATGTATCAGTTCTACTTCTCGCTAAAAGTAACAAATATCCATCCCCAAAACCTATAACCTTTTTCTATCTCATTAAAAATAACCCTAAAGCCTTTCCTCAAGCCCAAGCCACCACACCAAAAAACAAAAAGGAAAAAAAAATGTAGCTGGCTATATAAAGCTTTCTCTATATAAAGTGTTCTCTAAATCCACCGTACATCATCTCCTATTCGCTTTTTTTCTTCTTTCTTTTTTGGGTGAAAACAATTCATTCCAATGATAGTTCTATTTCAAGAGAATTTAAGAAAGCATCAATCAATAGACAACATGAAAGGCAAGAAAGAGTACCTTTTTAGTGTCATAATATTGAACTATGTTCTCATGCTCAAACTTACTGAGAAGAGAGATCTCCTGCACATATAATAAAATTTAAGAAAATTAAAAAAAGGATGACAAAGGGAGCCTTGGCAGCAGACATAAGTAAAAATGACTTATTAGAGAATCACAAGTACACATATAAATATCACATTTCTAACAAGACTTAGGCTACGTACCTGTTCGAGTTGGTAAATACTTTGCCTTCCCAGTTCCCCTTGATCAAGCAAAGAAACTTCCTTCACAGCAAAAAAGAAGCCATCACTGCAGCAGAACCAAAAAAAACCACCACGTTCAACATAGACTGTTAAACATCAATTTCATCTATTTTCCCTTTTTTTTTTCTTTTTTTTTGGGGGGGGGGGGGGGGGGGAACATATATATATATATATACATATGAAATGAATAATTAACAAAGAAGGCAAGAAATCGTGAAAAATAGGCTTATTTTTTACATGGATTTAACGTAGAAGTATAGGATGATCCACAAGAATATATAAGTGGTCAATTTCTTGGCAATGTAATGGTCTCCAAATTAAGAACTTCTTGAGTGTGTCATTTCCCTCAAGCTTCTAATATTTAATAGCCAAAGGTTCCCTCAAGAAAAAATATATATTCTTAAATAAATGAGTAAATCTAGTATAGGCGCCAAATGGGGCAGACCCAAGCACACCCGCATTACATAAAGCATGAGGAGGAAAAGGCACACCTAAGAGTGCCAAGAGAAACAAAACCTATACAAGTGAGCCTCCAAAAAATGGTACCTACACTGTTACTAAATTACTAATAGTAGAATCCTGAAACAAACTCTCAAAGAAGTCCACAAAATGCACGATCAAACTTGGAAATGCCTAATGAAGGCAAAAGAAACAAGGCTAAGACTGAGGGTTTCTCCGAAACTTCAAAACATTTTTTGTTCTCTCTTTCCAAAGAGTCCACCAAAGACTGTGGCACCCCCCCCCCCCCCCCCCCCCCCCCTCAAAAAAAAAAAACCTGCAGCATCTCACAGACTTTCCTCTTCATCACCTAGGAAATAGCATATAAAGAAAAGGGGGGGAAACAATAGTCCACAACGTCCTTGCTGCCTCAAAATGCAGGACCAATTGTTCAAATGTCTCTTTTTTGCAGCAGCAAAAGACACCCCTACTCACAAGCTGAAGCACTCTCTCGGAAGGATGATCTGTGTGATGTTCGCATCCAAAGCCATTGACTTGGTATCAATGCTCCCTAGACTCTTCTCAACGCAGAACAACAAATTGAAAGATATAAAATAGTGAAAAAGATTCAATTTTGCCTATCCCTGTGTTTTGAGGCCACTCCAAAGAGATCACTCGCGTCCACAGACAAGAGAGATAACATAACTCACTCAAATTTCCATAATTTACTAGTCTATAGTGTATAATCAATGGAATTACATCGCTGTTTAAAGAGAATAATATCATAATTTTACTTGGGGAATAAGAGAAGTACCCAATGACCAAAATACCCTAACCAAATAATTAAATTCCTAATCAATGTAAATATCCTAAATCCCTACTATTAAATAAAAAATCTAATAATAATATATTAGCGAAATAATTTCTACCCAAATATAAATAAATATTCATTCATATTATATGGGAAAGAAGTAAAATTGTTACAGGAAAATAAAATAATAATGATTTGAGACAGCAGGAAACTATCAAAATAGCAGGCAAGCAAGAGGAGAGTTATCATCACAACTGTTTGTATATAATATACACTTATTTTATTTATTATATATCTCTATACTCCGTATTTATAATATATCCGTATACTTACTCTCACATGGGTAAATTACTACTCTCTCATGGGTAAATTACTACAATTTTTTACAATGATTTATAGTCCTTATATGAGATGATTAATTATTCAGTGATACATTTAGCAAATTAATATTTAATGCTACAAATATAGTATATTATTTAGAAAAAGATACATCTTGTGCCTATCGGATTGTTGGTCACCTTACGCGAATGTTGTAGAATTTTGTCAAACCTAAAAGGCCGGTAATCTCCTCAATCACTTAAAATCTCATATAGAAAGAACTTTTTCTTCTTCTTGATTAAATATATTGGGCGAATTCCCTTTGTTATCACAAATAATGCAATTTTAGCTAGTTCCAATATCTAAAATATTCTTTTAAAATTTGACGCAAGTTCCGTTGCAGCTATTCTTATCCAACTCCAACTTTTTGGGATATGATAACTATTCTGTGAAGCGACTTCATTGTAAAATATAAAAGATCATCTAGAGATACAAATTAATAAAATAGAAAACAGGGTGTAGGACTTTTAAAGCAGTATAAACCAAGAATAATACGATTAGTCACTTACTCAGCGATTCCTTCATATACTGATCCAAATGAGCCACGTCCCAAGAGCTTGCCCTTCTCCCAATTATCCCAAGAAGATATAAAGCGTCTGAGTCTTCCTTGTGGTGAAATATTGGACGGAGGCTCAGTGGTAGTACTTGAAGAATCATCATCATTTGAAGTGGTAAATGAACAAGACTCTGAAAGAAAAGCTCTTTCTCTCTCACCACCCTCTCCATTAAATCCTTCATCATTGTCAGAATTAAAACCGCCCCCACATACAAAACGGGAGCCCTTATCACCATCTGGAGCAAATGATCTCAAAATATCCCATGTTGAGCAATCATTATCAATAATTGGCATCGAAATAACGGGCGGAGGCGTTAGAACAGGAGGCCGAACACCTTTAATTCCTCTTCCACCACCAGCAGTAGTCAAACGATTATTTAACTTAACAGGCTCAACTTTCTCTTCACCTGCATCACCAACCCTCACAGTTTCACTAAACGTATCAGACAATTCACTAGCTCTGGGAATATAATCCAACTTATTTAACCTAGATCTCGGAAGAATATCCGAAGTCGACCGCATTTTCCTGGCCTCCCACGCCTCCATCGGAATCCCAAAATCATCCGGCCCCGAAAGCCCTAAACTCTCGCAAATCACGTCGATTTCGCCTTCAGTTCCCCCAACTCGAAAACTCGTCCGATCGATGAAAGGCGGGATATCAAGCGATCGAGTTCGAAGACGATAATCATCAGAAATCGACGAGGAAGGAGTTGTCGGCTCGAAATCTATATTCTTCAGTGCATTTAGACGCTCGAGCTTCGGTTTTCTACCCTTTTTGTGCTTCGAATCCATCAATTTTTGCTTCCCGCTATGATTGAAGAATCGAGGTATGTGATGCATTATGAGCTCGACCCATCAAAGTTCCAGACACCCAGCAAAAATCAAATTAAAACAGCGAATTCTTTACTTTAGGAGTTCGAAGTTCGTGGATTTGGGGGTTTTCTCTAGGGTTTCTTTCTCTCTCTACAGAGATATAAAAGTGGATTTTATCGGGAAAATGAGGAGAGAGAAAATGGGATGTGGAAATGGGGGAGAGGGTAGACTTGGAGAAGAGGAGTAAACGCCGTCGAAAGGAGGAGGAAAAAGAAAACGCGGTGCCAAATTAATATGGGCCCTACAAGTCGTACTCGCATCTCCCTCCCGGGTAAAAAAACTGTCGTCACGGAGTCGTGGCAGAAAGGCGGGAATTACGTCACATATCACTGACAGAAGTAATTATTGAGTGATCTGAAATACTTGTTATATATATATATGTGAATATTTAAAATAAAATAATTTATTTTAAAACTCATATAATATTATATAAATGATGTAAGACATTGAGCAACCGGCATATCTAATAATTTTTCCAACGACAGTGGTGAAAAAAAACACTTGCTCAGTTAGTAAGTAGTACTAGTTTATACTTACAGTTACATACCCTGGAGCCGCCATTCCAATTTTTAACCGGTGGGGTTCCAATATTTAGGGGTCATTTGTTTTTCTACTCCGTAAATATGGGATAAGTTAAAAATAAAATTCTAGTATTATAAATTTAGAAAAATACATTTTTAAGTAATTTTTATCAAGTATATCTATATACATATTTAGTGTCTCTTTAGATATATATTTTTTATGTGTATATAAAATATATATTTTTTTATTAATGTCTGGCAGTCATTCATGGATCCCGTGTAGGTGCTTTAAATTAATGAACCTAGAGATAATTGGCTTAAATGGAATATATCATGGGTTCAATATTTAATAAGCAGTTGGCATTAATTTAAAGCACTTATATATATCGATAAAGGCTTTATTTACTAATATAACTCATTTTTATTAATATATATATAAATTGAGAATTCAAAATTTATCAATAACATATTATGAAGACAGATTCAGAAAATAACATCATGTGATGAAAATAAAAGAGAGTAAGTTATCTCCTTCCTATCTAAACCTCTCTCCCTAGATGGATTAAAAAAAAAAAACACCTACATAAGATTTTTTGGAATTATTAATGGTTATTGGTAATAATGTCAGAGTGATAATTATAATGAGTGTTGATATTTGTACATCCTATATTTATAATTGCACATTCAAATATAGTAAACTAACTAAATTACCCTTAATAAATCGAAAACCAATTAATACATTATTTATTTGCCCAATCTCTTCCCTTGAACCTATTGTGCAAATTCAGGACTTGACCTTCATCTTTTATATTTCAGTTTTATTTGTTTAGCTAAATAGTTTTGTTTGATCAAATTAGTATCCTAATAATTAGGAAATGAGATTTAGATAATGATAAGTTTAAGGATACGAAATTTAAATACAAAATTAAATATTACATATATCTTAATTATTAAAAAGTAAAAAATAACACAGATTTTAATATCATACCTTACTTTTTAATAGTTAAAATATATGTAGTGTTTTGATGTTTATGTTAGCAATAATGTAATTATCATTTAAACTTTTCTATTGTAATTCATATTTGTGGGCTAAATATCTGTGTCTTATTAGTTTTTATTTTTGTAGGCATATTGAGATTATGATTTTAAATTTTAAATTTTAAATTTTGGTGATACATATCAACAATTATGTATTTAATATTCTAACTTTCCTGTTACTTTTGATCTCTTCAGTAGTACCGCAAGGGGGTATGTCGCGTAAATACATATATTGATCAAAAGCCAAATTGAATTGGTTTTAAAATTGATTCAATCAATTGATCTTTTTATGTATGTTTCATTGTGAAAAACAAGTGTTATTTATAAATTATAATATTTCTTCAGTTATTATGGATCATAATTAAATTGATGAATTTATTGATAGATGGGGTAAATTGGTAAATGGAGAATGCACAAATTACTTTGTTATTTATTATCTTAGTCCCTTTATTATATATATACTAGATTGATAACTTATACAAGGTACGGGTAAATATAATTCGAAATATTGGTGTATAATATTTAGTATTATAATTTAAGTATAAATAATATAGCATAATTGGTAGTAATACATTAAATATGAAATTGAAAAGTTGTACCATCAAAATCACTGTATATATTTTTTGACATATGCATGTACGTCTTTAAAATAATACAATAAATGATATAAAAAATTTGATATAACAAGAGATATATTGCATCAGTAGAGATGATGAACTTGTGAGTAATTCGATATTAATTCGATGACCAACCAAAATGACTCAGTTTAATTTATATAAGATATTCAATTGTCTTGTTATATATAATTCAAGAGTAACTCAATATTAATTCAGAATTAACTCAACATTAACTCGGTGACCAACCAAAATAACTTAGATTAATTTAAATAAGATTTTTAATGGCCACAGATCCAATTTCGGTTTGCGAAAGCACCTAATTCGGGACAAAAGAGATTTAGTCTGACATTAAGGCTGTGACACTCCCCTTTATCAGAAAAAGAAATAACAATCCTGAAAATTTATTAAAAGGTACTCTCATTCATCATAAACGTTTTTTATTTAATTTTTTTTATAGATATTAAGGGTATATGCTTTATACTCTTAATTTTATTAAGAATTTAGTTTAGCATTAAAGTCATGACAAAGAATTATGAAATTTTAATTTCAAAATATTATATCATAAGTTTGCGGGGCAGCCCAATTTCCTTTAAAAAAAAAGGCTTTTATGGCCTTATATATTTCAGCGTTAAAATTTTGGGGTTTTTGACCCAGCCTAATTTGGCCCGATCCAAATGATTCCGGCCCATAAGTGGCCTGGCCCATCTCTTAGTAGCATCCAAATTCTAAGTTATTCAACTAATCCAATCCATTATAGCACTACTCAAAAGTCAAAATTCAAATCTAACTCTTTTAAGAAATTTTGAAGTAAGTATAGGGAAGAAGAATTTTGAAGCAGTTGTTGCATGGGTATGGGAAGAAGGGGACAGTCCATAGTCGAAGGGGTTACTTTCCCAACTTTTGCGTCGTTACCTTTGCATGGCTTTAATTGCAATCTCTTCTTTGGGTAGTTGCTCGACAGATTCTTAACGGATTCGTTGCAATTAGTTCACATGTTATCTGAAAACCCTTCGCCTACTATATCCTATCCTTCTTTAGTCATATGAAAAACTCTGCGCGGACATGAGTAATTTATAATTTCATCTATTTGTATTTTTATTTTTGATTAGAGATAAAAAAATAAATAATGGGGTAAAAATTATAAATAAATAAAATTATAAAACACTAATGTTCAATTATCATGTCCGCGTAGAATTTTTTAAAAAACTTATGTATTAAAGAAATTAAACAAATATATGATGCATTAAAATTTATTCATAATATTAGTCAATTAAATACTTCTACCATAAACAATTTACTTCTATTGGTGGTGATGGGGGCAGAAAACAAGATTTCAGAGGAATAAGAAGGAAAGACAAGAGAGGGAAGGGAGACGAAAGAGTCGGGGAGAGGTATATGGAAAGGGCAACGAGAACAGGGAAGGGTAAACGAGGAAGGGCCGGGAGGAGAGAGAGAGAGAGAGCGGGATTGGTATCTCATTTTTTTTCTTTTTCTTATGTTTTGTGTTTTAATGTGTGCGCACGCGTACATCTTTTGTCTTAGAAAATAATTACTTTTAATTTTGATTAATTTCATTTGTAAAATTTTTAAATTTAAATTATAATATAAATTTATTTATAGTTTTAAAATAAAAATTATATACCTGTTAACACTTTGTAATTTATTTATAGTATTAAATATTGTATTAATTAAAATCAATATTAATCTTGAATTTTAAAGTTTTGTGAATGAGTGAATTGGAAACTGAAAAAGTACATCCAACGATCCAAATCATGATTATATTAATATACGTATATTTACATTCAATTGTCAACAAGTAAATAAATTTATATTCTTTTTTTAGCTATTATGAATATTTGTCCGTATCTTACATGAATATCAAACTTGTATATAATAATTTGATCTATATCCATGTATATATTTTCTAAATATTCGTGAAATAATTTAAAAATATACTTAATAATTTTTTTATACTACAAAAAATAAAATATATCATTTTTAAAATTAATCCGTAGGATATCAATCTTGCAATTCTAAAAGAATGAGAACCACCAATGGTCCAAGGGTTTCGAAGTTAAAAGTCAGGTGGATGTCTCATTTTTCATTCTTTATTGCGATTATCTTCATGTCATAACATTAATGAAATTAATTTTGACGTTATAAGTGGAGCATTACTCTCACCGGTCACCACATTCTTTATACGGAGAAGTATTATATTATAAATAATGTAACATTCATTTAAATTTATATTAAACCAAGGTTAATTTAGTAAACTAACCTTACGTGTAAAAATAAAATATTATATTTATTTATATTATTAAAAAATAAAATATGATATAAATTTTAATATTATATTTTATTTTTTAATGATGTAAATAAAAATATAATAATAATATAAATAAATATTTATTCTTATTATTTAAAAGCTAAAAAATAATATTATTTAAATACTTAAAAGAGTTCTTTATCTCGGTTGTATTGATATACCAGGCTAGGGTAGCGTAGCCTAGGGCAGGATAGGGTGGGGTGGCGGGGAGTGGGGTGTGGTGGGCGAGGGGAGGAGAGGAAAGTATCGATTTCCAAACCGAGGGAAAATAAGGGACTTTTGACGTTTTAACCCTTTGACATGGCTACTCTCTTGTTACAAATATGCCCTTTTATTATATATTTAAACAAAAAAATTGAAAAATTAAAAAGTTAATAATATTTTAATGACAAAAAATTAAATACAAAATAATATACATAATAATTTATTAGATTCACTCATATATAATAAAATATTAATTAATTATAATTTGAGTATTAATTTTTTATAATTATTTTGGCAACCAAGAAAATAAGAGGATACAGAAATCAAATACTAGTACTAAAATAGTAAATACAACTACTATTAATTAAATAATAATTCATTTCTTAACAAGAGAGAGCCCTGCCTGCTTCTTCATACATTTTTGTTTCTCACTCCAAAACCTAACAGAAAAATTTATACCCATTTCTCATCTGTCCCTTTGTATCTGCCCTAATTTCACTCTCCGTTGATTTCTATATAACTCTCTCGCCGTCAAAAGCCTTGTTTTCTCTCTATATTAAACGCATCGGGCTTCTCCATTGGAGAATATAATCACACACATATTTACATATATTGTGTGAATACAAAATATATATGTGCCTGGGCGGTTATACGAACGGTTAGGGTTTTTTCTGGATCCTTACGCGGTCTGAGTATTCATCAATTACAGGAGGTAGAGTTGGTTCTCTCTTTCTGGAATTTCCTCGGTTTCGAGTGATATATATTTTGTTCTGTTTCGAACCCTAGGTTGTGAAACTTGTAATCTAGGGTTTGCATTGCTCAACATTGTCATTGTTATCTGCTTCTGCTTCTGTTTTTTTTTTTTTTTTTTTGCCATCAGATTTTTTTTTTTTTGAAGAGTAAAATGTGCTTTTTCCCATCCTTATTGTTGGGATAAGATCTTTAGTGAGCATTTTGGAAAGATACCCAGTATTTGGTTTAAGAGGTGTTATTAGTTTCAATTGAAGGGGAGAAGTGAAGACGTATTGACACTTTGGGGAGGAAAAATTAGGCATAGGTGTAGGGTTGTTAATTTTTAGTAGTTAGGATAACGAATTTTGCTGGGAAGTGGTGGGGGAGAAAAGCAAGGTCAGTTGAGATTATATCTAATAACTTGATCATGTTCGGTACTTATGGAAAGAAGTGAACCCGCATTAGTTCCACAATGGTTGAGATGTTCGGGAAGTGTTACTGGTGGTGGCTCTTCAGCCCACCATTTTGCATCATCTTCAGGTAATATTTTTTTTTCTTCAAAGTTTTTAGCTGTGGATCATACACCATTGATTATATGTATATTGTTTTTTCCTAATTAGTTATTAAAGGTGTGATTAATTTTTCTTTTGGTATTTTACATGGTTGTAGATGTTCCTTCCTCCCCGCTGCTCTCCACGAGGAATAGAGCGTTTAGGAGTATTAATGATAAGGATAGTGCCCATTCTTCTTTTCTGGATCGAAGCAGTTCGTCTAATTCCAGCCGTAGTTCAAGCAGTAATGGATCTACTAAGCATCCGTACAGTAGTTTCACTCGAAGTCATCGTGATAAAAACCGTGACAAAGAGAAAGAGAGATCAGCTATTAGGGACCTTTGGGATCATGACATTTCTGATCCATTGACAAGTATTTTAAGTAACAGGGTTGAGAATACATTGAGGCGTTCTCAATCAATGGTGTCCAGGAAACCTGGTGAGACATTATCTCGAAGGGCAGCGGAACTAAAGGATAGTGGTAACTTAAGCAAAAGTTATGTCAATGGAGTGCTTTCTAGTGGCAGTACTGTAAGAAGCATGCAGAAAGTTTCCTTTGATAAGGATTTTCCATCCCTTGGAATTGAAGAGAAGCAAGGGGTGTCTGATATCGGGAGAGTGTCATCTCCTGGCTTGAGTACAGCTGCTCAAAGCTTGCCTATTGGCAACTCTGGGTTGATTGGTGGTGAGGGTTGGACCTCTGCTCTGGCTGAGGTGCCTGCAACACTTGGCAGCAGTATCACGGGGACCACATCTATTCAACAGAGTGCTGTTGCCACTTCTTCATCTGGGGTTTCAAGTTCTATGGTTGGTCTTAACATGGCTGAGGCCTTGTCACAGGCTCCATCACGTGTGCGTACGACTCCTCAGGTAACTAACTTTCACCTTTTGCTACTTATATTTTGACTAAACAGAATGTTTAATGAGTTGATGTTTCTTTCTTATTTGAAGCTGCCTGATAAGACCCAGAGGCTTGAGGAATTGGCTATAAGGCAATCTAGGCAATTGATACCTATGACACCTTCAACGCCTAAACCCTTGGTAAGAGTATATGTGTTCTTATGAGCTTTATTTGGTATAATATTCGTAGCATTTTTATTACGATCAATTTTTTTATTGGGATAAGTGGATTTATCATCAATAATTGAAAACTCTTGTCTTATCACAGAGCTTAGGCTACCAATATGTGTTTCCTGCATGATTTTTTATGTGCCTGTTTTAATATGAGACGAGGTGTCATGAATTTATAAATAGTTATACTGACCCCCATGGAAGAGTGTTTCAGATAAGTGGCTATGTTTTTCTATTATTCTGTATGATTTAGACTGCTATGATTTTTTGTATGGTTGTCTGTGCTGTTATTTCTACGATTCAAGTCTATGTTTTGCCTGGAACTTGTTTGATTTGTTTTGGGCACTACATGCTAGTTGCAGTTATGAATGTAATAAATGATTACATTTGACCTGAGTTGTAACGCAATTTTTTTCTTCTTAGTTGGTTCCAGTCTAAGATCTTAGTCATTTAACACCTTCTAATTTTTTCCGTTAGAGAATATTATTTTAGTATATGTTTGTTTTCGTGACTTTCTAAACCAATGTAATATTGGGAGTTCTCTCTCTCTTGCCTTTGTTGTGTGCGAACATGTGCACACTTGTATGTGTGCTTTGGGAATAATGGTATGCCGTATGGGTATCCAAATTTGTACCCGTTCTTTCTTTTTGTCCTGGTTTATTGCTGGGCCTTGCAGTCATCTATGCTTCCCCTTTAATCCCCTCCATATACTGTTATTTTTCCAGCATGAAGGGGAGATCTATTAGATTGAAAGAATTCGTTGAACTAAAGCTCCACGCACATTTTTGTCAAATGGATTAAGAAGCACAGTATTCCTGAAGAAGTGTTGATTACTGTGGAATATGAAATCGTGCATGTTAGAAGTCTCAGAAGAAATATGGTGGATATTTGATGTTCTAAAAATACTAGACGGTAGATGAGGTGCCTAGGCTGCTGCCGAGGCGTTTTAAAGTGTAGACACACATTGAGTTTTCAGCTGGGCATAGGTTGATTTGTATATAATTTGATTAATTGAATTCACAGAGTTATTAAGACGGTGACTTATGTTGATTGTTTACTGGAATTTACTTGAAAAATATAGTAGCCTGAGTAATATAGGTTTGACCCTTCTCTTTTTTTACTACACCCTCACAGATTTGAACCAATGCTCTTGGCTTTTCTTTATTTGTATTATGTTAGTTAATACATCAAATATCTCTATGACTAGTTGATGTAATATACCATTAGCTGTAAAGAAAAGTCGGGGGATGAAAATGAAACTTTTATCTTTTCAATTCAGGTTCTTAATTCTTCTGATAAATTGAAGCAGGTAAAAACAACAGTTAGGGCCGGTGAGACGATTGTTGCTGCAAAGAGTGCTCAGCAGCAGCCCTATTCATCACAATCTACTAGTCAATCTCTTCGTGGCGGGCAAATCAGATCTGATTCTTCAAAGACATCACACAGCGGGAAATTTCTCATACTCAAACCGGTATGGGAGAATGGTGTCTCCTCTACTGCAAAGGATGTTTCTAGTACAACTAATAATTACATCCCTAGAGTAGCAAAAAGCCAAGTAACAATTGCTCCATTGGCTCCAGCTGCTCCTTTTTCAAGCCCAAAATGCTCAAATCATTCCACTGTCGAACGCAAGCCATCTGTGTTGGCATTGAATCCGAGATCCACTGCAGAGAAGAGAGCTTCCTTGTCACAAGCTCAGAGCAGGAGTGATTTTTTCAATCTCATGAGGAAAAAAACCTCTGTGAACTCCTCCGCTGTTGTTCCAGATTCTAGTCCTGCTGTTTTATCTCCCACCATGAAGAATTCTGGTGGAATGATCAAAGAGGAGGTTGGTAATGCTCCTGTAAGTCCTTCTGTTACCGAAAATGGTAGCAAGATAACTAGCAATGGTGATAGTCATGAGGAGGCCCACAGATTTTCTAACAACATAGATAAGAATTTGTGCCTTAACGGATCAGTTTATCCAGATGAAGAAGAGGCTGCATTTCTTCGTTCTCTTGGTTGGGAAGAAAATGCTGGAGAGGATGAAGGCCTTACAGAAGAGGAGATCAATGCTTTTTATCAGGAGGTAATTACACTCTGGCTTTGCTTTAATTTAGGTTTTAGGGGTAATTACACATAACCTTCCTCGTTTTGGTTGCTGGCACTAAACCGCCTTCTGGTAATTTTCGAGGCAGTTTTCTTATTTCTCTTTTTTCTTTGGTTTTGTCCTTGTTTCCATCTTTTTTTCTTTTTGACCTTTTGCAGTATATGAAATTGAGGCCATCCTTGAAAGTTTGTCGAGGTGCACAGCCAAAAATTTCAAAGCTGTCTGAATCCTACGGTTCAAACTAGAGGAGAGGTTTATCTGAATTGAGCTCGTCTCAAGTCTGATTCGAAGCTTAATATCTTCTCACACAAAGGATCTGGGAAGTTCAGTTTTGTTGGCTCATGGTTCGTTTCATTTTTCTCTGTCTTTCGTTTTTCAACGAAAGCTGACGTGCCATGCGGGAAAGAAGAGGATGATACAGCTAAATGTCTGCAGTTTGGAAATGGAATAAATTTCTGGTACTTCAGTTTCTGCTGGGGGCCCAAATCAGGTTTTTGTGGGTTTCAAGGTTTGCTGGAAGACAATGGTCTGCAGTGGATGATGCTTGAAATGTTGCATCTTTGGTATATTTTGTCCTTTTCTCCTCATTTCTTTCAAGAGGTCATTTTAAAGGGTAAAAAAGAGAAACTTCTGATATTTTGGTTAATTTTTCGGAAAAGTGAAATCTGCAAGTTCTTTTTAGTTTACATATTTATATTTTACTGTAGCTTATTTCATGTTGATATCTTTCCTTTGTATTTATTTGGTGTGTATGGAGCATTGTTTTTGGATTGATCATCGCACTAATCTCACATGAATTAGAAGGTAATAAGACATATGCGGTTAAAGTTGATCTTTCTTCTTTGAGACTGTATAGTATTTTGTATATGGTATGACATTACATCAATCTTCAAAGAGAGAGAGAAATGAGCTAATATTCAAGACTTTAAATCTCTTACTCTTGATGCTACACTAGTAAAGTAGAAAGTCAATTCAGAATATAATCTCCCTAATAGCTCTTTACTTGTTTTGGGAAGTGTATGTACTACAAGTAAAATATCCCTGGGGATTTTGTTTTGGGGTGTGGGGTGTAATCAATAAACTTGGAAAACTTGAAATGTATTTTTTTCTCGAGGGTTCTCAATAATGAAATTCGGTGCACACATTTGAATGTACTTTAAAAAGTTTTTAAAATAACATTAAAAGAATCATTATGTATAAAAAGTTGTGCACAAATGGTAGGATCCATGTGATGCTTATTAATAAGATTCGTACAAAATCCAAATGAAATATCCCAAAATTCTGCTCCACCGCACCTTGCTTTTGATTCTCATTGAACATTGAAAATATAAATGTGTCCATAATCTGTTTTGGCCTCTTTGGAGTCCCTTACTTATTACATGCTTCACAAGGTTCAAATTATACACTCGTGCATTATCCTGACTGGCATATGGCTCATTCCCGGCACTCGGCCAACCGGACTCTTATATCGCGATACCGATATTACCCGCATTTACTTTCTCTATCGTTGAGTGAAACATATCGATTGTCGCATCAAAAAAAAATTATAATACTCGAATTGGTGATACCGATATTATCCGCATTTACTTTCTCTATCGCTGAGTGAAACATATCAACTACCGCGTCAAAAAGATTATAATACTCGAATTGGTCATCCACAACGACATGATTTGTTGTTTGAAACGTGACGTATTCAAGCGAAATATGGTTATGATCCTCAGGATAACTAAAATAAGGGTATACATTTACCATAAGCAGTGAATTAACACCATATAAAAAAAAGATTATAGGCCCCATTACTCCGATAAGTTCACTAGAAATTTTTCCGGCTGAGGGAGGGATATTAGTCTCTAGGACCGAGGTTGGGACTTGTTACCTTAATATCCCCTAAACCTAGGGATTTAAGAGGAGTGCACATGTTGTCCATAGTTTGTGCTACAATTGTGGATAATGGTCCGGGATCACCTCGTTCCCTAACGTGATGTATTGGAATGAAATGTCATTTTTGTATGGCATTATGTTGGTGTTGAGCCGTGCTTTTGCGGCCGTTGGGTCGTTCAATTTTGCGAGGCTTTGTAGGTCTTCGTTTTTCATTCCGATGGTGACTCTGAGGTTAGAATGGCGCAGTGCATCGAAGATGTTATGGTTTGGTTCGAAGAACCTAATGAGGGAAATTCTACATCTTCCGTAAAGATTTATGACATCCGTTAGATTTGGAAGGTTGTTTCCATTTGTTCCATAATTTATGCCTATTCCTGCAACATTAATAACAGAGTCGTGTTAGAAACCACGACTGATGTAAGGCTGACATTTTTAATTTAATAATAAGTACTGATTATTTTTTTTATGGGGTCCCATAATATTTAAAAGTAATATAACGATAAATTTATATTAATATCAAATGTCAACGTAATTAATAGTCATAATCTAATTTTGTCCTGACATATATATATACATATATATATATATATATATGCCTATAACTTGCCATAAGCTATATAGTTTTAAGTTATGAATTTAATATTTGTTACTAGCTTGTAATTTTATAATGAAAAACTCTCTAGGCTGTCTTAAATTCTTAATTATCAGAATAAAATTACGACAATATTACAATAATCATATTACCTCTATCCCATATAAAAATACTATTTTAACCTTTTGAAGTCGATCTCTATTACATTTGAATTTAAAATTAATATAATTTTTTTTTTAGTGAATATAACCATGAATATTATAAACTATTTAAAGTCCTACTTAATTTCAAAACATAAATAAATTCACGTCAGTACTAAATTTAAAATTTTTCTCGATTGACTTTTTAAAGTCAGAAAGTGACAATTTCCCCCGAATGAATACGGTATTATTTACGGTATTATTTAATAGCACGGGTATTAAGGAATTTGTTTGTAGGTATTATTGAAACTTGAAAGTTCAGAAAAATTATTAGATCTGATAGAAATTTCTCCTTTTAAAATATACAAAACGAAATCTAAGAAAGTTCTCGTCACTAACAAGAAAAGAATTTTCATATTTATCGTCCTTGCAATTTTAAGGTCTCCAGACAAAAATATGCAATGAGAATAAAATTCTTTATGGAAAAAATATTAGATTATTATCATCTATTTTCATGTATAATGCTACGTTTAGATTGAAGGAATGTAATAGAGAAGGGAATAGAATGGAGAGTAGAATGATTTATTCCATTTCAGATGAAATAAGTCATTCCATACATTCCCTCAAGCAATTAAAATTCTTAAATTTGGAAGAAATGAAAATGGTTCATTCTATGCTAAACACAATTTTTTCATTCTATTTTTACATTATTCCAAATGTAAGCTTAAGCATATATATATATATGCACATTTGAGGAACACACTGTCCATCAAGCATATTCTTCAAGTTATTGATAAAAAAAAAAAAATCTGAAATATAATTAAATTGTGCAAAAATAAATACCAAAGGGTTAAGCCTGACCACTTGAAGGGAGAAATAGTGTTGTGGCCAGGACAATTGTCAACAGAAACAGAGTTGTTGTCCAATGAGCAGCCTTCATACTATTTCTTTCGCAACCCATGGATTTAACCCAGTAAAAATGATACAAAAGACTTCCAAGTAAAGAATTTTCAGCTCCTCCAATGATTGACATCTTGAGTCATCATTCGCTTACTCTGAAGGAGAAGTCCAATAAAACAGCTCACTGCAGCAAACAGAAATTTAGTTAATACAACATTATCCAACGTGATGTGGAGGCGCACGTCTATAGGAAACTTGCTACGTGAGCAGAGGGTAGGTGGATTTGAGCGTGCGTAGTGGTGTTTGTGCCTGTGTGCAGAAATGTGTGCATGATTGTGTGTGTACATGAGGAAAGAGATTGCAAGGGGAAGCATGACCCAAATATGCATCATGTGTACGTCTATGTTGCATGGGGAGGACAAGGGAGGGCAAGAAAAAAGAGAGGGGATGAGGATGGAGGATGAATATGACGATTAACCAAAGACAAAGGAAAAGTCTGCATATTTCTGAAAATGTTAAAGGTAAAACAGACGCGACAATCTCTAACCATAAGAAAACCTACCTTCTTAGCACAAACACACATTGGAAAACACCAGCAGTCCCTGTCCATGCTGACGGGCCTGATTCCACAAGTGCACCTTGTATCAATAGGCCCACAGAAGCCGCCAAAGAGACTAATGAAACAACATAACCAAGGAAAAGCCAAAGTTTCAACCTGCAATGCAGGAAGATGCATAAGTGAGAAGGGTACAATCCACGCTCAACAATGCAATGAGACACTTGTAACTTACATAACTTGGGCAACTAAACTATTTCAAACAGATAAGCATTTCAAGCCAGAGATCATTCGATTGGGTTGCTGGATGTGAGAATATGAAGACAGATGGTATTATCCCATAATACCCAGAGGACCGGAGACGAGGACACGAAGGCCGTTGATATTGTACCATAATGTCCAGAGAGGCAAAGATTTTGGACTATGTCTAACTATGTGTTTGGTTTGTGTTTGGGCAAAGATTTTGGACTGTCTAACTATGTGTTTGGTTTGTGTTCGGTTTGACGTGGACGTCAAAGCTTTAAGTAGGGGGATTGTACCTCAATTTTAAATTGAAACATGTGTGATAGTTTGGTATGTGTATAAGGTTTCAAACTACTATTAATAGTATCTTTAATTATGACCTTTGAGGTGAGCCTGTAGTGATGTGACAATGATAAACAAACTGGTAAAATAACTCTGTGTGAATCTTCAATTAAAAGTTTGACACCATTAAATATTGTGAATTCTACGGTCAACTAAGTGTCTTGCGGGTCACAAGTTCCCAACATAAACACACACCATTAAGAATGAAGCTTCAATTAAGAGTCTGGCGCCATACAATTGTGAAGCCAACCAACAACCAAGGTCAAGTGTTATGTGGATCACAACATAACATACGGAATCTAATACATTATGTGTTTCAGGTCTTAAAAATGGAAAAGAAAAAAACAATTGTTGTGTGGATAAAACAAAAAACACGATACCCGCAGACAACAAAGATGACCATTACCACGCAAAGACACCAACATAAAAATTTCTGCAAGAGTAGGATACAAACACTACAAGAACTGGACAGCATACAAATATATCAATATGACATAAGAACAAATATTAGCTAATATATCTACACTTACAATCGAATCATTTAACAGATAGATCACAAAAAAGCCAAGACTTTCTACCAGTATGTCAATTTCACGTATTCATCAATTTTATATACCAAATCAGGAACAACGTCAATTCTCCAACATATACAAAGAATAGAACCCCCCCCCCCCCCCCCCCTCTCCCCCTCTCCCCCTCTCCCCCCGCCCTCTCTCTACTATGGTTAATATTTTCATGACCACTGCACAAGCCACGACCTTGGCATCTCTAGTAATCAGGACTCTCCAAAACAACACATAAACACAAACTAGAAGAACAAGTACAACTAAGTCACCCAAGTAAAATTTAACAGCAAAAAAAGAGGCAATAAATTGCACCCAAACCATTTCGTTTCCAATACAGTTGAGTACCTTCTTCCATTTTGTTAATGATGAAATGAAGAACGGCGCTAATAGGCTACCAATATTTAAAAGTAAGAGATGAAAGGGCAACGTGTAAAAGACAAAAAAGAAAAGAATAATAATAGGGGTCTTCAATTAGGCATTCAGCATATTTCAAAACTATGTACTAACTCCGTCCCGAAATGATAGACTTGTCGGACTTCCCAATATGAGGATCGAAACTAATGTACAAATCTCATCATTTTTGAGTAAGTTGTTTTCTTTTCCTTGATTATGTTAAAAGTCGATTATTTCTCAAAAACTATACTTCTGAAACAGACTGCTATTATGGGATAGAGGTAGTTATACAGACAAACACAAACTATAAGTGTTGAAGAAGATCACAACCCTTGATAGAATAAAGAACAATTTCAATTCAACATCCCAATTAAGCAATCAAAATGAAAACTTTTTAACTCTGACATAAATAAACCCAACTTCATCTATATAAATATACATATATAAGCACAAAGCGCCATAAATTTGGGGAACTGATAGTTCCAGAGCTAATTTTCCTCATCCAGCACTAAGTAAAATTATCAGTACACACAGTACAATTGTGCGTTCAGCATAATATTTACTCTGGAAATATCAGCTATTCAGCTCCGTAAAATAGTGAAAATACGGACTGACCTCCACTCGCCTTCCTCATAGGGAGAGTAGTCAATGTCCTCCCTTCTAACACAATAAAACATCCAAGCTGCTAAAGATGCAAATATGCCTACACAAAACACCACCAATCATCGATTCTAATCACTCTTTCCGTTTCAAAATTAAAGATATATTTTTCTTTTTAGTCCAATCAAAAACTATATATACATTTTTATTTTAATACTCTATAAAGTTGCATAAAGTTACTTACATGCCAATTACGTACTCACTCCGTCCAAGTGTAATAGTTCTAATTTGTTCAAATCTATTTGTCATCTTTCTATTTTAATATTATTTTTAATCTTATTTTTTCAATTCTACCCTCATTTAACTGGACGACATACAATGAATAAAATAACACTAATAACTTTTACGTCGGAAACACAATCACTCTTTTTTTCCTTTTATCTCTCCCCTCTGTTTTATTATTTTCAAGAAAGAGCGGGAAGATTAATTAAAACAAAAAAAAAATGATAATAGAGTAGTTAAAGATAAGTAATTTGAGATTAAAAAAAATTCTTTATAGACATATATTTTCAAAGTAGGAAAAAGTAAAATTGGATTGGGAGAGTATATTGTAGGTAGATTTAGTACGATCATGCCACTGCTGCAGCAATTCTAGCAAATGTTAAACATATGTATGAAGAAATAAATTTTAAAAAAAAATCATAACTCAATATCAGGTTGGATGATCCTCATTTAAAAAAAATCCATTCTAATTAAAACCCTAATATTGGAAGAGGAGAGAAGATGAAAGAGGAGACCTTGACGGAGCTGACCAAAACCACCCGCCAGCGCCGAATATGGCGCCGGAAACTTCAGGTAAAAAATTGCCCATAATTCAGCTAAATCCATGTCGATTTCTACTGAAATTCTATGAGATCGTTCTTCTTAAATTCTTTGCTGACAAATGTATGAACCGGGTATAAGTATCTTGTGGTTTACTCAAGGGATAATTCTCCTTAAGGGCGTTCTGGAATGACTTTTTTTTTTTTTTTTTTTTTACTTAAAATTAAAATTTTAGTAGATTTATAAGTAAAAGTGTTCGGTATCATTTTTATTTATAAGTCTAAAATTATAAGTAATAATTGTGGAGTTGTTCGGCTAATAATGACTTATAAGTTAAGTAAAATATAAAAATTACTAAAATATCATTTACTAAGAAGAATGTTAAAAAAATAAGGAGAGACAATTTTGTCATTTTATTATAGTTGACGAACTTAAAAAAAATGACTCCAAAAATCTACTTCTTTTTTTTAACTTTTTTTTCAACTTATAAATTAAAAAAAAATAATAACCGAACATTAATAATAATTCACGAACTTATAAGTTGGCGTGGAATGGTAAAAGTGACATCAGGTTTATAATTTTTTATAAATTTGTCCGTCAAACCTTTTTTGGGCAAAATTCTTGATGTATAATAAGTAGTGGAAAAAGAACCCGAACCAATATTTCTTTAAAATATTTAATGAAATTGATTTTTTTGAACAAAAATATGTAAGATTTACCCTGACATAATATAATATTTAACCTCACACATATATGTGTGTTGGGAAATTGTGTTTATAATGATGATCGTTAATCTCAATTTAGTCTCATGTTTTATTTTTTCAATATTTTACCCACTTTTTTTTATATTTTTTTTTAATCTATGCTCAAAAAGAAGTAATTCAAATCATTCTTATTTTTATTTACACTTCCGAGTTGTGTGCGTGTGTATATTTTTAACGAATAATATGCTAGGTAGGAGTAGGAGTATTATTTAAGTCAACAAAAAGGAATGAGAGAGAACATCCTTGATCTCTCACCAAGGATGTTCAAGAAGACACCGTTAGTTCTAATGAAAATTTTGAACAATTACTTTTTTATTCTTTTAAAAAAGTAGACTAGTCTCAGCCGCCTAGGTGTTTTACCGATTTAGATCAGATCGAGATGCTATCCACCACCATAACAAACTTAGCACACCAACACATGCTTGCTAGGCAGCTTTGGGATGAATGGTTTGAACAGAGGAGGTGAGACCAATAATCCCCATAACTAAGCAGTAAGCGGAAAAAGGGCCAGAGGATTCTAAATCCCAAGTGCTCTAGTGGAGCAAGGAGAAGTGAAAGTTTGGATATACCACCTGATGTTGTTGCTATGGCATCTGGAGTTGGAGACTAAAAATCAAATCAGTGGCGGCGATAATGGGGTAGCTTTGACAACTAAGAATCGGCAATTACAGACCATTTTCCGCTGCAAAATCAACACTTAGAAAAGAACTGATAAATAAAAGATAAGGAAACCAAACAGATGATGTGAAAGGGGTTTGGAGTGTGGTTTGGCTGGGAGCTGTCTGGAGCATGACAACTCAATTGCCGCAACTCAAATTCAGTTCAATGTCATAAAACTAAACTCACACGATCCGTCTAACAAGAAATCCTTTGTATTCAAATGGTCATGAAAAACATATTTCACTACCCCGTGGAGATCCAACAAATTCATGCAAATGGACTGAGAACTAAAGAATTTCCATCAAGCCTTGAGATTTTGAAAACTTGACCGGGCACTATGGTTTTGCAGCTTCCCTTTCATTCAAGACTTTTGGAGTAAACTTCAAATGTTGATGTGGTGAAGGCAACTGCAAAACTACACTAACAAAAGACTAAATGTTTAAATACGCCAACCACAACAATAGGACAACCATTCCACGAAGAAGAAGAAGAAGAAGAAACTAACTCTGACAAGCACAACCAAACAATTTAATTTTGCTTCTATTTTTCTGAAAAATGAAATGTGCAGCAGATACTAGAGATTAGAGGCCATACCTACAGTACATCAATAACGCTACCAGGTTGTCCAGAAAAACCAGCTGCAGCAGTCTGTCAACAAGCATGTTATACCAGAAGCTCTTATTTTCAGATGAAGTCTTCCCAGCAGAAGAAAGAAAGGGCAAGAAAAAGACAAGGAAAACGGGTGGGGGGAAGGAAATCTCCAGGCCAATTAAAGCAAGATGCCATCAGAGGAAAATCCAACACAAAGAAAAGTAACACATTAATCTTAACCAAGCGAAAAACAAAAATAATAATTAAAAGAACCTATCTGGTAGAATTAAATGACATCAGAAAACTGTAAAGAGCAATCAATTGACAAATAACTTAAAATGATCTTTTTATCAATCAGATGCTGAGCCAATTGCTTTGAACGTCGACACTGTAATGATATATACATCAACTTTATAGAGCCCGCACAGTTGGCAATACCTTCTAACTGTCGTATACAATTACAAGAAGCAACGCTTCTGTTTTGCCTTCACCAAAAAGGGAAAAAGAAAAAGAACCAAGAAAAGCAATTTGAGCCACTTGAGATACATGCAATGGGAACAAAACCTAACCCAATGTACAGTTCGCTCTCACAGGAAATATACAACGACGACGCCAAAACTTCTTTCGAACATTGACCTCTAGTGAGAATGCAGAAGCTCAGACCTATCTAGGAATTAATGATGCCAGTTCTTCTGTAATCAGTAAAATAGTGCTTTGGCAGACACATGTATCCGAAGTTGTCGTCCTCCAGCAAGGTAATATAAATCTCAGAAGGATATGTAGCTCCTCTACCCATCACGTTTCAGTTGTTCCTGAGAAAATGCATCAGGAACTGTTTCCTTCTCGTTCGAAAGGCAACGTATAGGAACATAAACAAATCCTTTAGGTAATCGCTGGTTCCTCATAGATGCTTGATCTGACGTCATTACCAGCTCCTTTTCAAAGGTTTCAGTATGCTGTGTTATTTACAAGGATTGGTCAACTCTTAAATTAAAAGAAATGGATCTCAAAAGAATCAACTCAAAAAAGAAATGAACTAATCAATGATGTAAAGAACTTATTTACCTTTCTATACTTTGACTGCTTTTCTCCATCACCTGAATAGCTCCATGATGCTACAGATGAAGGTCTATACGGAATTTGCTTCCCAGAAAATGATGCCCTATCTGAAGGTTTTGGCGTGAAAAGTTGTTGGGATGTAGAGCTATCATCTGTCTTTTGGTCATTGTCCATTGGCACGGGAAACTTAATACGACGCTTACCAGCAACGGTGCTATCTACTGTTATGTCATCTGATCTTTGTATTGCTTCACTGCCCGACTTGTAACCATCTGTATAACCTTTCAGTGAGGTTGTAGCAGATTCAGAGCTAACTTCAGGTGGGAAAAAAGAACTACAGGCGACCGCTGACAAAGCAACAGCATCTCTATTTGAAGCAAGAATGTCATGCGAGCAAAGAACCAATTCACGCTGCAACATCAAGAAACAAAGAATAAGATCAAGATCATATACTAGACATAATTTTTCTTTTCCTCAGCAGATATGAGCCAAAAAAATGGTAACAAATAGCACAATAAGAATAGCATAACATAAATACATACAGAAAACCGAGACCGAGATAAATACTGGCATCCCCGCAAACATTAGTAGATAGTAAAATACCACCATAATCTTTCCCTTTAAATGGGAAAGGTAATTATTCCAGCCAAAAAAGGATTAAAAAAATTGTGAATAGAATGAAAAGGAGGCACAATGAAACTCCCAAAGTAAATCATGCAAACCAAAAGGGATAATATTAACTAGTCGTGCGCGTGATAATTTCACCAAATGAAAAATATGATTGAGATTTAAATTTCAAACACTAATAAAAACAAAAAATGAAGAGAGAAAATAAGGATGGGGAATGAAGGAGAGTAGTGGAAAGAAAAAAGGGCTGAAACTATAACTGTCAACTATTCTGTTTTTTGGATACTAAACATGGTAATTAACTTTTCTTAACTATAAGTAATTACAGAGCTTTCCCAGAAGATAACTGCTCCCCCTCCTCTTCCTTTATAATATAGATGTGGATATAATACTTAGGACAACCTCAGTCTTGGAAACATACAGCCATTCCACATAAGAACTATGATGGCTGGGAACCATAAATTAATAGAGAAAGAATGAGAGGATACGATGTGTTGTAATTTAATTTTTTTTTAAAAATAACAGAATAGGAAAGGGGAAACTAAATTGTCCCAAAAGCTCCTACTTCTTTTCCAAAAACAACACCACAACATTTTCTAACATAAAGCTAAAATGGTAATTCGGCAAAACTCAGTAACTTAATAATTTCTCTTAAGAAGCAAGTTATGCTCATTGATAACTTGTTTGACGAAAGTGCTACAAGACTGCTTTCTAATACTAAGTTAGAGATCACTTAGAAGAGAGAGAAAGCAACTTAGATTAATTGTCAATATTATAAAAGATTCATCAACAACTAACAGAAAAGCTCAAAGCTTTAATCTCAAATCATTAATTCAATTCTATTAAACTAAAAGGTTCAAAGCTTTAATTTCAAATCAATAACAATTCAATTCTATTAAACTTGTGCGATTAAAATACCTATATAGAAAACTTCAGACTGGGATACCAAATAAACTTGGAAGGCCAAGTAAAACTACCTCCTAACATTATTCAAATATGATTAAGGATATACACCTAATGCTAAACGACTAATATAATTAATCTACAGAAAGAAGAATAGAAAAGATGAAAACTGAACTCAGGAGTGCTAGATTATGAATACCATACATACACAAGCGGTACAAGAACATAGCACGTAAAGTTTGACAGGGCATCTTAACCATAACCAAACAGCTACGCAAAAGAGGGTATGTATGCATCACGAAAGTAGAAGCCTGAAACCTATTACAAAAACCAGAAAAAATGTAAATTGGTAACTTTCAAAAGAAGCTTCATTTATAAACTAGTCCCGAAATTGCCTACTTCATGATTAAATCAGTAACATCATGCAAAGCTGACAAACATAGCTAAAAACCAGTACCAAAAGTAACTACAAGTGCCCATATCCAAACAAGCAAATGCCAGATAAAATCAACCCTTCTACATACAAGGACAAGTATATTTCAGTATAACCCTAAACCCCACCCCCCACCCACCCACCCACCCCAAAAAAGAAATAAATAAATTCCTCGTTTTCCAATAGTGGAGAGAGGACAAACAAAAAACACCTATATAAGTAGAAATTGAAAAATAGAGGGACAAGAGAGAAGTCATACGATAGGTGAACATTCCATCAAAAAGAGAAAACAAGACATAAATAAAAAAGTATACCTTTAGCTTCTCTCGTTTGATAATTCTCTCACAAAGAAGTCGTAACTTCTCCAATTCAACCTGTGCAAGGAAAAAGATAACAAGGCTTATCATAAATTGAAACACAAAAAACGCTGGGGAAAAAAACAAAACATCATTTAAAGCATCACATGTTTAGTCAAGAATATCTGTGGCAAGCATACTAAAACACAAATGCACATGCAAGTAATAGTCATATGCAGAACACTAATATTCCAGATGTCAAACACAGATAAGTTACAACTGCAACATGGCAAGACCTTCACAAGCACGATTGTACAGACTACAGATTTGTTCTTAACATTCCAATATACAATACATCACTTCTCAAGCCACCTGTTGGGATATCTTGAGGGTATTGTGTATTGGTTTCTTTTAAGCGATACCCAGTGAAAAGGAACGGAAGGATCACCCCTAACTGCTTGAAATCAAGCTTGTAGCCCAATAAAGGAGGTCTAGGGAAGAAATTTTTCTATAGAAAAATCATTCCCTTCAGGGTAAATGGTCGTAGTGATTCTCTTTGCACCGAATCCTCTAAAGAGCAAATATGGGATGTGAATCCTACTCATAATGTTGTCACTTCATGCTAGCCCTTGGATATTTATTTTTCAAGTAATTGAGTTCTTTCCTTCCTTTGATCTCCTTAAAGGTTTGGGATGGGGAATCACATACTTTTATGATATCATTTGATTTTACCCTAACTCTACCCTTCATCAAGACCCATAATCCTTCCATCAAAACCTATGCCCAAACATTTTTGCTCATTCTATAGCCACCCCAAAACAAATTAACCCTGCAAAATATTCAGTCAACCTCATTTCCACAGCAAAACCAAGAGTACCCATCCCAAACATCCCTAAACAAACCAAAATTCAGGGCTTTAAAGAAAAAAGAATGATGAGGAATGGCAAGAAAGCTAATGGAAATTGCTAGTATTTTATATTATTATTTATAAATAAATTAGGTATTTAGGTGTAACTGAATTGTATATTTTAGTTATATAGTAGGTAGATTATTCTATATCTAAGTTTCCCAAGTATAATAGTTTTCTATCTGCTCGTAAATACAAGGGGAAAAAACCTTTCCTTCGTATCTAAGAATTAGGGAGTTGTGTTCTATTAAACTGATATAATCTAATCACCGGAATTCAGAGTTTAATACCTTGATTTGAGATCAAGGCTTTGTGGCATTCAGGGAATCCTTCTTTTTCCCTATGGGACCTCTTCTTTCACTTCCTTTACTCTCCATGGACCCTTCTAAACCTTGCATCACTATTTGTTCTCTTTCTTTTAGTAGTAAATAAAATTCATTATGAGCGCCAAAAAAAGGGGGGAAACCTTGTACACCCGAAAACCTTGTCATGCATCACTTGTATTCATACAATCGTTCCACCCCAAAAAACTTAGGACCCAACTACTTGAGGAACATAAGTTGAACATTTTTAAACCAGACTGGTGAACCATGAACTCCACCATTCAGTTGCCGCTAAAGATCAACATTTATCAAACTGAATGAAAGAAGAATCGGCTGAGTAAATATAAAAAAAGTTGACTAGGAACATTTAACTAGGTCTCATTACGCTAGAGAACCAAAATTGCATTGAACAATGACTGGAAGTCTGGAACCTAGAACAGAAATTATATCTACCATGCAACAAAAGCAACACACAAAACACTTAATTGGAAAGTGTCTTCCTTACCCTAACTGGTTTGAGACTCTTCAGCTCTTCAATTCCATGCTTTTGAGTCTCAGCCTGCATAAATGCATCAAGGCAAGATGAGAAGTAATAAATAACAAAACAATAACCATATACCATACTGCAACAGAAAAGGAAATTCACCTTTGCTCTCTCTACCCGGCTATGCTTTTCGCAATATGCCTTGTGCTGCAACTTGCCACCACTAGTCTTCAAATTCATGTAATAACCAGCACTTCTAGCACAAGAGGGATGAAAAGAGCTCTGACAATGACCATAGTTGCACTGTCGATAATGAAATTGCATATCATTCAATTAATTCTTCCAAAACTAGATCAATAATCTAGACTTGAAGCAGAGAATAGGAAAGCAGTTGAAATTTTCACCTTTATACAGACACCTTGTTTGCGCCGGCAGATATGACACATTTCACTCCCCTTAGATACTGTCTCCTGGCATTGTTACATGCAACGATGATAACAAAACTTAGATACTGTCAAAGTATATCTCTAAACCTAGCAAGACCAGCAAATACACGTCTCACCATGTATGCTACATTCTACTTCTCATGCAAACAGTTACAAATTTCTATTAAAAAAAAACACATATCCTCAGCAAATACAAGTCTCAAGAATTCAAATTCATGCAAACTGGTAGGTTTAAATGAAGTGAAGAAAGTTTACAACTATTTCCAGATCAATCATTTACATACCATTCCCTGAATAGAATTTGCTTGGCCCCTTTTGAATGTTGATTCTAGAACCCACTGCAACAGGAAATAAAAATACAAAATTAAATTCACTTCAGTGAAGTAGAAAATAAAAACCAATTATACATGGGTTGGACAGCTAATGAACAAAAATATTACTTCAGCACAGAATGCATGAATCCATTGACCATCAGTCGACTTTCTAAAGGCACCCGCAGTACCACCACATAAACCACATTCTGCTACAAAATAAGGCTTCTCCCAAGAATTAACAACTGGAGCTCCAAAGCTTCTGGATGAAGACAAATCCTCGCATAATTCACAATACCACGGTCCAGTAGAATCTTTCACACTACGATAGCAATCCAAGTGAACTGCAACCTGGCAGCATAAACAAAGTTAAAACACAACCATGTATCTATATTATCAAATGTAACTGTCTCAAAGGTTATGAACCTTGCAACTCGAACAGACTAAGATTGGATTCAAAATTGTCTCACACCGTCTGCAGATTTCACAAGTTCTAGGATGTTCTTTAGAATAATCCAAACTTGACTGGACAGCATCAGAATTCTTTTCTGATGAAACCATTGTTATAGCCAACCTTGAAAGCGTCTCCTTTGCTCGAGGCATCAGCTGAGAATAAGGCGCAACCCTTCCACTATAAGTATTCACTTTCAATGGGTTCTGCAAAGCAAGTAAAACAACAATAATGGCAACAACAAAGATGCCAAAAATATAGGTTACAAGATGGAGTTTTTGCTAAATCCATTTTCATGAGTGAAAAATAATGTTTTCTGAATGAAGATTACTTACTATGTCCTGGTGTGCAGATTCATCCAGAGGATCTTTCCTAAATGAAGAAATCCTAGATGAAGCTGCAGCAGCAGCAGTTGCAGCAGCAAGCACAGCCTGAGCTTCCTTGTGGCGCCTCTCTTTTCTTCCCTGCTTTTTCACTTCTCTAACCTCACAAAGATACTTATTAACTATTACAGCATCCCATTTTTGTTTTCCTAAGGCATCAATCTCCTGTGGAAGACTCTTCAGAACCTTACAAATCAAATCATCTGCACAAAAATAAAAGCACAATGCTAATGGTTTCTATGAATCCATGAGATAGATTACATCTAAAATGAAAATTCTGGGCACGGCAAAATTTCTAGTACGATGTTTTCAAAGCAACTGACATTTAAAAATGAATGACCAGAAGAATGCCAAAAATGTCAAAAGGAAAAAGAAGAGACCACTAAACCGCTTTCTTGAAACTGCATTCTGGAGTAGCCGGTACTGAAAAAAGATAAGTTCTCCTTCCACTTCATCTACAGGAGACTGCTCTAAAATGCCCATATTCCTAGCCTTGCCCAATTGTTCCAGATTTACTCCAAATTTGGAAGTCAAGTCAGCAGAAGCTGGGTTTGGACTCTGATGATTACAACAAATGCTAGAACCGGAATATGTCTCCGGTGCAGAAACGTCTCTGTCCCTCAAACCTGCAATGAGAACCAAGTAACTACACGACTCTAACAAGAGAGAGAGAGAGAGAGAGAGAGAGAGAAGCGCCAGATGAGACTTTTACCATCATATTCAGAAATCATCAGCTTTGTAACCACCCCATTCGGCATTTGCGCCAAAGTCTTCTGTATGTACGAGTGAATGTAAGAGCTAGAAAAAGCTTCCACTTTACTGCAATTCACAAATGTAGATATTGTAAAAATTCGGCCAAATCCACATAATTCCATGGATAAGAAGTAAAGAAAGATCCAGCCTAGATCAAGTAGCCCTCACTTTAGATAATACCATGAACAAAATAATCTGTTTCTAATGCTTACATGAGGTCGGGGATGTGATTTATATCAACAGCAGAAATAGGATTTGCCATACTGAAATCCACCATAGCATTCTTGTCAGAGATAGTAGCCTCCTCTGCCTGACCATCCTCAAAAACAGTGCAATTTAAAGGCTTGGCTGGATCACCTGTACAAGATATGTTATAAGTATGAAAACAATCATATCAACACAATTGCAATATCATTAATTAAATTACAGTTAGACTAGTCAATGTTACATTCTTTTATATCTCCAATAGTTGCAGACATCAAGAAAAAGACTAGCTTATTCATCCAACATGACAATAACTGTTGAAAGGACGATAATTACTGCAAATAACAAAAAGTTATGTCTTTTTTTTGCTAAATAAAAGTTATTGGTCTTTTCCTTAAGGAGCCCTATAAAAGCCTCATTTCGTCCTTTTACGATTTATTATAGGAACTGAATACAAGTTTCGATATGGTAAGCAGAATTTGTATGAACATGTGTCCATGGGTTTCACCATGCTTTCAAGCGCTTATATTGCATTGATCATTATCAGATACCATATATATATTGCAAAAGGCTTCAACAACATGCACAAAAGTTGGTAGAAACCACTATAATACTATGTAAAGTAAACCTTCAATCTTAGAAGAATTTCTTGCCAAAATATCAAGAGAGCCACCAGGGTCAAGCAAAATCTGCACAAGCCAAAAAAAAAGTAGATTATAATATAGTTTTTAAGTTGTTATAAATAAAAATCAACAACTAAGAAGAAAGACATGTTATTTAAGAAGAATGCCTAAACTGTTGACGATAATGGTGCTAGCAGCGTTGGGCATAAAAATATTGGCAAAGGCGGTATTAAGGGTTAAGATGGAAGTTGTTAATACACAGTAATACTGAAGCATAAAGTTCAACATTTTCTTCTGTTCAAGCCTGACAAAGTCTAATAGATAATATATTTCACACTAATCACACAATACGGCTCGAATAGCAGATGACAGAGTACACTGTTTAGAAGCAGCCTGTGAGCCCTGCTGAAGAATGTGAAAAATGAAAGGCAGCAAAATTATCAACAGAATTTGACGTTCATGGTATACAACATCTAAGTGACGAAGACATTCTTGGAGGCAGGGTGGAGAATGGAGTTTCCCAAAGACTAACACGTTCCAAGGAGTTCATCAAACTTCCTCTAACAGGTAGAAGATGACTGAAGTCCCCTATGAATGTATGAAGTATGGACAATGTGATGGGAGTTTAGGTCATTAGGAATGGTTAGTATGACTAGTGCAACTCATGCAGAAGGGTCATAGTGATGCTCGCTCACTTTTGGAAACCAGGTAGTGGAGCTCATAGTGATTCAAGTACCCAAAGAAGTAAAAAGAAACAAGTAAACTGAGAACAAAACACTAAAAATGTTGAACGGAGCATGCAACTACTGCTAGTATTCCGTATCATCTCCATTAATTTTCTCTCTTCTGGAATTAACAAACCCTTAAACCGATTATTCAAATGTGTGTAACATGACAGCAGAAAACAAATCACAAGAACAAAAATTTTAAATTGGAGATATATTTACTGGAGCCAGAAGCAAACCTACAAGATCTTAAACGCCTCAGGTCCACAGATAATTACTAGCCGAGAGATCAGTTTACTAGTATATATACCCAATTCATATACCACAAGAATCCCTACCAGCAAACAAAACTAGGATGATTATAAATTAACCCACATTTGCTTATCAATTTAACTGTTTCCTATTTTGCAATGAAAGCATGTAAAAGTTTATTTATTTATTGTTTGAGATATAAGAAGACAGTTTATCATAAAGAAAGTTCAAGAACAAAACAACTTTTGATTTACTAGTTCAATAGCGCATTCATAGGATCAAACAATGAACAATAAATTATGATTGGCTAGTAATCATCGATTAAGGACAACCTTCTGGGTGGCGTCAGGAAGAGATTCTTTACTTTGACAAGCAGGCTCATCTCTGACAAGATGGCCACTTTTATCATCCATTGCTACTCCATCATCATTAGAACTTGCCCTAGACGAGCATACAACTTTGTTATCCTTCAGAATCTTAACGTTGCTTTTAGTTCTTCTTCGTGGTGGTATTGACGTAACAGGAACAATATCAGGAATATGAGATTCTGATACTGCAACATTTGTATCATCAACGACTAGTTTCTCAACCTTGGGCACATTTGTTGATTTAAATCTAACTTTCAGATTTCTCTGTAAAGTACCAATATAAGCATTGTTTTTAAGCCATTCAACTATTTTGCATTGCAATTCCGGGACCGAATGATCATCCTGCAGGTAGGAAAGGGAGTTCACACACAGACAAAAAATAAAGAAAAAGGAAGGCGATAGGCACCCAGCAGCTCTATATGAGTATTTATGTACATGTGGCAGCAACTATTCTGATCAGACACTATAAATAGAAAAAAAATCATGGAATTAAGTATTCCTACGAGATTTGACGCCAATGAATCAGGAGAAACACCAATCTCTGAGGCCACATCATTCACGTTGACTTTTCCGCCATCAATCAGCTATAATGAAGTATAAACACAAAATTGTTAAAGAAATTATTTTTTCAAAAACCAATTCAGGAAAATTGTATTGAACTCTCATACAAATATGAATATCTTATGGTACCTTCTTCAGGATCAAGGTAAAGCTCAAAGAGTCATTTGTGTTGATAACTTCACCACTTCTCTTATCTAATATGTCTGCATTAACGGGTAGCTGAATACCACCACAATCTGACAGACAAGTTGGATTCAATCTGGCATCCGACAACCCAACTTCATGAGATACACTACCATCCACCCTGTCCAAATCCATATCTGCTGTTTCAAGATGGAACGCCGTTTTATCTCCATTTCTTCTTCCAATTTTTATCTTATGCGGTTTGATCACTGTAGATGACGCTGGTTGATGTTTGGTAATGTTGGAATCAGGACCAACTGGTCCAGACTGGTCTCCTACTTGTTGGGTAATATCATTATTCTGGACGTCCGAGTGCTTCAAGCAAAATGCGCGCAACTCAACCTACAAAGTTCGAAAAGGAAAAGAAAATTAACTTATCACTTTACTCAGCAAGCTTTTGTATTACATAAAAAGGGTATTACAACAGAACAGCCGAAATTACACTAGCAAAATAGCATATACTACAAACAAAGAAATTCCAATATAGACAGTTAAGACACCCGTAAAGAAGTACCCCAAAGGAGAAACCAGAGAACTAAACATATAAAACTTACATCATCACAGCCAAATTTCCCCCATATCTCCATTCTGTGTCTCGCCTCCCTTGCACATATAGGATGAAAAGAAGCTCTACAAGCTCCTACACAGGCAACAACACAAAAAGATATGTCAATAGTGCACATTAGACCAGAGGTTGACAATAGAAACCCATATAATTAGAAGAGTAAATTGTCACAGAATAGAATCTATTCTACCACAGCAACACAGTTAAGATGTATCAGATCAGAAGATTATACAGAAACAGATATAAGCATATTTTCGACCGTCAATTGAGGAAGATCACCAGGTTAGTAACCCACTAGGCAACTACAAAATCAGCACTGTGTGCAAATCAGCAGAAACAAAAAATTTAAACAAAAGCTAGACATGATTCATATTTTAACTATTCAAAATATGACCTACACATAAAGGAAATCAAACAGACACTATTGGAAAGTACCAAATCATTAACATTTAGACCTGTATCAGGAGAAATAAACACTTCAGTAGTACACCCAGCTATCCATGAACATAGCCATTTACAAAAGAATAGGTACATGCTCTCTAAGCGAACAAACAGAATATTCACAAAAGTTTTCTTTGTCAGAATTCTAAGAAACGGAAACAAAGTAAAAACAATACTATGTGATTACTTGATTGTTTTATCTTCCTCGACTTTCTTTATATAAGTATTTTCCAGAGATATTTCAAATATATTCTTAATTACTAGGCTAATCAGGCTTTCTGTTTCTTATTATTCCATAAATATTATGGTATTAAAAATCACGTAGGCAAGCTCCAAATACGTTCACAAGACTTTAAAACATAGTCAAACCCAAACAAATGAAAGTTTTCCAGCTGAAGTACATAAGGATCAATAGGCTGTTGGATGCTTCGAAATACAAAATCTAGTCATGCAAAACATGCATTACCAGAACACATTAAACAGACATCAATAGGATACACATTAACATATCAAGAGAACAAACAGTCACATCAATATAAGCATAGTGAAAATCCAATACGAATAATAAGCTTGAATATCAAATTTCATTTATCAAAACTAGCACAAAAAGAATATCAGAAAAGGAATCAATCAGAAATTGCATGCACAAATTTATACAAAAGGAAAAGGGAATACAATGAAAGAGCAAGCAAAGGTACTTCCAGCACATTTTCCAAGCCAACTAGTTGGTAAAAGATCAAACAAGTAAAAGTCCCATAGTATAAACTCATTTATAGATCATTAATATACTCTCTGCTATCAGCTCATGTTTTATCAATGACAACATCTCAAAATCCAACCGCTAATTACATATTTACAACTGAGAGCAATTAACTAGATTCTAGAAACTGCTCTAAATAGAATTCAAGAACTCCCATTGCAGCTTCAAAGTTAAAGCAAGATACAATACAAGGACTGCTAGTGAAGAGATTGTGCGTCTTTGTATCAGAAACTAAAACTTCACCGACATACTCAGCCAGGTGCCCACAACTTTTTGAACAGCAAAGTAAAATAGAAAGGCCAAAAAGAGGGAAAGGTGGGGGGAAACCCACATGTACACATGAAAAGAGAAAGTCACATGTATCAAAAAGTTAACTCTAACCAAAAGTGCAGCATGTCAACAAGAGAACACATTTCTACATCCTCAAAAGCTCTTCACGTCTAAAATTTAGATTTTAAAATTTTTAATTTGCAGATGTGTTCTATACGGCTATACCTCTCGGAAAAAACATGATCAATAAAACTTGTACTTCAAGATAGTGATTTCCTTAACATGTAGAAAAGGTATATTTTTTTGATAAGTTGTACGTATATGTGTTATACATACCCATATATCTAGACCTTTGTTTTCAGATAAGTAGTCTGATAGCTATGCTCTTGCACACGATATTTTACTATATTTTAGGATAAGACATTCATAAATATTCCAATATTATAATTGTTTATAGATTATGAGTGATTATAAATCTTTGGATTTGAAAGTTCCAATTTTTATATTAAGGCTTAGAGCCACAATTTTAGGTTACCAAAAGATATTGCTTGCAATATATTAATTAAATAATTTGTTCCTTCCAAAATTTCAAGATTTAAACAAAAAAAAGAGAGAGAGAGATTTTAGTAGATGAAGAGAGAATACATAGTCCACCTGAAAAATATTATCTTCTTCATTAACATGTCATTGTCATGTCATGATTTTCAGTGTTGACTTGTCTGTGTCGTAACCTTATGTTCCTAGTGTAGTTACTATTCCCATGTTTCATTGCAAGTAGACAAGAAATCTAATGTCTAAAGTGAAATAAAACGTTGAACTCAGTTGAGCTTTGCCTTGTATAATACTTTTACTCCATTTTCCGTTGAACCTTCAATTTTAGTTGAACCTTCAATTTTAACTGACCGCCACTACTTCCATTGCCTTGAACTAAAACTTTTAAGTAGCTCAAGCTATAAAATCATACCATGCCAAAAGACAATACAACTATACTCAGATATCACATGCAAGTACTTTCATAGTAACTCTATTGGCTGACCATCTCTGCAAGCTCCAGAAGATTAACCCGGTCAGTCATTTCTTATGAAGCAAATCATTTATAAGCCAGTAGCTCTAGCCAAACTATAACGAAATTTAAAATCCATATGTCAGTTGATTAGGTTTCTAAAATCACAAACAACATTGTCCGCCCCCATACTGCTTCAACATGGACCACAACAGTTACATTCTTACATGACCCAATTTGTTAACAAGCATTTTATCTCTGTTTATCAATATTTTTGATAATTGGTAATTCTACATTTACATATCTCCCATTCCACTCCACCCACTGGTCCTCCAACCTGGCAGAAAAATAACTGGCTCTCTATGATTGTTACTGTTGATATAAAGTGAGTAGGCAACAAAAAAGATAAAGATTCCCCCTCGATCTTAACATTACTACATCAGGGAAACTAAAGTATAAGCTCTCAATAAATTTGAGAACAGATTGGACTTGAATATGACTGCAATCCAAATCTCATGTTCTCGCCTAGCTGGAAGAACTAAATAAATTACTCGGCACCTATTCAAATCTACTTTTACATAAATCGAAATCATCACAATATACTGTTAACTGCATATTATCAATGTTGCTACTCGGAAAATGTTTGCAATGTTCTAAAAATCCCCACCTAGGTTCGATTAATCCCGTCTAGGCGCTACCCCCCCCCCCCCCCCCCCGACGCCACGCCTATGCCCAAGGAGGAAAAAAAATCCCTCAAGAGAATTATACAAGACTGGGTGGGCAAGACGGAGAAATTAGGCGAGGTCTAAACGAAAAATTTAGGGCTGTAATTTATTTTTTTTAATTTTAATAAAAGCTACAAAACGACATCGTAGGAATAGATGAATAAGTTGAGAATTATTCGGGCCTTACTTGGGAAGCGGTTGGTGAAGTATCCGAAGCGGATAGCATGCTAGAACCTAAGAGAAATAGTAAAAATGTTAGAGTAAGAGAACTCCATGAAGAAATTTTTTAGTCTGATGATGACACGATGATGACATGGAAGAAGAGAGAGATGAGGAGTATGAGTGTAAGCCCGATGGGGACATTATCTTGGAGGGATATAAAGAAAAAGAGTTAGAAAGAGATATAGAGGGATATGGAGATAAGGACTATTAGTTTATATTTTTTATTATTTGTTTGTGTTTGAACTTTAAACAATTGTATGTTTCTGTTTAAACTTTGACATTAGCAACATGGATATGTGTTTGAACTTTAAGCAAAGGCCTTTATTATCTTTATTATAGATTATTTTCCTTTATATTATTGTTTTATTTGAATAAATGTAAGATAAAATATTAAAATTGACTTAAAATAAAAAATCTCACCTAGGCCCCACCTAGCCCCCCACCCCCCCCGGGGCGCCCGCCTAGCGCCTTTTAGAACCTTGAATATTTGAATCTATCTTCCATATCAAACGAAAACTTCACAATATAGTGTTAACTAGCATGTTATAAATGTCAACTACGTTGAGTCAAAGATAGCGCTTGGAATCTCTAATTTTAAAAGCAATCTCTAATTTTAACCAACTTCTCGAACATGGAGACAGTGGGAAAACACACCTTCCTCTGCGTCGACTGTAACTCTATCTTGCTGGGCTAGACCAGGTATTAGCAGCAGAATTAGTATTAAAGCTGTAGCTTGCTGTTGTGTGGACTTCAAGGTATCTTGAAAATAGCTTCTTCATTCTTTTATGTTTTTCTGGGCAGATTAGGGACAAAAGCCAAGTACATTTTGTGTTTTTTACATCAACGTTAGCTCTCTTAACCTTCTAAATTTCACTTAATCAATATGTTGAACAAGTCCAATTATTTCTTTAAATTATTTCATTTGTAATCTTTTGTACCAGATATTATGAAGTACATCAGAGACATTATCAAACAGACGGTATTAACAATCATCATCTTAAGAAATTGGAGCATGGACCTTCATCCAGCTCAAGCAAATGGCTGACAACATAGAACATGTTCTAGAGGCTTAGATCACACAGATGACTAGAAAGGCTCTTAAGGTAAAAAAGGCAACAGAGATGTAAAGAATACTCACAACTCCAATATACTGTTACACGAATGGAACCCCAGAACGATGGTTAAATACAAACAAAGGGCTTACATAACGCATTTAGTCACTTCTGTGACTTAAATCTTTTATTACAATCATACCACAACTACTCTTGATCCAGCAGATTCCTCAGGGGTAAGAGAACAGAAGCAATCTACATCGTAGCTTCAGCATGCGGTTAACAATATTGAGAACTTCTTCCAGTGATCTCATCTCGAGTAAATTATATGGCTTTACATATATTATATATGAGAGTGAGAGTATAGGTATGCCCTGCATTAGTTTTAGAGTGAAACCGGCCAACTTAAACAAAGGATCGAACTGGTTGTGCAATACAGGAAAAGCCAAACTCCATATTATGCTTATTTTAAACTCCATTTGGTTGCAGCTCACTATATTGTAGTTTGCTCTGAAAGTTATATTACTAAGAATGATACTAAAACAAAGTGGCTTTAAAAAATGCCAAAGGAATTGGAATCCTGTAAGCTAATTAGAAATTAAAAGATCTTATAGGCTGCCCACACACGAACAACAGATGCATGCTATGGACCAGTAATACAAGAAAAATTTTCAATGGTGCTTTATGCCAAATTTCCAACCAAAAGAGCCTATCAAATTTTTAAAAGATGCAGACGATGTCAGGAATGAGACAAGTTGATGATTTGAATCATTTGATTAACAAATAGATACAGGAGAGAAATATGCCACAACTTATTTAAAAGAGAGGGCTATAGAAAATTGAGAGAGAGAAGAGGGGAGTAGGAAACAGAAAACAACATGCCTGCTTATTTCATTTAGTCAGGTCATTATGTAGTTACAAATATGGTTCAACATAACAGGAGCCAAATTTTATCTAGAAGACAAGAATACACACAAGTAAACCACATACCTAATTACCAATAAACTTGACCATCCAACAAAGAAGTACAGGGTGGTGTAACAAAATAAAGCAACAAAACATACCATTGCTGCATCGTATACAAGCTCCACACCTCCTCTTGCATAAATGACAAATTAACTTCAGCCGAGTTTCCTTAATTCCCTCAACATTCATGATCGGCTCCATTGTCCTAGTGTCCTCTATATAGACCTCAGGCATCCACTGACAACAAAACAAGTGCGCAAATTCCGTACACTCGCCATTATCACTTCCATGGCCTCTCTTCCGCACAAGTTTTAAAGCACCATCCTGTTTTGGGCAGAGCAGACAAGGTCTTTCTGATTTTTCAGCTTGATTCCTCTTCTTACACCAAGAACACAACCAAGACTCAGATACATCTTCCTGCACGCCATAACATCTTTGGTGAACTGCCACATTACACATGCTACAGACAATCAATCGATTCAACTGGTCGCCAGTATCACCCAAACTACAATAATGGCACAATGAAGATGACCCTTCAACAGCAGAAGCAACAAAAAGTTTCTCCAGACCTGCATCCCCACCCAAAAGCTTCCGTTTCTTAGAAGGGCGTTCTGAGGTCAAATGCACCTTACTCCTAGAACCTAAAAGCCACTCTAAACCACTAACCTGCTTAGATAAAGAACAATCCTTCCCTACTAAAGGAAATTCAGTACCTCCCACACTATCCACTTCCATGTACTGCTGCTCATTTTCCTCCTTCACTTCTTCTTTAACAACTGACTCATCATTAAAATCACTAGCATTTACATTAATATTACCATTACTACACAGCTTATCCTTTTCCAGACATGGTATTAAAAAACAATTTTGTCTACCCAAAAGCCTTAAAGAAGATGCCTCATCCAACTTCTCAACATCCCCAACACTCAATCCCCTAAAATACTCCTCAGTTTCCACCCAAATGTTGGGCCCACGACTCTTCTCCACCCTTGAAGACTTAGCTTCCGCGCCCAAATGCAACTTCTTATGCCTCTTCCGCCCATCCGAATGCTTGGACAAAAAATTCGCCAACTCCCTGGGAAGATTAACCGAATTACAATCCTGACCATCCTCTAAATCAAACGGCAACCGCTCGCTGAGCGCCTTCCGAGCCTGCGTATACAAATCAATATCTAAATAAAGTGGCGCCTTTTTCCCAGTATCCAAATTTTCACTCTTCTCCGGCAAAATCTCCGTCTGTACCCTATAAATTAGGTTTTCGGCGCCACAACCTCCGTCCACAACCTTTCTCCGCCGCTGACATCGGCCACCGGTCATTGCCCCAACCAACCACCACCACCCCTCCAGCATTCCATGACAAAACCTAATCCTAGCCCTAATCCTGATCCTATCTCAATCCTAACACAGTATACACACGTACGTATATGTATCTATGATTCTATGTCTAAACAGAAATTGAGATTTGGAGAAAGAGGGAGATCGAAAGGGGGATTTCGCGGCTAGGGTTTGGGTTTTTTCTGTGTTCGGTGTTCTAGATCCGTTCTTTTCTTTTCTTTTCTTTTCTTTTCCTTCGTGTTGTTTTTTTTTAATCGGTGGGGCTTGGTTTTTTTTCTGCTGTTGGATTTGGCTTTCGAGGGGATGGGAGAGAAAAGGGTGAATCGACAAGAGGGAGAGAAATTAGCGCTGTTTACGGGCAGAGGAGAGATATTTTGTTCGGGCAGTGGGGAGGTTATAGTTGTACAACGAGTGACCGGTGACGTAATAGACAGATCTGAAATTATTAAAACAACAAACTGTTTTGACTTTTTGTGTCCGTGGCATAAATATGTTATATGTGCACTAATACCTCTACGTGTTGGTATGTATTCCTTTCGAATTTTTTTTACTATTCTTTATTAATTAATGATAAATAAAGTGTAATTAATTTTTTTCCTTCCTCACAAAATAAATTATTTGATTTTTTTGAATTTGGGTTGGTTAAGCGATGGGGTGAGTTGTTCAAATAAAATCAATTTAATTCTAATATTTAAAAATGAAAAAAAAATTAATATTTTTATAAGCTAATTTAATATTTTTGTAAGTGAATTCTATTTGATCTTGCGAAAATATTAAACTAACTTGTGAAAATAAAAATGATATTTTTCACAAGTTAATTTAATATTCCCGCAAATGAATTCTATTATTAATGATACTTGGGATCAACTGAGAATATGAAATTTTAATTTACATAAATACTTTTATATACACGTGAAAGTGGAATTCACCTCACCTTCATGTAAATTAAAATAATGTGAGTATATTAAAAATATATGTAGAAATAATACTTTTATTAAGAAGATTCAAAAGTATACCTCTTAAATAGCATATTTCCTTAAGTAACATTACTTTTTATCAAAATAACGTCGTTTTGAAGATTATTTAATAGCATATTCGTAAATAAAAGAAAAACAAGTGGGGTCATGAAATATCTTATCACGTCACATCTTCTTTTAATATTATTTTTTTTAATAAAAAGAATCTTTAAAACGGTATCGTTTTGATAAATGTATGTTACTTTAGATAAATATACTATTTAAGAGAAATATTTTAGATCCTTTCTCGTATTTTTATATATACAAATATATATTATATGTACAAGTATGGAGAAAAATTCATAATCACAATTATAAAAATTATATAATTTCACAACACATTTTTTACCATTCAAAATTTGATTGAATGGCCGATATTTTACTTCTTCGTTAAACTAAATTGCAAACGTCCTCCATGTGATTTATAATAAATACTTTTTATTTTAAAATAATCATCGTCATGCAAATGAAAGTCAAATTTTGACTTGCGTCCACATAATTAAATTGTGGACGAAAATTAAATTTAACTTATCATTTGCGATTTAAGTTATTATCGTTCCCCAACTTAATTGAAAACAGTGATCATTCTAGCTATTCGATCATAATTTGAGCAGTAAAAATTTGTTATAAAATTATAATTATTTTTATAACTATGGAACACTTGCGTGTAAATATATACTATTGTATAAAAGAGGAGAAAAATTGTAGGTGAAGGTAATAAATAGATCTCACCGGATAAATAAGTGGAAAAAAGGAATAACATGAGGGAGCGGGAATATAACTACAACTGGCACGTTGTACGGGGCCAACTAACTACAAGCTAACTATTCATGCTTCCTTATCTAGTGAGACCTATTTATTATCTTCCTCCATCTATAATTTTTTTACCCTTTTTTAAGCAACAATACATAGGATACTTGTTTTGGTGATTATAAAATGAATATTAAAAATAAATATTATATATAATTGTTGTTGATTGTTATTATTAAACTTGTACATATATAATAAATTATCAAATAATTTTAATTTGACACATTAATTTTTAAGTTAGTTTTTATAAGAGTCTTTTATACGTATAATATTATTCCTAGTATAAGTATCATAACATTATAAATAAAAAATTAAAACTTTTTACTTTTCTCTTATACCCTTAAAAAAATATAAATTCTTTTAATCACGTGTTATTCTACACACGTAGTGTGTGCCAAGTTACAAGTATATATAATATAAGAGAACAACAATAAAATTAGCTAAGTTAATTGAGTTTAGTTAGTCACGATGAGTTGACTCAAAGAGTAATATTATATTTATCTTTATATACAAAAAAAAAATATTTTTACATTTTTAGATGAGATAATAATTGAAAATATATATTTATCTTTATATGCAACTAACCTTATTATACAATTATTATCTTCATTCTATTTATTTTTACATACATGACATAAGTATTGACAATATTTTTATACGTATATCTTTACGTGAGATAATGCTTAGAGAGAGAAAATGTGATACAATTTAAGTGATTATCATTCTTTTAGAGGTTTAAACTCATTTTTTTCATCTTCCTTTGTGTTGATGAAGCAGTAAAAGTAAATCTCTGTTATTTACCAACGATATGAAATCCCATTGGAAGATAGAAATAATTTTTGTAACTAATGTTTTATGATCGCATATGATAACTTTCATACAGATTCTTATGAAATTTTGGAAAATTTTCAACACACAAATATTGTGATCTAAGTATCTTTCTTCTCACTATGCATAGATTAGTTGGAAAACTCAACTTTTTCGGAGTATATAAGCATGCGAATCTGGGTGTGATGTATATGTGGATAAGAGAATGCTTTCTCTTTTTCCTGTGTGCTTGGCTGAATTATGGGCAAATTAAAGATGGCCTAGAGCTGGCTTGGTATCAGGGTTATCGCAATATTATTTTAGAAACGGATGCTTTGGTTGAAACTGCACCTTATTTTATGTTTTGGAGGTTTAATGGCTGTCAAGTATTGGGTTAATAAAACTCATTTGTAGACATAATTTAAGTAAATATATAAATGTATAATTTGTTTCTTTGAATGTGTATAATTTCACATCATTTTCATCTATCTTTATCATCTTCAACGTCTGACGACTGCAATGGTAATCCTCCATAAGCGTAAAATCTCTTATTCATCATTATCATGACGAACATTTTGAAATCCGTCAATCTCTACTTACTTTATTTGTCACGCATGTACGACTAACTCCCCTCTACCTTAGATCCAATTAACCTAACTCTGATATAACTTTTTGAGAATTTAGTCAACGCAAACCAAACAATATAAAATAAAGAAATATGAACAACACAAGATTTAACGTGAAAAACTCTTAAAGGAAAAAATCACAGGTCAATCTCCGAATCTCTATCATCACAATAATAATAATCCTCTCAAGTTTTACACCTTAAAACTAGAGGTTAAACAATAACATGACACAATTTTTTGCACCGACTAACACTTTGTTTATGAGGTTTGAAAAAAAAAATAGAAAACTTAATTAGAACATAAAAGAAAAGAATAGAAAACTTTAAAGTTTTCATTTGTATTGTTTCTGAATTTTTAATAGAAAAATTAAAAAATTTATTTTCTTGTATTTCTAAGATCCAATAAAAAGAAGAAAAAAAATGTTTTTATAAATTTACTCTTCTATTAATATAATATCGTGTGTGTGTATATATATATATATATAAGATAAAAAAATTCCAAAAAGAAAGAGAACCTAAAATTTGCGACTAACCAAGAGAGAAAGCGAGAAGTTGAACTTCCGTTGCACCTTCGATCTGCGACAGAGAAAAAGGAACTGAGCTGCCACTAAAAAGACCATTATTCTGTTGAACAGTATTCCTTTGTTTCTTGTGTTATATTTCCCCTTGTTATGTTGTAATTTTTGCATATTACACGTATCAGTTCAATCAGTTACTAATTGGTTGTAAAGCTAGTAATTTTTTTCATTCAAATAATTTTGGAATGTTTTTCTAAGTTGATCAGGATTTAGGAACTTTTTTCTTGCTAAAAAAAAGGTTAAAATAAAAAATAAACCAAAATATCGTATGGTTGGCTATGGCCATCCTTACCATGATTTACATAATGGATACATTTAGTCAACTTTTCTTAATTGTCGTGTACATTGCTACAGTGAGTCCATTGATTACATGTAACTTGGATAATGTCTTGTACGTTACTAAACTGAGTCCATTGATTACATGTAACTTGGACAATGCACTTGCACAATGCACTTGCAGGTTCCTTCATTTTTCATTCGTAAGTTGGCTACGCAGGTTTTCTCTTACATCAATATATCACTTTTTAACAGGTAATCCCCTGATGTGGTTTTATTATTCTTTGAGCTTTACTCAATCAATTTCTCGTTTATGTAATGAGCTGAAACTTCCTTGTCAGTCTTCTATTGCGGCGAGAATGTTGCACATTTTCTAATGGCGATTATGTGAAATCTGGTCTAGCAGAACTAGAAAGATGGATTGTCAATTCAAAAGGGGGGACGTATTTCTATTTTGGTTTGTAGACGGTGGATATGAGTTGTAATAAAAAAATTATTATATTTAAAGTTAAGGATAATATGAGAATATTAGTTATCTCATTTTCTTTTTTTGTCCAAATTTTTTCAATTTTGGATGAAAAATTTTGACATAAAAATTTTCTGTCAATTTCTTTTCTTTTAAGTTTGTTAAAAAACTCAGAAACACAAGAATTAATCACAAAAATAAAGTGTAAAAGCTGCAAAACCCTCATTCCCACAATACAACTTTTTTGTACGGAATATAAATGTTGTAAAAAACCCTCTCTCTCACATAATACAAACTCACTCGCACAATTTTTCAACTCTTAGGATGATACATAACTTTTGGTTGTGCTACACTTCTAAAACTAAACATAAGACTATATTTATGGTGCACTCATAACTTTTCTCTTCCTATTTAAAATAGGATACTTCCTTTCCATAATAGCAATTCTTTTCTAAATAGGATTCGAAGACTCGACTAGTTCAACTTTATGTCTAAATAGGATTTGAGGAGTATCTTAACATAGGTAACACGAGTTCAAAAATGAGTGTGTTTTCTATCCATACAAAAACAAAAGTGCTCTTTTAGATGCAACTAAGTACTTTTTAGGTAATTGAGTACGCTTGTCTTTTTTTTGTATTGAATTTCAAAGTACTATAAAGCTCTATTATATTCCTCTTCATTTTGAGAATTTATAACCACTATTCAACTTTTCATAATTCCTTCCCAATCTTCACCTTCTTGAAATCGAGATTTACAATTTGCCAAAATGTTCGTCTCAATGTGCCATACGCACAGGATGTTGGAAAAAGCCTTGTATTGATATAGGGCAAGCAAAAAGTAAACGTGTCATGTGTCTGGTATAATCCAATTCCACATCATAAGTAGAACCATTTGCACCAAGTTCTTCAACTAAAGCTTGAATCATTGTATGACCACTCAAATTATCTCTACGCATTTTTGGCTTTTGCATTATATACTGTTATAGAAAACGACCTTGAGATTCAAATCACATTGTCTTAGTGAAGAAAGAATTTGACGTGGTTAACACATTCAAACTGTTCTTTTGAAAAGCGGCGACAAGAAGGATGACTCGACATATCTACTGTAGGATCATGGTTATAACATGTATTTATAATTTCAAGCACCCAAAATCGCCCACCCCTTTTCCTTCCGCAAACTTTAAAAGGGCAATCTATTAGACGGGATGATGTTTTTCTTTTATGACTTTTCATCGGAATTTTTAGTTTATTTCGATAAGTACTTCCTCTATCACAATCAATAATCACAAAGTTATCTAGGGCAATTTTTTTGTCAATGTTGCGTAACCTTGCATTAAGACATATGTTTGAACCATCCCAATTAAATTTTCACGAGTTTGAAATTCTATTTTGGAAGTTGTAACGCTCTATCTAGCATATCAATATTATCTTCACATTCTATATTTGCACTAGGTAAGCAATCATCATTGGCTAAACCGTTTTTGGAATTTTCATTTGCTCCATAATTCTCAATGTTTATAGTTTAAATCCTACTAAAATCAAAATTTTATAGTTAACAATTAGGATGGAAAATGAGCTCTCCTAAACTACATCACGTGTCTACAATGTGAGATGAACTATGACAAAGAATAAAAATAATTACGGCAAACTAAATGTATAAGAAGCAAATCATATAATATAAATGATTCAGGTAAACTAAATGCATAAGAAGCAAATTCAAAAATAAAAAACTAAATGTATAAGAAGCAAATCATATAATATAAATGATTCAGGTAAACTAAATGCATAAGAAGCAAATTCAAAAATAAAAAGTGTACGTATAAGAAATTCAAAACTATTAATGTTCTTTCTATGTTAGTAATAAATTATGTTAAGTTCGCTCCCATTGTAAAAAGGCATAATACGAATTTTAATAAGCTTACATCCCTCGTATTATCCACACAAAAAATTAAGGTTTATAGGAAAAAAGAATTGTTCAGGTAGAAATATTTTATCTATTTTAAACTAAAATATTATCTCAATAACAAAAAAAAAACACACAAAAAAGTCATGAATAAAGTTCAAAAATTAAAGAGATAGATAGGGGATATATATATAAAAAAAATTAACTCAAATTGAACCAATCTTACACTGCTTCACCTTTTTGCAGAGAGAAATTTTTGATGTGAACATTTGCATTTACCAAGTTAAAGAGGAGAAAAGAGTTTGATTTTCAAATTATGATAATTCAACAAAAAGCTTAGACCTGTTCAAGACGAAGGCATATAAAACTCTGTATGGAAGCAGCGGGAGAGACAAAAAGTTGAGCGTTCAAAATGTTCACCCACTGAGAAAATTGTTAGATGTATTAGTTGAGAGTAATTTTGAAAAACTAATTTTGTATCTTTGTTAAGTTACTACGGGGCATTTTGGTTAGAATCTGGACCCTGCATGGAAATATAAAAAAGGGTTGTGGAAATATCAGTTCCCTAATAGTTATTCCCATCACTTATGTATATTGTTGGATATTTTCAAATATGTAAAGTATATAGTAAATATATTATATGCTTTCTATATAACTAACAAATGAAATGGTTCAGTTGGTTAAGAGAAAAAGTTATAATGTTAAGGCCTTGGGTTCAAGTCTTGCAACTGTCATAAATCAGAGTTGATGCCAGTTAATTAATTAATTGGGATGCCACTTTGAATATAATATTTTAAACTTAACCACGTATGCTTAAGTTTTAATAATCAACTATTCTCTTATGCTTAAGTTTTAATGACCGACTAAACCGATTAAACAGACCGATTTAACCGATAAGCGAATAAACCGATTACGAAGTAAGAAATTGGACGATTTTGGTTTTTAATTTTTTATAACTGACTTAAATAGTTTGGTTAGTTTTTTACCGACTAAACTGACAAAACCGACCGTTGTGCACTCCTACTTCAAAGGGTTGTTTGAAAGCCTATAGATAAGTTGCAATTCTAACCAAAATAAGTACTTTTAAATCATTCTCAAGTTTTTAGAAAAATTATCATTATTAATAATTTTTCTTGCTATAATTTTCTTCTTTCTCATTTATAGTTTTGCACTAGATTTTTTTCTACGAAACAAATTTTAGTACAAAGTAAAATATAGGTCTGTCTTATCTTAGGAGACTAATTCGCAGTAACCCTGTGTAGCAAAAGTAAGGAGCAAATATAGTCTAAAAAAAAGTGTGTGTTTATAAGTTTTTATTCGAGATGAAGGAAAACTAATTAAAATCTATCTAAATCCCATGTTTGTGAGTTTTTTTTAGGGAGGAAAGGAAGGAATTTGAAGATAAAATTGATTTACTTTTTGGCCCAAAAAATTCTCTTAAAAAATGAGAGGATTTAGAGGGATGGAAAAGTAAAATATTTTACATTATAAAAAATAACCTTATAAAATAAATAATATAATAATTTTATCCCTAACTAGCATAACTTCCAATTATATATTTCTCTCTCTATCGTGATTAATCAAATTATACAATAGAATTTGTGTACAAATCTAAAATTAATGGAAGATAATACTATAAATAGATACTTTTTAGTAATCTAAAAAAACTTACACGTGTATGTCAAAGATTATAGCAACATATGCAATAAAGACACACATGTCTACTAAAGATATATTAATAAATCATGCAAACAAGTTACATTTACAGGCTTAAGTTGTTAGCAAAAAAATAACATATATATACATATATGAGGAATGATCCATAATAAACGTTTGTTATAGATACTATTCCAGCAAATGCATCTTGAACCGTTGAAATAATAACTTTAACGGATAAGATGGAGTTCTACCCGCTATCTAAGATAACGGGTAGGGAAAAAAAAAAAAAAAAAAAACTCAGTCAACCTGTCATCTAAGATAGCGGGTGAGAAGGAAAAAAAAATAAATTAAAATTCACTACCCGTCATCTAAGATAGCGGGTGATAATGAAAAAAAAATAAAATAATTTTCACAACCCGTCATCTAAAATAGCGGGTGGGCATTTTTATTTTTTTTTTTAAACTAACTTTAATAGCAATAAAAAAATAATTATTTTTTACTGCACTCGACATCTTAACTAGCGGGTGGAGTAATATTTTTTTTGTTGTTGTTGTTAAAGTAAAAAAAAATAAAAAAATTTTACTCCACCCGCTAGCTAAGATGCCGGGTGGAGAATTTTTTTTTTTTTTTTTGAAAAAAATAAAAATAAAAAATTACTTCACCCGCTAGCTAAGATGTTGGGTGGAGTAATTTTTATTTTTGTTATTGTTATTAAAGTTAGTTTTAAAAAAAAAAAAAATTTTCTCACCCGCTATCTTAGATGACGGGTTGTGAAAATAAATTATTTTTTTTTCATTCCCACCCGTTATCTTAGATGACGGGTAGTGAATTTTAATTTTTTTTTTCCCTTCCCACCCGCTATCTTAGATGATGGGTTGATTGAGAATTTTTTTTTTTCCTACCCGTTATCTTAGATAGCTGGTGGGACTCTATCTTATCCATTAAAGTCATTATTTCAATGGTTCAAGATATATTTGCTGGGATAGTGTCATAACAAACGCTTGCTATGAATCATTTTTCTATATATATATATATATATATGGGTTATTTATAGTAATTATTTGATATAGATTAAAATTAAATAAACATCATTTTATACGTATAATTTTATATTAAATGAATATAATTTTAAAAAGAACTACGTTGCCCATTAATAATACTAATAGACGGATTAAACATAATTTGTGAACTTCTTTACCATTTCCTCAATGCAATCCCCATCAATTTCCCCGCTGTTTAAAAGAATAGGCTTAAACAATTGGGGGGAAAAAAGCCCTAAATTGTCTGAGAAGTACTTCGGTGATTTCCTCTCCTATTCTTCACAAAACCCATTGATTCCTTACAATAGTAAAAATTTTGCATAAAAATGTGGAAGATTTAAGTTCTACATCAGTTAATCGGTGAGTATTTCGACCCTACTTGATTTCATGGGTGGATATGTTTTGATTCACCAAATCCTCTGGTTTTTTCTTGGGCCTGACAGCAGCTCTGAAGAGTACACTGCATTACAGTCAGTTCTTGCAATGTCAAGCATAAAGAGAGAGACGGTACTATAGACATATGAGTTTGTATTACATAATACCCAAGAATCCCAGTTAAAGATTTGGTCTTTTTCTTGAATCCTTCAAATTCACTTAATATTCCTAAATCACCAAGAACAGAGCACGGGAACAACAGCACAACAAACTGCTTTCTGTTGTGTGGTTTTCTTCAGCTTATGGGTTTCTAGCGGACCTTGTTTTTATTATAGAATAATCGGACTTGGTATATTTTTTGCCTCACTGTTTATTGCGTTGAGGGAATGGGCAAAGAAGTCCACAAATTTTGTTTAATTTATCCGTATTTTTAGTAGACAACATAATTCTCTTTAAAATTTTGTCCATTCAATATAAGATTATACGTATGAGATGATGTTTATTTAATAAGATTATACATATAAGATGATGTTTATTTAATTTTAATTTATAACAAATATTTATTATAAATAGTTTCCCACACACACATATATATATATATTTACATAACCAATAATTTTTTGACATCTTTAAGGCAGATAGTCTTAAATGATGAAATTGGTAAAAATAATACTTAAAAAATGATGATAATACGAATATACTCATATTCTTATATATATGTGTGTGTAACAAAGTAAAAAAATTAAAAAAAATTGAATAAAATAATTATAATAGATAGATATTATTAAATTATAACATTTTTTATATTTATATATATAAGGGTAATATAATAATAATATAGTTTAAAAATGATTTTTTTTTCTCATTTCTTCTTTTTTAAAATTTAAAAACATAACAAAGAAAAAATGTAATCACTTCTCATTTCATATCCTATCCCTTAATTTTTAAAATTTACAAATATTAATAAGAAAAATTGTAGTTCCTTCTCATTCGTCCCTCCAAACTCACAAAGTATAAGAGAATTTAAATTTTTGAAATAATTTAACAAAATAATGTGTGTGAATTTAAATTTTATATTAAATTAACAAAAAAAATATATGAAGTGTAAAATAATATATATTTTGGATCAGTTATGCAAGCAATTAACTTAATTAAAAATATTGTTTATTTGAAAACAAATAAAAACGTTGGATGGCTAAAATCTTAAAATACGATTACATTGACCTATCGAACTTTGCATCAGATAATGGGGTCGATAGATCCACCGAAGAGCACAGAGGACGTCTCAACTCCGGCCCATAACGGCCACCACCTCCATCCCTCCGGCAACGGAGAATCTCGGCCGTCACCGGATTTCGTCGTAGCTCAGCTAGAAAATGAGACGTACAGGAAGAGGAAAGCGAGTTTGCTACCGCTTGAGGTCGGCACTCGCGTCATGTGCCGTTGGAGGGACTCAAAGTATCACCCCGTCAAGGTCATCGAACGCCGTAGATTGCACTGTGGTGGCCCTAATGATTACGAGTACTACGTTCATTACACCGAATGTGAGAATCTTTCTTTTTCTCTATTTTGATGGTTAGGGTTAGGGTTTATTTTGATTATTTTATCCGAATTATGTGTGGTCAATTTTTAATTTTTAATTAATTTGGGTGCTTTATATGTTCCATGCTAATATTAGGGTTTATTTTGAGGTTTTGCTTGTTATATGTTGGAATAATTAGATAATTTAGATGGAAAATTCTAGACTTACCCATTTTTCTTACTCATTTACCCACTTTTTTTTTATCTATTTTTGTTATCTGCATATAAAATAAGTATGACCCACTCATTTGGGTTAAAGATGAAATAAGTTGAGGCCACACTCACTTGTCTTATATTGGGTAAGAAAAGTGGTTAAGTGTAGAAGCGTACTCAATTTAGATTGTTAGTGTCATAATTAGTTAAGATACAAAAAGTTAAGGGGTTAGACTACTTGTCCTTGGGTGTTATTGGCGGTAGAACTGTTGTCCATACCTTTTGTTATCTGTGCTTGGTGTTGATATTGATAAATAATGTTTTGACTTTTGTTACTACTGAATATACTGTATCAACTATTTTTATGGTATGCCCTAATGAGTTATCTACATGCCTTAGTAGTGCCTAGTAGTTGTCTAATATCTTTATTTTCTGTTGTCAACACTTACCATTATCATGTGCTGGTTTGTTTCCTCTACAGTCAATAGGAGGCTTGATGAATGGGTTAAGCTTGAGCAGCTTGATCTTAATTCAGTAGAGACTGTTGTAGATGAAAAGGTGGAGGACAAGGTAATTCTGTATATGTGCTAATTTTTTCTCTTGAAACTTCTGGTTTCTACGTTCTTTTCAGTGCTCCGTTCTCCTTGGAAGTTTTTTGGGTGAAACTTTTTATTCATCTCCAGGATATTTTTTTTAGAACTATTTTGTAGTCCTGTTTCATTATATATATATATATATATATATATATATATATATATATATATATATATATATGGTTATACATTGCTGTAGTTTTATCTGATTACCAATATTCTCCACTTATGCTGATTGATAGGATATCACGCCCATGTGGTTTTCAGGTAACGTCCTTAAAAATGACGCGCCACCAGAAACGTAAGATTGATGAGACACATGTTGAGGTGTGTTACTGCGCTTTTTGGTTGCTAGATACTGTTATATTTTATTATCGGTATTATAATTGCTGTTGGTTTTGCATTCATTCGGTATTATGATTTCACGTTTGTTTTTTTCTCTTTTCCCATTGTGTAATTTTTGTTGAGTGAACAGTAATATTGTGTTATTCAATGTTATGAAAAATAAATTAAATAATGTGTTTTTCAGTTTAAAGGTTAAAGGCTGATCCAGGGAGAGCAAGGGATAGGGAACAGAGATTAAAAGTTTGAGGACTCAAATTATCATGATTATTGTTCTTAGCATTGTATAATTTGGATTTTTGCAACTGTATACCCTTGCACAATAGAATGCTGAAATTGCGATAAAAAATAATGCAAGTGGTTCATGTAAATGAAAAGGAGTCAGAGGCTGAAAAAAGCACCCCTAGAAAGGATACAGTTCTTCCAGTACCACTCTTTGTCGGGGAAGAAAAAATGTTAATGTTCATGTATATTACTTGCTCTTATCATTCTAAAAAATTATGATATAGTGTTACTTGAAGCAATATGTAGTAAGGAGTAGGGACTAAATGATACTAAAGGCATGGCATGAAAAATACCACCAAAGTATTTTATAAATTAAATATGGAGTATATTTTCCAACACTATCTTATATGTTGTGATTACATGACAACTTTAAAATATACCACAAAATTATTTATCAAATAAATGTGATTTACCACATTATCCTATATTCAGTGCTTAACTTATTTGTCATAAATCATAATATACATAGTCTACCTACAAAGACTTCTCAAGGACGACACCTTTGTGTATGCTTTTGTCTGTCTGCATGTTTAGAGATGCTTTGGCATACTGGTAAGGGATTGTCGGTCTTTTACATTTAGAGATGCTCTGACATGCTTATATCCTCACATGTCCACTCCCTTATTAAGGACTTATTAAGGAATAAGGATTACTAACTGCACTTCGCGTAGTCAACCTTCTTATTGGTGTTTGCCTAAATTTTCTTTACCCCATAATTAAGCCGTCTCTATGCTGAATAGGTAACATATTTTCAGCTCACCTCTAATTATAAGTTCAATACATATATCTTATAATTAGAATTGACTATACGTCTTTTCTTTTTCTTTTTTTATTGTTATTAATTATTTAATTTTTCTAATAAATTAAATTTACAATACTGCTTTAGTTTTCAGGGAAGTATCATTTGTATTTCCATGAATGATGCCCCATATTGGAGAATCATACTTGGTAAATATTAAATTAAACTCAGGTGGGAGTACCAGATTTGATTGCATGCTATGATACCTTAATGTTGTATAAGTAGGTTAATCTATTTCCTATAGCCATGGAAAATTTAAACTTTAGATGCATTGCTAGGGAAGTACTTGAGGATATTATGTTTTTTCCCTCTGTTGTTGTGGCTATTTTACAAGCACACGTCATACATGCATGTGGAATAAATTAGATGTTATTGTAAATTGATAAATACCAAAATTTTGCATCTAGTTTTAGAGGTTAAAGTAGTTGAACAATATAAATTTATGGGTTTTGCAATTCTAAGTTTTAGCAATAAGATTTGCGTATACAGAACATAAGTTTTAACTATAAAACTTAGGCTTCTTGTTATTATTTCCTTTCTTGGTCATCATCTGCTTCTAATCTCTCTCTATTTTTCTCTATCCCTCTCCCCCCTCTATTTCTGTCTCTAGTACACGCACATTCATAGTTCTCTCGTTGCGGATCAAGTCTGCTATGTTGCAATGATTTGAGTAGTATCAAGCAACATCCTCATTGCTATATTGATCATTAGAATATTAGATCTAATGCTTTGTGATATGCATTACCTTTCTTATTTCTATAGTTGGCTGTGAAGTTTGTTGGATTTTCTGTATTATAGTCTAAAGATGTTTTAAACATTTGTGTAGGGCCATGAGGAGCTTGATGCTGCCAGCTTGCGTGAGCATGAAGAATTCACGAAAGTTAAAAATATAGCAACTATAGAACTTGGAAGATACGAGATTGAGACATGGTACTTCTCCCCATTTCCACCAGAATACAATGACTCTTTGAAGCTGTACTTTTGTGAGTTTTGCCTCAATTTCATGAAGCGACAAGAACAGCTTCAGAGACATATGGTGCGCTTTGCCTCAAATTCTTCAGTTTACGTTGCTTTTTGAAATTAGATTGTTTTCTCCTATGCTTCGGTTCTATTCACTGACCCATCTTGTCAGTTAGCCATTTGGTCTTTATGTTAATCTTGCTAATGATCCTTGAAAAAATGTATTTATACTATTTAGTGGCTGTTACATGAACTCGGGATCCTTATTGGCTGCGGGGAAGTGTCCGACATTGGACTTTCCTATGTTTTAGAAAATTTTCACTATTTTTACTAATTTGGAGCGTCCACCTGCTACACCAACACCCATGTCAACATGTAACATAAATGTTATGTGTAACATAGGTTGGCAATTTTCTTTGTACTGATATGTTAACTAAATGTTTTACATTTCGTTTGTCCTTCTGGATTTCTTTGTCCTTCTAGTTCGGTCATTTCCTTTCTTTTCATTCTTAACCTTTGATTTTATTCTTCAACTTATCAATGAGTAAGAAATTATGTGATGGAGCATTATCTAATCTTTATCTAATATTTATAGAGGAAATGTGATCTCAAACATCCCCCTGGTGATGAGATATATCGCAGTGGTACATTATCGATGTTTGAGGTATGTTTCATGCTATTCAGTTTCATTTATTTGATGTTTTCTGTTTATATATATGTGATCATGTTCTCATATTAGTTGGGATCATGTAATACTAACTCTTAGTTGATTCCCTCTCCCATCCTTCTTTATTCCTTACTAAACGGTGTCGCAATTATCAGATTTTCAAAAATCTCATTAATTTCCTCGGGACATAAATTTTCCTCAATTTTCATTTTGCATGAAAATTGATGAAGATTTCTCATGTAGTTCTGACTTCAGTTTTTATATTTTTTTAATTTTAGTTATAGATGTTACTGCATAATTAAATTGTTTTACTGTCCTGTACTTGTTTTTTGCTTTATCCTCGGTTCAGTTAGCTTTCTGAAGTTTTACTTTTTGAAATAGGTTGATGGGAAAAAGAACAAGGTTTATGGGCAAAATCTTTGTTATCTGGCAAAATTGTTTCTTGATCATAAGACACTTTACTATGATGTTGACCTGTTTCTGTTCTACGTGCTGTGTGAATGTGATGATCGAGGATGCCACATGGTTGGTTACTTTTCCAAGGTATTTTTTATTACTTTACGGTTCATCTATACTTTCCTTTTTTTGTTGCTGTCTTTGCTAGTTTTTTGAAATTTGTCATTATTTGAAGGCAGTATGTTCTTTAGATTACTTTTTGGTGATATTTTTACCTGCCTTGGCCTTGATGGACTATTCATTCATCTATTGCTAAATCTATTGAATTACTTATATTTTAAATTGTCATGGGTTTTACTTTCTTTTTGATCATATCGTTTTGTGTTTTTTGTTTCTATGGCTAAAAATTGCTTCTCTATGATGTTATGTTTATGCTGATTGCTGTTGATTGGCTCGCATAATATTATTACTATCATTGGCCTTGATCTTGTTTATTCTTTTGTACTTGAAAATTATAATATGTCATGATTTAGTGCGTGTTGATGTTGGTATATGGTGGCCATTTGAGCATATACTATCCCGCGGCTAGGAAAAAAAGTGCTGTGTTTATGTATCTATTTTTTGGGGGAATTTTCAGCCGCTTCTATATGTCCATAGTATGTGCACTTACACTTAATTTGTGCCATTTTTATTCATTCGAATTGTCCTTGGAACCTTTTAAAACAGTTTTAAAATGTTTTTGCCATGTATCATTTCTGTATATGGAGCCCTTCAGTTAAGGCAACACAAATTTGCAATCTGGCCGTTATTTTTCTTCAACTTTTCACCTATGTACTATGTGTGCATCTTTATTTTTTGGTAAAATGTCTTCTTTTTCATTTAAAGAACAACATATTGCTCACAAAACATGACCCTACCCTTTCGGCTGCAACTTTGGGCATTCCACTCATGAATCTTATAATTGTGAAAATTTCTTACGGCAGCCAGGTTCATTTTGTTAGTATTAAAATATCAAAGTACTTTTGAATATTTGAGAACTTGTAAGGTAGTAGTGGTGATATCACTAGGAAAAATCAAGGAAATTAAATACACTAACTGTATAATGTTCTGATGATGCAGGAAAAACATTCAGAGGAGTCTTATAATTTAGCATGCATTCTCACACTTCCTCCTTATCAGAGAAAGGGCTATGGGAAGTTCCTAATTGCATTTTGTAAGATTTTCTTATCCTTTTGTTCATGACGTCAATTATAATTCTTTAGATAAAGTGATACAATTCACTTAGATTTGTGATTAGTTGGACGAAGGACACAAAATTGACTCAAGCCCCCACGCATGGGGCTGGTTGAGGAGTTTATATGCATTTTAAAAGTTATCTGGCTTAAGACTTTTTCAGTGCAAATTATAAGCTAATGAGAGTAAAATGAAATGATTTGGCAGGATTTATTTTCTGAGGTTTAATTTATTTAGAATCTGTTTTAGGGTCCTAGAATTTTCTGTATTTTTGTGTTTAAAGTTCGAGTAAGTTAAGTTTCTATAATAGTCTTAAGAGTCTTTTAATAATTGAAAGTCAAGGTAATTCGAGTCATAGAATTGCGGAGTCTCTTTGAGTGTCAAGTTCTAAGATCTAGCCTTTCTAGTGTTATTGATGCCTCTTTTTGGAACTTCTAGTGGTTTTGTTTACCTTTCAAGAATTAAAGAGGTTACTAATGATGAATGAACTGAAATTATGAGTTTTTCTATGGTTTATTCCAGCCTATGATGGCCAAGTTTTCTTGGATTTGATCTTGTTTTAAGGTCTATTCAAGAAGGTGTTTGCTGCGAATCAAGTTTTCAGTTCATTCGCCTTCTGAGCCTATTGATATTTTCTTCATTCCTTCTATTCTTTGTTTTCTCATCTCTTAATCTCCTGTTACATCACTAGGACTTTGTACTTTTAGTTTTGTTTTGGGGGGGGATGTCTCGCTCTCCTTGCCTCTTGTATCTTTTCTTGTTCTCTCATAATTATTTTTTTCTTTTATCAAACAAAAAAGGAAGTAATGGAACATATCTAACGTCACGTTAAATTTTCAATTTTGAGAACTCTTAATGTCAAAATAAGAACATTCTTAACATTTAAATAAATTCTAATTATCAACATCCATCAATCTTTTTAGCAATTTTATATAATTGCTAATCTCATTATGGACTTGATGCAGCCTATGAGCTTTCCAAGAAAGAAGGGAAAGTTGGCACACCCGAACGACCCCTTTCAGACTTGGGACTTTTAAGTTACCGGGGATACTGGACCCGTGTTCTTTTGGATATTCTGAAAAAGCACAAGGGCAATATCTCTATAAAGGTATGTGTGAACTTTTAATTGAGTTATCCAGACTTTAGCTGTGGTCCTATTGTTAATCGTACATTATTTCATTAAGTAATAAATAATTTATTTTGAATAAATTAAGTTTATTAGGAGTTAAGGCTCTAAATTGGTGATCAATTATTCTGTGGGTTTCTTTCTTTTAAATACTGTCAGCGGGGTTTGCTTGGATTTCTTCAATGCAGGAGCTTAGTGATATGACAGCCATTAAGGCGGAGGACATTCTGGCCACCCTTCAAAGCTTAGAATTGATTCAGTACCGGAAGGGACAGCATGTTATTTGTGCAGATCCAAAGGTCTTGGATCGTCATCTGAAAGCTGCAGGACGTGGTGGCCTTGAGGTTGATGTTAGCAAATTGATATGGACTCCTTACAAAGAACAAGGTTGATAGTTATGACTGAGGACTAATGTCTGTCTACCTTAACTCTCGACTTGATCCTACTTGTATAAATAGAAATTTTAATCCAGAAAATCAAAACAGAAGTTTAGATCTCTGTTTGATCGCAGAAGGGGCGTGTTCATAACCTGTTGTAGGCGTATTATTAACAAAATCTGATCAACTTGTTTGTAATGAAGTTTATGTCTGTATGATAGGTGAGATTATAGAGTATTGCTTCAGTTGTTTATGTTTTGTTGACTTGTACTGGTGGGTTTCATTACATGGTCCAATATGAGTGTGAGAGAGAGAGACTAATTCTTTTATACTCCTTCCTTGGGCTCTGTATGTTTGCAAAAGTGATAATTGAGGTAAGATTGTCTTTATTAATTTAATATAACAATGAACTATTTTATTTTATAATTAATCATTTATGTATATGTTGTCATTTCTAAGGTTATTTGATAATGATTAATGATATTAAGTTAAAAAGATATTAAATGATTTCAGAAATGATACTAAATAGACGATTAAATAAAAGACTTGTCACGGTTAAAATAGTCATTTATGATGTTAAATTAGTATAAATAACTTTATTATTTTTTTAAGTTTTACATACAAACTTAGCCAAAAGCTTAAAACTACAGCTGATTACAGAAACGAACGCATTGCGGAAGGAAATACTAGATCAGAGCCCAAAGTTTGTTTTATTTTCCATTTAAAAAATAATTTTTTTTAATACTACATGTAAACTAAACATTATAATTATAAAAAAAATTATGTTAAAATTGTCTTGTAAATTTATTTTTAAAAAAACAAACAAAAGAAATAGAAACAATATACAAAAGAAATGGAACCCTCACTTTTCAGGCGACAAATCTTCATTATGGACGAAGGCATGATATTGCATAATGCATATGGCTGCTCTATGTCCCTATTGACATATTTTAGTATATAGGATCTGTTGTTGTTCTCCTTTGTGTAGATGACATCTTCTTTACTCAATACAATCCCTCTTTACCTACTTTATATGCGCATGCATTTTTATCAGTTGACAAGCTTAATTTGAGTCGAGTTATGCAGGTAAAGAAATAAAGTTTCATGCGTTTATACATGAACGGTGTTAGAATTATAATATTTTATTAATAAAATATTAATGTCAGGTATTATTATTTTTATTTTAATAATGTGTTATAATTCTAATACCGCATACACACACTATCAAAGTATCAAATTTTAAGTTCACTTTTAATTGGAAAAAAGAGTTTATAATCTTTTTATGGAATTATGAATATTTTCGACGAGAATATTAATTTAAAATTTTCAAGTATAATTGTCGTACTCCTACCAAGTTGTAAAACAGAGTATTGACTTGTTCTACAATGTACTTTGACATCTTAGCTCCTTTTCGGACCACCATCACAGCATATGTTCAAAAGGCAGAAAGAGAAAGATATATAGAGAGAAAACCTTGAATTATTAGTCTTTATTGGTGTGCTATTTGTCTTGATTACCCCTTTACCACTATAAAAAATGTGGGAATTAATACTCAAAAATAATTCAAAATGACAAAGAAAAAAAAGTTAAAAAAAATGATTACCCGTTTACCACCATAAAAAATGTAGGAATTAATGCTCAAAAGAATTCAAAATGACAAAGAATTTTCTTTTTTTAAAAAAAAAAAAAACTCTACAAGACTTCCTCAATTCTAAAATTAAAAAATATTTTTAAAATGAATTTTTTTAAGAATAGTTTTATATTCTGAAACGTACATGATAATTACTAATTAAAAAAATAGTGATGTGATACTAAAAATAATAGTAAAAATTAATTTTTTTTGTTATATATAATGATAAATTTATGTCAATTATAAATATCAATATATGTGAATACGTGATATATAAAAAAAATTAACAATGATTATACTATAATTTATTCTAACTTATCACTTAAAATTCTACGTAAATTGCAAACCAACTTTTTCATAAATTTCTCAACATGTAAATCATTTTTCAAAAAATAAAAGACAAACTAAGAATTTTTGCTATTTTGTATTTTTTAAATAAAAGATAAAAATCTATATCTCATTCTGCAACAGACTAATTTTTTTTTTATATATATATATAATTTTAAAATTAGACATTACAAAAGATGAATCATTTACAACATTTTTCTTGAAAATTTTACCTCAAATGAGATAAATAATATCAGAATCAATTAAACAGTGGTAGGTGAAAGAAAGTGAGTCGAAGTAGTACTATTGTTGTTCTGTAACTGAAATAGTTGAATCTGTAAACCTTTTAATCCAGCCCCACCAGATCTTCTCTTCCATAGACTCATTCCTTCTTCGCCGCCGGCTCCGCACGGTTGCGCCACCCTCTTGACCACCGGCAACGGCGGATCCAACTCCGCCAAGTTCAAATTTAGCGGAGCAACACCGGCGGAAATATCATGACCATGTTGATGAATTTCACTACTAGTAATATAATTAGGCGGCCTTCTTCTATCAACGGTTTCTTTACTCGTACTAATTCTACCGCTAGTAGTATTGGCGGCGCCGGTGGTGAGGAGGTTTTTGCCGGAGAAGATCTTCCTGAGCTTGGAGTGTTTGGCGGCGGCGGCGGAGGATTTGGTGGCGGAGGCAGAGGCGGAGAATGGGGTTGGGAAGGGATTAATGAGTTTGTTGGTGGTGCTGTTGTGGCGTTTTTTGACTTGGCCTATGCAGCTGACTTTTGGGGAAGAAGGGTCATCTTTTTTGGGACAAATTCTTCTCGGCTGATTTACTGCATCTTTGACTGAAACTCGGCATAACATTGGGAGAAAAGTGGCAGAATTTTGATTTCTGTGGTGGAAAGTCTGATGGTGAAGGTGGTGAGGATGGTGGTCGTATGATCCATTTCCCATATTTCTAGATATGTATGTAGATTGATCTCTTTCTCTCTCCTGATCTGGCTGATTAATATGCCACCTTCTATGAATGTGTTTCAGGAGAGAGAAAGGGGGATTGAACGATGTGAGAAGTAACTTTGTTTGGTTTACTGGAAGCATATAAGCAGCTTGAAGAGAGAGACAGTTAATTAAGTCAAATGTGTAAAACAATTTAAATAAGATAAAAAGGGACACTAGGAGGAGGTAGTAATTCAATACTAGTAGTAGTAATAATTTGTTTCAGTTGCAGTTTATACTCATATCATCAAGGAATACAGATCTACTATTCTAACTAGTTCTACGTAGATCTGTAAATAGTTTTAACTGTTCCAAGTGCAATTCAGCTCAATTAATTCCGACTTAAACTTGAACAATCTTTTTTTATCAGTTTAGCTAAAGGAATTAAGCTCGAATAATATAGTGTCTAATTCGAACACGATAAGTTTAAGCCCACACAGTTCGAGTAAGCTTAACTCGTTCACCATTTAATTAATTATTATTTTTTATTTTTACAGCAAAAAAGTTGGATAGAATTTAAGCTCGATTAGACTCGGGTCGTTTAAACCCAATTCAAACTAGACTCATTTACTAAATGGCTAAATTCATACACTAAATTCCAAACTTATTTAAAACTCAACTCAACTCGACTCATTTAAATTTTAAATGAGCTCTAGGTAAACAAGTCAAAACTTGACTCAACTTGTTTATCACATTCATCTTGCATTGGTGGTAGATAATTTTTGTTTATTTACAAAATTAATTATAAAAATAAATAATGTTTACTTACAAAAACAAATGTTAATGAGTTATATATATAGTCCCTTTCTCCAACGAACCTTAAAAAGCGAACCAAAGACGAACTGTCGTTTTTGGTATCTATGGCGACGGTTCGACCCGTCGCCATAGCCATGCACTCTATGACGACGGGTCGAACCGTCGCCATAAATACCAAAGACGACGGTTCGTCTTTGGTTCGCTTTTGAAATTTTTTTATATATATATATATATATATATATATATATATATATATATATATATATTCCTTGGCCTTTTTTTTATGATTTCAAATTTGAAGGAGATAGTCACTTTCAATACATACATTTAAATTATATAAATGTACTAAATATATTTCTAAATTATATACATATACTAAAAATCATATTAATTATAAATTTTAAATGAATTAACAAAATTAAAGTTGATCATATTTTAAATGACTTAATTATTTTATTAGAATTTTGGTAAAGAATATATAAAAATAAATGATTTATAGAAGTTGGTGATTTTAAAATATTTATAGAAATTTAAAACTATATAATATAATATTTAATTTTTTTAAATATGAAAGTTTTTGGTTGCTAAACCAATAATGTGAAAGATATTGATCAATCCCCTAAATCATGATTATCCAAATCCTATATATATACACGTTCTTTATTATTTGTCTAGATATCTTTACTCATAAATAAGAAGCCTGAGAGGTTTCATCAAACCACTCAGGTAAGAATAAGATTGTGTTTGATAAAACGAGTGTTAAGATCTGAACAATTTAAATATTTGAATAATTTAGAGTTTCTGTCTGAAATTGTGTCTGAATAAAGAAATGTTGTTTGATAACTAATTTTTTCAAGATGTTTGAATAACAGTATTTTACCATTTAATCATCTGAATAGTTTAAACAAAAGCTGTTTGATAATCAGAAATGTCTGAATAGTATTTTAAATACGTATTTATAATATTTTAATCACAATATGATGAGACAAAATGTATTAAAATATACACATTATGTTTAATAAATAATTTTAAAAAATCTAGTAAATAATGGAAACAAACAAAAAAATGATAGTAATAATTTATTATTTATGAAACGCACTCTCCTCCTCCTCTTTATCTTCCGAAAAATGGGATTTTCTTTCTTTTCCCACTTCCATTTATTCATTTATATTTCTATCTTATCTTCAATCCTCCAATTAAAGTCCTCCACAACGCCATCAACTATCTAGCTACCTCAGTCCACCTTCACTCTTTCCGTTACTGACTACAGAGCTGCCCGCGACGGCCTCCAATACGATAGTTCACACGTTTAAGCCGTCATTGACAATTGCTCTGCCAATAGCGGAGGCAGCGTTACTTTCCTGTCGGGAACCAACAGTATTCCTAAAATTCGGCGTGGTATTGGAGGTCCAAGAGAACACTACGATCCTGGGATGAACGAAGCTGGAGGATTATCTGGTGGAGAACAATCGGTGGTACATGGTGGTGGCAGAGTGCGGCGTCGACGTTGGGATAACAGGAGGATGAGAGATCATCGGGGATAAAAGAGGAATTATGTAATATTAACGAGGTTATTTTTGACCAAAATAAACATATATTCGGTCAGATGTGCCTCTGTATGGTTAAACATTATATTTGTCTCTTACCGATTAAGAGGTAATATGACGCAATTTTTTTTTTTACCAAATAAGCTCAACCTCTGACCGAATCAGAGGTACCTTTATTAAGAGTTATTTAGAGGTAATCAAACACACTCTTAGAGTGCTTTAGATTGTAACACATTTTTCACATGAATACTTTAACACTGGAGGTGTTCCTAACGGTCATAATCAACTCATCTTTTTTCTTTGCATATCGTTTTATCTCCAATAAAGATGCATAGTTTTGTAGTAATTTTTTGAAATTAAAATTTTACGTCAAATATTAACAATTTTTTAAATTATTTAAAATTATATATATATATATATATTAGACAAAATGTTATGGTATAGAGGTACATGTCGATCAAACCGAACAAAAATTATGAAAAATATTTAGCAAAAAAAGAAAAAAAATATTTCTTAACACCGCCAAGTAAAATGTTCAAATAAAAGGACTGATGTGGTGTTAAAAATTAATTTGTAATTGTATTAAATAATTATCGTATAACACTTTAAAGTTTTCTTTTTGGAGAATTCTAGCACAAAAATTTGGGCATGGATGATGCTCTATCCTTTTGGCTAGGTCTTCGGTGCTCCGTTTCATACTCTGATCTTGGAAACCACGCCCACATAATGATTCAAAGGGTTGTTGCACCGTGAAAGGTCTCTAGTGTAACTGTTAGTGATTAGAGTGAAAGATAAAATATCAATATTAATTAATAGTGTGTGTGTGTGTGTGTGGAATAAAGTGTCCAACTTGTTTTTTGTGGTGGAACCTCCCTTTTATACTTACTAAAGTGGAAGGTTAGTAGTTGGAGACAAGTATATGTGGGATAGGGCGGCAATACGACCCATCGCCTTGCTAGGGCCTCTTGTCGTGTTGTTTTAATGATGGGTTTAGACCCCAATTATCTGGGAAATGGTATCCGTTTATGGGTCTCAGGTCATGGGCCCGAAAGTGCTTGGGTCCATCTTACATGTTTGAGGCCTTACATCTCTAATGGCCCTGCTAGGGGGTTGGGCTTGAACTTGGGCCACAACATCGAGCTTTTAGGCTTTACGTTAACATGCCATGATATTGGGCTTTCAGGCCTTACCCTAACATTGCCCCCATTCCCTTATTCTACTTTAGTAAGATATGTGGGGTATTTAATCTGTCAGGGTAAGAGAGCTTGCAAGGAAGTGGGCAACTGAGTGGGTTTTGTGTGGTCTATTCGTCTAATTTGGCGGGAGATATGCATTAAATGCACACACATGGAGTGCCATTTATTAGAGGATATGTCAAGTACTGTCATAAGTATATTAACCGTTTCGTGCCCCAACATAGGAAAATTTTGTAGTTAATCTTGTCCGTTGATTTTGAAATTAGTCCTTTAATCCAAACCGCTTGAGTGGTATATAAATAGTGAGGGCGCACCTTTATTTCATTTTTTACTTTCACTGTTAGTAACATTTTAAGGGTTATCTTCGTTCTAAATTGCTGCTGTAAATTGTTAGTTAGATGTGAGGGTTATTCTCTGCTTTCATCTTTTTCGATCACTTTAGTTATAGTAAGTTCATCGAATTTAGTACTCTCTAGGCATTCCTTATGCCGTAGTTGCTTCCGTGCTTTGTTATTATTATCTGTGTTTTATTGTTTTTGGAGTTTAAAAATTTGTTATGGTGGTTTTTTGATACTTTAACATCTATTATGGCAAGGACAATTAGCAGAACCAATTTTCCAACTGGCGATGGTTGTGGAGCCACTAAGGGGGCTTTAGTTGAAGAAGTTAAAAAATAGGGGTCATCCTCGAGGACGACGCTCTCGAGGACTCCTTCAAGGCAAGTAATGTGGGGTGGGGAGAATGGGCTTCCTGTGAGGGAGACGGGAGAACAAGTAGTCTGAGATAAAAGAGTTCAAGGTGAAGGGACTTAGGGAGTTTAAGGTGATGAGAGTTACTCAACTTTTGAAGTTAAGCATATTTTATCCATAGGTACCTTTGTGGTGGGGGATTATGAAAAAATTATCTTGACCATGGAAGTCGGTGTGGCCGTTCGGCTAGTTAAGGTGTTTAGGACAATTCTCAATATATTCACGTGACCCAAACTTTTTGATTTGATGGTAGGTTATTAGACGCCCTTTGGGATGCGATTCAACTCCTTGTCAGTATAACCTTAGGATGTTTAATATAGAAGAGAGATTATTTTTTTGTCCCAACTGACACTGGTTCGATTTTGCCTTTGATGCATTTTAGGTACGGTCTTATATTCTCCCTTAATTATTTTACAAGGGATTATTGCGCGATTTCTTTCATTACATAATTGGGCAACTTGTGCCAAACTTAATTCTTTTGATAAACGCTTTCATAGCCCATTATGACGAGCGAAAGCTTAGGCCAACCATCATTTGCTATATGTTCAAATTATAGAAATCCCTAACTAAGGGATTCTACCAAGTACAACGACAAGATAGTCAACCCGAACTAGTGATCACCCCCACGAGTAATAAAGGATGGCATGAGGAATGCGTGTACATCCAAGGGGGTCAGGTGGATTCTTTACCTTTCTTCGTAGATCCCACTAATGAGGATTCTGTAGGGTTTCAACACATAAGTGCAGCGAAATTTTTAAAAAAAATTCAAAACCCTAAAACGGGATCCTTGCGAAGACATATTAATCAGAGGTTTAAATATGTTTTACCGATTAATCGTGCTTGAATGGAGTCGATGGAGACGATTGAGAATTCTGAAATGCTTCGAATCTTCAACACAATCCAACGATTGCGTCTCTACGGTATCCACATGAACACTTTGTGAATCGTCACACGATCTGCAGCAAAAAGGGAGTTGCGGTACTAGCCACCAAGATTAGGATTTCTGAACTATTTTCCTCTCTAGTCTCTTTCTGAAAGCGACTAGGATTTTTAGTTTTTCCTTACGTGCTAAAAACTACTGATATATCACTTATATATAGCAGTTAATAGGAATTAACCAAAACATTAAATATATATATATATATATATATATATATATATATATATATATACAAAGTATCTTATTAATTTAAATTCGTAATTTAAATACTATCAATCATATTGACATATTTAAATACTTACAATTTAAATTAATTCTCTTTTAAATACGTTCTAAGTGTGTGACCATATAGGTTATTATTATGTTGGTAATAATTTTAAAATCATAAGATCATATGGCAACAAGTTCAACAGTTGAATCGTATAGAAAGTTCAAGTTCGAGATCGCAAATTATGCAGTCAAAGGTTGTATTATTGATCACAAAAGTATAAGGGCACTTTAAATAGATCAATTAAAGAACACAAGGCGAAGAAAAACTGTAGAGGAATTCCAGATTGCATAACAAGGCCATGACAGATCGTATCACAAGCTTCAAGTTGTATGGTAAAGATGCTATAAGGCAAAACGTATGGGAAAAGACAAAGATCGTATAGCAGCAAAGCTCTGATCGTAGAACAGAACAAAAGACTCTAATCATATAGCTAGAAGAAAATCGCACAGCTGAAGAAGAATTAGATAACGAAGCAGGAGAAATTCATTAAGCACAAGAATACATCAAGTAGAAAGAACCAAAAAAGATGCAAAAGTCATTCAACAAAATCAATGCAAATGAAGAGTTCATAGAGTTATATTAATTAGACTCATTATAACACAGTAAAAACAAAAGGGCTCTAGTTAAATAAGTAAAGATGAAAACTCACAAATGCTGAAAAGACTAATGTACTCAAGATCGAAGAATAAAGCTGAACAGAATATTCTCAGATCATTGAGTTACAAATTTCATTGAGTTACCTCAAGAACCAGAGCTATAACAATAATGAAATGTCTCATTGCCCTGTCTATCAGAGTTCACAAAGCAAATGACATTGAGAGATAGACTTACTACGACACACAATTGGGATGATCTTACAAAAGAATTCTCCAATAAGAAGCTGCCTGTGATAACCTAGCCAAAGAAGTCAAGAAGTGAAGTACTAAGGTTAACTCCCCAAAAGAAGTTATATGTATCAAGGGAAAAGAAAGAATTCGGTATCCACCATCGCCAAAGTATGCTAAACTGAGTTAAAGTGGATAACATAATCCAACAGACAATGAATGCCTAAGTAAGAGGGAGCTAAACATAAAAAAAAAAAAATCTTAGTTCTCAGGAAGTGAACTAAGCTTATCTAGTAGATCGCAAGGTAGAATCCCTGATCAAAGAACTATAGTAGACATAAAGACTGTAGAGTATAAGGATTGTACAGTGCGTAAAATTAAAGAAAATAGAATGCATAAAGAAAAAATAATGTGGATCACCGAGCAGAAGGAAGAAAGAAAGGCTATCATATCGTAGAACTAATCATAAGAGTAAAAGCCTTCAGAAGGGACTTCATGAAAAAAAGGAGTATGGAGAACTAAAGAAGAAGCTCTAGAATTGCAAGGCAGCTCAATATGATAAGCCATGTAAGTTACTACAAGAAGCAGAGGAGTTAGTGACCTCAGATTATCTAGAAGATCAACGAATGATTACAGAAAGCAAGAACAGAGTGGTACAAGGCTTACAGGCTCTAAAGACACTTTCAGAGTTCGTAGAGCAAGTTAAAATAAATATTCTAAACTTGCAAGAAGAAGAACAGATCATATAACATTCAAGTAGCATAATCTGGATTGTATACCATCAGCTGAATCAGATTGCAAGATCAGATTCGTAATCAGCATAATATTACAGAATCAAATCGTAGTGTTAAGACAAGAGCAGACACAATCGTATTGCAAAAGCTATATCGTATTGCAAGACCTGATCGTATAGTAGAGGCAAAATCGTATTGAAAAATTATATAATATAGAAGGATTCAGTTCTTATCATGAAGATATAATTGTATTAAAGAAGGACAAGAAAATACTATTAAATTAGTAATTTAAAATTTCACTTAAATAAATTTAATTCGATTTGAATTTAAAATTCGACCTAAAATTTATTTTAAACTTAAAATTTGACCCGAGGTACTTCAACCAAATCTAACATTAAGATAAAAACAACTTAGCTGGCCATAATAGGTATAATGAATTGAGCACGGGCCGGGTATCAAACTTGGGGGACTATTCATTGTAAAAGAACCGTATTAAAAATTAATATCCTTCATTTTACTAATTAAATATAAAAATAAGACACCCATAGCGATATATTGACTATTAAAAACTTGAAAATAAGTGTTAAAATATTTATAAAAAGTTGCATCATGGGTCATGTGCAAATACTAAATTAACTTCTTCTTCTGAATTAAAGAATGATTTTTGTTTGATATCTTGAGATTTGTTCTTCGTCACACGTCTATTTTCAATCCCCTGATCCTAATATAAATTATATATTAATTCCTAAAATTAATCATTGAGTTTGTTGAAGACTATATCCTCGAAGGGAGGGAGGGAGGAGAGAGAAAGTGACCACTGTTTTGGACTCTATTTTGGTAGTTTTTGATGGGCTAGCTGTGCCTTTCATGCTAAGTAATTTCATATCCATGAAAATCATAACTTCAAGTAAAAACATGTTTTGCAGCATTAATAGAAATGTTAAAGGCTTAAAGCCATGGAATTTGCAAATACGTATGGCTGTCGGTGGATTATAGTTGAGACTCTGATAGTAGCAACGTTAATAATTGATGAGAGATTTTTCTATGCTTATGAGGTAAGTGAATAATATGTTCTCACTTTTCATATACTTGTAGGGTCCATCTATAGTAGGATCCACAGGTATGTGAGAGGGCTCACAGGTATTTAAGAGGGGGAGTATATTGCTCATTTACTCCAAGAACATAGAATAATTTTTCATAATCGAGTTGTAAATTAGAAGTTAGAATTTCATTATTTGTATTTGATATAAAAGAATATCCCGACTTTGAAAAGAAATTTAAATAACTCCATAGATACATCTATTTTACACCTTCCTACTTGAAACATAAATTCAAAGATCGTTAGATAAATAAAATCAATATGTGCATCCCCCTCTCTCCAACACTTGAACTTGCGTTTAGGGAAGGAGAGTGTAAACTATATGAATTTATAAATAGACTCAAGAAATTTTGAGGAGTGTAATTGTAGACAGGAGAATTCAGTAGGTCACAACATAGCCGTTCTAACTCAAATTTCAAATTTTAATTTTTATATATATCTTTTTGGTCGTAAAAAATGCTATTGATTAATAAATTTTATGTCTTTTGTGTTTTTCAAAAAAAGATTAACATGTTAAGCCTTTGTGTCATGAATTTATTCCACTAAAAAGAAGATTTTTGGGACTTCAACTTCAATTTGGACTCGGTTCTAACTTGTTTGATTAAGAAAACACAAAGAATTATTTGTTTTTGATCTCTTTCATTTCAATTTCTACTGGAACCTGAAAGACTCAATCTCCCTCCAAAAGAATAAATTACTCCCTATATTTCACTTTAGATATTCATATTGATTCTTTTTGGGTAAATTTGTAAATCCCAAAAATCGAATGTCAAATTAGGCTAAAGATAAATATATGGTCGAGTCCAAATTGGAGTCTTGATCTTCAACTTTAAAGTTCATTTTTTTAGCAGCCGAACTGAAACACGAGCTCTTATTATTATTATTATTATTATTATTATTATTATTATTATTTTTAATGACAATGAGAGTAGCTTCGAATTTTGAGTTTTAAGTGTGTATAAAATAGACATAATATTATTATATTGATATGTAATCATAATTTAGGTTGTGTTTGTTTGGAACTGAATAGAGCTGAATAACTGAATCGCTGAATCGGTCAGACATTCACTGCGTTTGTTTTGAATAAAAATGATTTGAATGGCTAAACTGGTTAGTACTTTAGGCTGAATGATTAAATCTAATTTTTTTGGCTGAATGAATAAGTCTCAGTCGAATGAAGATATATATATATATATATTAAGCAATATTAAATAAATTTACAACAACTTTGAATTTTTTTAGAGAGTTAAAATAGTAAAAATCTATTATTCAAATGTTTCAGATATGTCAATTATCAAACAACTTTTTTTATTCAGAATCCTGCTTCATTCAGCTCATTCAGATTACTTAAGCATTCAGAACTATTTCATTCAATTTTTAACAAACACCCCCTTAAACTCATTATTATTTATGCTATATCATAGTCTTATAGATAAGGGGTATTTTTAGTAATAAATTTCTTTAGCCTTGAGCAAATAGATAAATAAATAAATAATTATGGTATATCTCATAATAAGTAATTTCATTCTAATTTAACCGTTGGTCACTCTATTCTATAAGTATATTTTCTGTCAAATAATTGTAAGGGAAAAACTCTTTCTATGTATTTTAAATATTTATCCATCAAACAAGTTCACTTAATTGAACTGTGACGAATACTAGAGAACAAAAATGTATTATATATGCACACACAGAAAACATTCTTAAATGAAAACTAAAGCTTCAAACAAAAAACTAAGAATCTAATTAACTAAATCTTCAAATACAATCAGCCATGAAAGGTTAAAGGACAAATAAAATGATAAAATTAAGACCAAAATGGGAAAGAAGGAAACTTATTATGAACAAATTGATAGACGGTTAGTTTGTATAACTTTTTTAATAAATATTTAATAATCTGTTGTTAATATATTTATTATTTTTCATTGACATAATACATATATAATGTTAATAATCTGGTTTAACATATTCTACTACAATTGAAAAGAATTTAGTTACCTTTAATATCATGCGACTAAAAATTATAAATTAATTATTAAGAAAAAACTTTTCATAATTCTATGTCTACAATTTGAGAGAAATTAATTATATTTATTTAAGTAAAATTATATATAACTTTTAATATTTCAAAAGAAATTTTTCTTATTCTTCATCCATAACTCAAGTTATAATATAACTATTATACCACATTAAATATAATAATACCTTTCAAATTAACTTATCAATTTGAATTGAGTTAACTTGAATAATCATTCAATTGATTTTAATATATTTTCTCCTGTGATTTTATATTATGTAATGTAACGCAATTATACCAAATCCAGCTAAAAGGTTACGTAAGATACAGTATGTGCCTAACAGGAAATCCCATTAATATATGCAGCAATAATTATAAATCTCACATTCAATTAACTAAAGAAAAAAGAAATCCCACCAAAATGAAAACCACAAGTTTAAATTATTAGTTTGTCACCAAACAACCCAATAAAATTCGAGGCTAATGTATTTACTTATATATTAGGTGTGCGTATCAACGCCAACCCAAAGAAGCAATATATTGACTATTTTAATGCCAAATCTGTCCCATATATAATTAATGAGGGTTTTTGAAAACTTTCCTAGCAACTTCATTTTCTTTTTCGCAAAGCGAAAAGTTTTATTGATAAAGAATTACATGCTAGCTAATGGCCAACACTTTGGCTACATATATAGTAACATATATACGTACATATGCATGCAGCACTTCTCACATAACTAAGGCTCCACACCAAAAATTAAAGCTAGTCCCAGCAACTTTATTACTTGTACATAAACGACCAACATTCAGTAATGAATTGTTTAACTTATTGTAGGTGTATGTTTAGTTTGAGACAATTAACTCATTTAATATATTCAAGTTCAAATTATTCATTTTCGAAGGTGAGTTGATTTGATCTTTTAATGAGTATATATTTTCAGAAACTAATTTTTGATTTAAGAATATATAAGTATAGTTTACACAAATTTATTCAAATTTAACAAGTGTCACCGGTTAATAATAAATAATTTTAAAATTACCGAGTTTGGTAATTTTGGAGTTGAGTGTAAAAATCATGTCCAACATATTTAATCGAGACGGAGATTGTTGGATGAACTGCATTACTGATATGGACCCTAATAAAGAAAAAACAAATATAACTAGACCGCGAGTATATAATATAATGGGAAACACTATTTTCACTTATATTTTTAATATTTTTTACATGATTTTCTATCACATAAAAATAAGATCCACTTTATATTAATATAAAAGATAATCATGTCAAAATATCAAAAAAAAATATTAGTTCCGTATAATATACCATTGGTGGATGTGTCTGCTGTGTAGGGGATACACCTAGTAAACACTGGTACACACGTTTAAAAAGGGTAAAAAAGAAAAAGAAAATAAGGATGACTGCTTGAAGAAGAAATTATACCCAATAATTACACGCCCTACTTGATGATCAAAGGTGTTGTCTAGGGATTGGCAAAATGCCTTTAATTACTCGAGTATGTACTACCATGATGGCTTGTTTAATTTCTATTTTTGGACGGTAATTTATAATATCACCATCTACGTACGTATACTGTAAAATTACATAACCAAAAATGCATTCAACTACGTAATTTTTTCCAATCTCTGGATATACTCCAAGTAGTTTTCCCTTTTCTGAGCTATTAAATTTAAATTTAGATGTAGAATTATCGCAATAATTTGTTATTCTTTGTGTTGAAGAATTATATGTATATTCTATTAATTTTATAGGAGTTTAAATGTATTTCATGTATTTATGGTGTCAACTAATAACTGTTGTTACGATTAGCTCTTTTTTTTTTAATTTAAAATTTGTTATTAATTCTAATATTTTTTTATCTAAAATTTCTTATTTATTTGAAAGGATTATCATTTGAATTTTTTTAACAAATTAATTTCAATATATTTCAATTTTTTATTTGTTTTAAAAAAGTTTGTATACATGCACGTGATATGTTTTCTTTTACCAACCCTCAAAAACTCAAAAGGTGCAATTATATTGTCTGGGAGTTTAGTAATCGATTAAAATGCATTTAGTTTGTATTTTCCCTCTTTCTATAATTCCTTTGGCAACACCAATAGAATAATAGAGTGATTGGTACTCCTAATTATTGAATCGTGAAGAAAAGATCAAATCAAAGACTTTGGATATGATAGTTAGTTAGTTACACATATAGAGCTTTATGCCGTCTCCATTTAAAATTGAAAAGAGACAATGCTGCAAATTTTCTATGGAATGCTATTATAAGGTTCTTTGATTATATAAATATTAGATATTATAATTTAAATATTTAATAATGTAAAGAAAGAGATAGCCTCCTTTCAAAAAGGGGAGAGCACTAAACCAGACAGGCCTATCCAGGCCACATCCCAAAGGCCAAGGCTTGACGTTGTAGACCAGAGTCAAAGGTTTTAGCTAACTTGATCAAAGCTTAAAGATTGACAAACCAAAGTCAGATCATATCAAGCGGGTCTATTGTGTATGTTTAATAAACATTTTTCTTTATATTACACAAAAATGTTTAAATTATAGGAAGGTAATATTAACACGGAAAAATTAAGTATAGCGATATAGCAATTAATTATAAGCGTGTTGTAGTGTGGTTCTTATGCTTTTTTTTTTTTTAAAAAAAAAAAAAGTAATGGCCTTACTTAATTATACAACCCGGGCAAATTTTCATGTAGGCCTAAACCAAACCTAACACCAACATTATTGATGACATATTGCAACTCACGAGTTGATGGATTTTTCTTATTTATCCATTTTCATAGAATACAAAAGAAAGAGAAAGAGAGTAGGAAAAAAGTTGTTTCTAGTTGCATGTTCATTTGATAACTAATGTCTTCAACAAATCAAGAAAAAGTTCGAACATTACAGACCATGCATTGGGATCTGAAGAAATAAAGTATGACTAATATATATATATTTGTACACACACACAGTAGTATTGCATGCAAGACAACCTGCAAAAACACAAATGTCTTGAAGGGGTGTTGTATTTACTGTAGATCTGTTGACATTTTACTTGTTACGTCTCCACATAACCAGACATGCCAACAGGCATATAGCTACGTTTGTGTTTTTTATTTTGGTTCTTCCAACAGCGATCTGTGTGTTGTGTGGCTAGTTTTTGTACCCTTAATTAATAGTGTAAATTAAGTTTACATTATTAGTATTGAAATGTGGTTGATATCATATGTAATTCCTTTTTCTTTTTTTTTCTTTTTTTTTATTTTTCCTTTTTTTGGAATTGAGAAACCGTAGTGAACTAATGACAAGGTTGCACGTGGATTCCAAAATCCGTCTGACCATGGCTAATTATGACAGACTTAAACGTACTTAGTTGTGTGACCCCATTAATCTTAGCTACGACAAATTAATACCCTCGACATCAAGAATAGAAAAGAAAAAAATTTGAGAATTAATTATACATATCTAAATGAGTAAGACAATAATTAAGTTTCCTCCCATCCCGTAATAAAATATATTACCATGTATTAAGGTATATGTGTTTTAAACGAATTTTTTGGACTATGACGACGGTTCAATCGTCGTTATAGATAATAAATATTTATGACAACAGTTAAACCATTATCATAATTTAAAAAAATCGTCGCTATAGACGACTGTACACTATATATCTGTGTATATACATTTTCTCCATATATATATATATATATATATATATATATATATATATATATATAAGTATCAAAATTTATTGGCTTCTATTATGGAGAATGAATAGGATGGATAGTTTTGTGTTGATTTTTGTAAAGTTTAAAACTTTTTGGTCAAGTAATTTATAACTGCTGATTTTTCCGTTAGAAAATAGTTGAACCAAGATTAATAAGACACTCTTATTACTACTAGTACTACATTATATTGTTAAATAAACATAAAAAATATCCTTCTTAAATTTATATATAGACTAATGCATGCATGCATGCACTTGACACTCCATGATATATCGGCACTTCGATATCATGAAATTACATGATCATAAATCCTCAATATCCGAAATTTGAACATTTTCTCATTTCGTACTTGCATCTGTTCATCTTTTTTTGATATGTATTATTGACGACTTTAATTAGAAAATCTTTACACTAATGAAGGAGTTCATAAAATGAAATGAAAAATGTTACACAAAATGTACGTTTGAGTACATGTGAGAATTAATGGTACAAAAATTTCAATAATGGAGTATCATCTTTTACTGATTGGAATTTTGTATTTTGGAATATTAAATGCGAATTGTACGTTGTATAGGTTAAATAATATTAATTGTTGTCCATAAATCTATTTACCATTGAGGCCTTGAAGTAACAAGAGGCGTGACTAGTGGGATAATAGGGTCCCAAAATTAAAATTTCACGTGTCTCCCACGTGGTAATGGCCATGAATATGATGTGTCGGCTTAATTGTTTACAATACTCTATAAAAAAAATTGGACATGATAATTGGACAACTTTTGTAGGGACAGGATAATTGAATACGAGTACTTTATAATTTTATCTATTTGTATTATAAATAGGTGAAATTATAAAATATCCGTGTCTAATTTTTATGTCTAATTATCATATTCGTATAAATTTTCCCTCTCTATATTTCAATATTTATTTTTCCAAATGCAATGTACGTAAATGTGCTCTCGTACAGCAACTCTTAACAAATTAAAATTTGTTTACATGAAGGAAAACATTTACTGAAAAAAGAAAACTCATGTAATGGCTCCATCCCTCTTTGAAGCAATAATTAATTAGGCTATAAAAAATGACGTTCAAATATATATTTATTTTGGCAACACACATATTATTCTAGTATTAAATTATCAACAATATTTAAATTTATTTATTTTCTATGTTACAAAATAAGTGTATTTTTTTTTTACGAAAAGAGTAAATTAATCATGATGTACTTAGTTTGCCCTCAGTAAAAAGTTCGTTTAACTTCTCTTTTACTTTTTGGCAGTTTAAATTGACTATTGTGTTGTCGGCATGCATTCATTTAAAAAAGGCAGAAAATTTAAAAAAAATCGATATTTTTACAAAAAATAATTATTAATTTTATAAGATTTTACTTATATAAGGTGGACTCCACTTATTATTCATGTAACAAGAGTCTTATAAAAATATTAATTTTTTTAATAAAAATATCAATTCCCAAAAATCTATATACAGTATTAGGCCTCCAATTTGGATGCAAATGATTAGTTGTAAAGGTCAAGCTTGGGCGTGAAATTGAAATAAAATGAGAATTTGAAGCAAAGAAATTAGTGCCTGCCGGTGTAAATGACATCTATCAGCCAACCCTTACCCATTTATTCTTTTTTTCTAAATTTTCTTGGGGGAAGGTCGTTTTAAATTTTGACTTTTTCGTATTTAATTTTGACTTTTCCATGTGTACGTATTCAAAGTTGCAAACTGACCGAATCCGTAGTAGTCTTCTAGTCTGGTATGAAAACAAGAAAAAAAGAATAATTGGAATTGCTTTTTAAATAAAATTGATTGTTGTCAATTATTAGGCAGGATAATGCATGCAATTGATAGTTAGCCGACTGATTTTGATTTATGAACCCACAAGGAAGGGTCAAACCAATGCTTCCTCAGTCTCTCTTTTTTTTTTTTGCTAATTTATTTTTATATTAAAAGCAAAAAAATTAAAAATATTACAATGAAGTTCAAGACATTAATCCCGTCTCCAGAAAAGACTAGAAACACCAAATCAAAACTCGAAGACAGTCTGCCTAACCACTAAAAATACCATACACATCCCGTGAAGATAAATCCCGAACCTTTTTTGTTTATTTTTAATAAAAGGTTCGAGTATTGTCAAATCTAGTATATATTAGTATTGTCTTATATTGAAAGTAAATCTAGTATATATTAGTTTTTTTTATAGTAGTAAATTATAATTTTTTACAAGTGAGTTCTATTTGATTTTATAAAAATATTAAATTAATTTGTAAAAATATTAATTTTTTTAATAATAATAATAAAAAGATAGCGGGTGCTAAAACCATAGCATTTGACAAATGAATTAATGAGGGAAAAATAGAGCGAAATCAAATCAAATTTTATTTTAACTTTGAAGTGAATTTGATTTTGTTTGACCATATCCTTCAACTAGATAATACAATATCATTATATTTCTGAGCGCAATTATCAAGATATCATGTTGTGTTGGATTGCAGCCTCCAGTCAAAAATCTGGAGCTCAAGTACGATTAATAGTAGTACTATATGCTTTTAAAACTTTCCTGGAAATTATTCACTTATTATAAGTCGAGAAATAACGACATGATACTGTCCATGACGACTAGGAACATAATACTCCACCTTGATTACGATAATTTCTGTAATTTGTGCTGAATTTTCTGTTTATTGATAGTTATATTAAAGATGGAATTGAATTTTCTGTTTCTTAATAGTTATACCAGAGATGGAATGTAATTGGCTCCATTTGGATTGTTAATTTATCGACAAAACAAAATCAATATCTTATGGGAACTGATAATTATATTATTTTCTATTCATTATCTTTACATTTATCATTAGTCTTTTAGCGATTAGTTGGGTAATAGAATTTTGCCCGGAACATGCATATAAATACTTATAAAGTAGTACATAAAAAGAGTTCTGATCAAGAAAATGAGACTTCAGCCTTTAATAAAATAAAATTAAGTTCTAATGTCAAAATTTCATTTCATTCCGACTTTGGCTCTTAGTTTCTCTCCTATATATTATTCTAAAAAAAGAATAATAAAAGAGGAAATATGTAACACCCCAGTTTCACATTAATTAATGTGAGATATTTGGATGTGTTTATAAGGACCCAAGTTGCTATCATTAATACCTTCAGTCATGACCTTTTGGGTGAGCCTGTGGTGGGCTAAGATGACCCGAGAAGATATTATTGAGACAGCTCATTGGGCCTTATTCTGCTGTGATTTGATTCGAACTCGGAATTTGACCCGGATCGTTACATATGGTATCAGAGCCGACACTCGAAAGCTCGGGTCGGGTCATCCGATCGGGTTGCCGGAGGTGGGGACACGAAGGCGGGCCTAGTAGGTCGCTGGTATTATCCCACAATGGCTAGAGAGACAAAGTTTCTGGACTTTGTGTGACTATGTGTTCAGCCTGACGGGGACGTCAGATATTTAAGTGTGGGAGTTTGTAACACCCCAGTCCCACATTAGTTAATGTGAGATATTTGAATGTGTTTATAATGACCCAAGTTGCTATCATTAATACCTTCAGTCATGACCTTTTGGGTGAGCATGTGGTGGACTAAGATGACCAAAGAAGATATTATTGAGACAGCTCATTGGGCCTTATTCTGCTGTTATTTGATTCGGACTCGAGATTTGACTCGGGTCGTTACATATAGTATCAGAGCCGACTCTCGAACGCTCCACTTGTCCGGAATGCCACACGCCGCAAGCCCGAAGAGCTCACAAGGCAACAATATCAATAGCGCAGCCCAAAAACAACAAAACGATACTAGACTTAAAAATCCAACAATCTTTTATTATTAAATTTACAAAAGAGTTCAAGAACTAAATATCGAAAACACAACTTCGGAGACGCAGTTCCCTTAAATAAAAGTCTTATCAAATTCAAAATACTAATAACGCCATAACTAAAAGGACTTCAGTCATCCACAAAAGCATCCACATTGTTCGACTCTTAACAATGAACCCTGTAAAAGTTAATGTAACGGTGAGCGGTGAAGCCCAGCAAGTAACAATCTTCACTATTTAGGTGAATCAAGTACTATTTGCAAAACACTTTTTCGAAATACCTTTTGTTCAATAACAGTAATAAATATACTTTTTGAAATAACATTTTCTTGTTCTATAACAATAGTCAAAATTACTTTCAAAACCAAAATCAATAATTACAAAACACAATTCAAAGACAAAATTCGATAAGCTCAATATATTCGATCAACGATTTCGATAAGTTCAATATATTCGATGTATCTTTTAATCCACAGAACGACTAAGGTTACAGCAGCCCTGTAACACGGCCCTTATGTTCGATAATGTCAATGATATGCCCCCTACTAAGGTATCTTATCATGCATGCGTCCCGAAGAGCGCCCCCCGAAGGGTATCTAATGGTGTGCGCCTTAGTAGGTCATAAATTGTTCTGGAACTAGCGTAAACACTAACGGTTTCAATACATAGTCGGACTGAGGTTTCTAAAAGCAATTTTTCAATATTTTCGATATTCAAAACTATACTTATTTCACAGTTCAAAATCATATAATCTCATTTTCTAAATCAAAATTCTATTTTAATACTTGATCCGGGTTTTTAACACAATATAAGTATAACATTTTCATTCAAATGGAAGCCTTAAATAAAGAATAATAATTTTTAGGCATCCGAATACTTTCTAAAGCATACATAATTATAAACGATAATTTTAAAATACTAAATAGCTCGGAAAGTCACTTACACTATACAGTTCGAAAATACTAAACAGATCGGAGAGTCACTTACACTATACAGTTCGAAAATACTAAACAGCTCGGAGAGTCACTTACTTCGATATTGCTGAACACAAAATTAATAGTCGAACGATTCCTAAATATAAATTTAGAACAAATAAATATCATTAGGACAATTCTATTATTTAACAGCTTTCTTATTTCTTTTTCAAAATAACTATAAGTATATTTATCAAAAATATACTTTCAATATTTAATCATTTTTCAAAACTATTACTATTATGCCAAAATAGTAATCTAAATAGCAATAATAATTAAAACCAATAACGTTAATCTAAAATTATTAACTAATAATCTAAATACAAAACAATAATTAAAGCCAATAATACTAATCCAAAACTAGTAACTAATAATCTAAATACAAAACAATAATTAAAGCTACAAAAATAATAACAATACAAAAATACTAATTACGAACAAAATATACTAAAATATCAACTAGCAAACTAAATACAATATTTAAAATAAAAAATAAAAAATGACAATACAGAAAAATTAAATAAGAAACATACCCGAAAATTACGAGTTCCGCAGATTGCCTACGTCCTTGATGACAAAATTTTAACTAAGGAGGTCTTTTTATAAAAAGCCCTCCCACCACAAAGCCTTTCAAAATTGGAGGTCTTATTTGTGGTGAAAGAAAACAAAGGCAATCACTTCTATTTATAGTGTAAGGGAGGCTAAGTGGTTTCCCATTTAGTTTGATGTGGGACTAAAGGCTTAAGAAAAAAAAAACAACTTAGGCACTGTGGGACTAAAAACATTTGGGTTATTACAAAATACATGTAAGTGGCTAACTGCTACCCTACATACAGACAATTTTTAACAATTCATCACAAGGTTATCAAGAGATCCGCTGTAATCCTCTGCGTCGATATAGAATTTTATGTCGCATTAGTGATTTAAACATTATGAATTCTCATCATGTCTCTCACCTGGGGATGAAACAGCTTCATACTGAGTTCACTTGGATTCGGAGTTTTCTACCCCAAGCTTTGAAACTCCATCTGAACTATCATCCGTCCTGAAAAGGTCTTCATGTTTCTCCTCGGTAGACTCCACTGCTGTGATATCTTCAGGCTCCTCCAACGTTTCAGAATGGTCTTCCATTCAACTTTGTGAAATGGACAATGAAGGAGCTGTAATTGAAACGCCCACTCCTTTAGAAAGACGAACATACTTGAATGCGAGTTGCTTATAGTTATTTAGCAGCTCCTCTATGTCACTAATTGTTAGATCACCAGCCTGGGCGTATAAGTCGGGAAAATTCTGAAAGACATTTCATCCTTCAAAAGCATAGTTGCTCCTCTGCTCTCCAGATCTGAGATTGAGGGAACTTTGTCCAAAGAAAATGGGCCTTTTGGATGGGATTTGTCATTTCTTGACTTGGTTTTGGATGATTGGGGCGACACCTGAGTACACACTGCAGTGCCCTGATGCTCCTTAGGATTTATAGCTTCTTGTTTTGGTCCAACGTTTTGATCACTTTGACTAGGCGTATCATCCGAATCCGAAGAAGGGCCAAAAAGAAGTGCTCGAGCAAATTCCATGTTCTTTTCAAACTCAGTTTCTTCCATTGAGAGTGATTTTGCATTAATGTTCATAATGAAAGACTCTGCCGAAAGCATTGTGGAGGGTTTGCCTGCAGTATAATCATCGGTATTAATTTTGATGATATAAGAGTATGAACAACAGCCGAGGGTGGGTGGATACTATCTGATAAGTTAACTGATGCTAATATATTTAAAAGTTTTGTTATTGAAGGATATACGTGATTAAAGCGATGGGATACAGAAATATGGTAATGAAGGGAAATGCAAAGCAAGTATGGCATGATTAAGGGTCACAAGACAATAGATACTATAGCCAATTGATATATCTGATGTGGTCACCTTTCTTCTAGCATCCCCACAAGTATTATTATGTTTGTGCAAGGCAATTGCGTATGCAGTGGCCAAACATGCCGTGAGTATTTTTTTCTAGTGCTAGTTGGTCCAGGAAGAATGCTCCCCATGATTTCCCAAGTGTTATAGTGCCACTGTAACAATTATTCTCGATGTTTTCTGTATCATTTTCATGTTTTACTAGGTTGAAGTATAAACGGCATTATGAACTACGATATATACTGTCCACTGAAAAGCCATTAAAAAGTCCATCACTTTAAACATGCAACAGAAAACAAATTTTACCTTTATGGTTACATAAATAAGAACAGGAAAAAATTCATCAGCTCCAGGAGGATTCTCATTTGAAGGAATGGAAGCATTAAGCAGCAAGTTATTGATAACCTAGCAACAGATGAGGATACAGACAAGTTTGTGTCTTGGTGCCTTGTACATATTGATTTTCTGTAATTCTTTCTGTGCAAGCTGTCAAAAATGAAAGTACAAATCAAGAGTTAAATTGTCCATTCTTTAAATCTTTAAGAATGTACTTGCAACTTGACCAAACTGGTGGCATCGTGTCTTGATGCCGGTGCGATATCGAAGACTTTCCTACTAGCCCAGGAGATTACATTCTAAGGGTTAAAAAGGAACTTCATACAAGCATTACAAAACTCACCAACCATGAAGTTTCATTTTGATAAGTAGGCAGAATATCCAAATTTTCTGGGCGGATAAATTGTTGAATCAGAGCCACCTTTCGGTTAAGTTGTTTATCTACATTCACCTCATCTGGGAGTGAAGCATATACATGGGTATATAATTTTGTCATGAGTCATGACATACTTCTCCAATTCCTGTATTTGAGAAATTTATGCATGTCATATGTAAACATGTAAGAACTACCATATATAATAAAGATCATCCATTAACAGTACAAATTATGGGAGCAATGACGCAAAGTGGGCAGGAGGGCTTTAGAAAAAAAGAGGGGCGATGCACCAGATAAACTACATAAGATAAGCGAAAGACGGCAATTGAAATAAGAGCTGAAGGTTAGAAATAGGAAGCCAACAAAACAATGAAATAGAGACAAGGAGGCGTGACATGGGTAAAACACAACAATTACCGGCCAAATAAGATAAATCCTCTCTAAGTAGAGGGCAAGTCAACTGATAGATATCTTATGTATTTCTTATGATAAGTAAAGTTAATAAATGTAACTTGTATAACCTACAAATCATAACAGTAATCATTCGTATTATGTTCAAGAAACATAGCAAAGTACATGTATATGTTCATGTAGGTATATAGATATAATAGGATACTCACAAATGCTATGCTCCTTTCTATCTTATGCAAATCAAGTATGTCTACCAAGTTGGTTAAGCAAGTAGAAAAATCCAAATAGCAAAACTAAAAAAAATAATATCATGTTAGAGCAATTTCTGAAGATAAAAAGTTGTTGGGTAGCTTAAGGAGATCATCAAAAAGTCATGTGAACTTGTAACTGGAGTTGAAGAACTCAATCAAGAGCAATGCGACATCAGCTGAAGTTTGAGGCCAAAAGCAGTAATATATCAAGACATTGATTGCCTCGTCATAAATAGTATGTCAGAAAAGAATGTCCTCTCCATATGGCTTTCAACTTATTGATGTGATTACAAGGAGATTCAAAATTTCTTGCATATGTGGAGTAAAGATTGAAGGTTATAGGTACTTCCAAACTTTAGAAGACGATAACAAGCTTTTCTTAATAGAGGGAGAATGATGTAGAACGAGACATGAAGGCTAAAGAATTATTAGTAAATTATTTTATATTGGTATGTATGGACATTAATTAAAATTAAAGTATATCTTTTAATTATACGAGGTAGTAAATAGGATTCTAGATTATTAGATAGTTTAAGCATTTCAGATATCTATTTATCAAGTATAAATAGTTAATGTAACTAAAATTATTTCTTTAATAGGTAACTTATCTAGTATTAGACTATTAGTGTTTTACTTGGCCTCCAATTTCTAAGTCTTGTGTTTTCTATATAAGAATTGTATCTACAAAAGTTTATTCAGAGAGTTTAATAGTATATTGGTTTGAGATAAAGCTTTGTGTCATTGTGGTCCATGGTCATCCTTCTTCTCCTCTTTTCACCTTCTTTCCCCCACCTTCATCTCTTCCCTAAACCCTTTTAGACTTTCCCTTCCCTTCCCTTAACCTGTCCTCCATGTGTTGAACTTAGTTTGATAAGAATATCAACAACTGATGATAACAGCTTTTCATTCAAAAAGGAATACTGTATATGTACTAATCATTTGTAATTATTTTCGAAGATATTTTTCTAAAGACTAAATTAACATAGCAGCGAGCGCGGGAGATATAAATCATAAATTCCAGCAAGAAAAATGATAAACATCCCAATTCCAACATAATAAGCCGATCATTGAATTGAATTAATAAAAAACTATGAGGCATGGATACTTCAAACAAGGTGGAATATCCGTATCATATATGTGTCCACATTTGTGCATTACCTAATTTTCAACCTATAACAACTAACATGCAACTGATCCAGAAAAAAGAGTCATTGTTTTCTCAAAAAGACTCTACATTCTTGATTCCACACCATGTCAAGTTGTCAACTAATTAAAGAAATTCAAGAGGGAAAAGCTTTGCTCACTTCACCAGCACTATACAACTCTTCCTCGGAGCAACCTGCCCAAAGAGAATGAGCCCTAAAAGCTGCTTCCATGTTGCCAAGAAAATCCTGTACAGCTGCACTGTCCCGTACTGGATCCGGTGCATTGTTAAAAAATGATACAATGAAACTGCCGAGTTTAGAATTATAAATTAGCGCTCTGTTTGCCAATAGGAATTTAAGAACCAAATAAGACTAGGATATGGAAAATTTTGTACTCCCTGCATCTCAAATCCCAAATTACTTGTTCCCACTGAGATTTCAAGCACTTTAAAAAAAGTAATACTGGTCATTGGCGCGAGAGTTTTCTTAAGTACCAAAAATAACTTTGTGTTATCTAAACAAGTCATAATATAACTTGGGACAACAGAGTGAGTAAAATCCAATCATAAATTTGCGTGGATTCTTCTACAAATTGAGCATTGAATTATTAGCTTACGGACAGGGTAATGCCAATAATTTTTATTTTTTTCACAAGAGTGATACTTACAAGTTGGCGTTTTCCATGTCTCGCCGCCGGCGGAGATAGAAGAAGCTCAGAGCCGATCGACGGAGCAGTGGACGACCAGCTAAGCTTAGAGGTGGAGACCGAAGGATATTTACTTGCACAACAACAGAACAACAGGACACAATATTCACACACTATACTCATTCACACTATTAAACAGTATTATATGACACAAATTTTAATATCAGACAGTACTATTTAATAGTGTGAATGAGTATAGTATTTAAATAGCTATTAAAAGAAAATTAAAATAGAGAGTAGAAGTGCACACAAAATCGACCAAAATTGAAAAACTGACTGGACCGAACCAAACCGTTATTATTTTAAACCGAAAAAATCGAACACTATAAAACTAAAAAACAGAGACTAGTTCGGCTGGTTTGATTTGACTTCTCAAAAAATCGAAACTGACCAAATCGACCGAACAATTTAAAATTATAATATAATTTATATATTTTTTTAATAAATATTTATTTTATATAATTATATATTTATTATATGTCTTTATTGTAACGAATTTACAAAACTTTTATCTTAGTGAGTGAGTTAGGTGATTTTTATTTTTTAGATTTATTGAACTTCTATTATAATTAGTAGTTTATTGAGTTAGTGATTTACCGACTGATTTAACCGAAATCGAATAAGTCGATAACCGATTACAATGTAAAAATTTGGGCGGTTTTGGTTTTTAATTTTTTATAACCGACTTAAATGGTTTGGTAAATTTTTTTCCCAAAAAATCGACCAAACCAACCGTGTGCACCCCTAATGGGGAGCATTTGTAAAGGGGGGAGGCCGGATTTGGGGACTCAAAAAGAGGGCCCACACATCCCACTTTACTTGCTTGTGATTGGTTGTGAAGTACCATGGCATATGGGCTTGAATTGGGAAGAGGAAAGTTACTTACAATGTGTATATCTAAGCATTTTAGAAGTATCAATTAAGTGCAATTGATAAACCTTTCAATTCCAATGGGATACTTCCATATATCTCTACCAAGTTCATTGTATACATCATTTTACAATGCAAGTATCAAAACATAGAGAGAGAAGAGAGAGAAAGAAAAAAAAGCTAGATAAAAGGATATAGTGAGAATATGTTCAATTATTGTGTACATAAACTTATCCAAAACGAAAACAGAGGTGGAAGAAATAATGTATCCGTGACTTTAGGGCCATAATTCTTAAATTTTTATAATTGAATAAGTATAAACACACAACAATGACATACTATATCAAATATTATTATTAAAAAATAAAAAGTGGGATAGAATATTAAATTTGTATTATACTCTACTTTTTAATAATATAGATAAATGTAATGTTTGGTTATTGCGTGTATAAACTTGTCATTTATAATTTAACAATACTAAATAATTTCATAAAAAATAATAGGGATATATTTTTATAAATTAATTTGATATTTTTACAAGTGTGTCTCATTTAATATAATAAAAGTATCAATCTCATATGAGAATTAATATTTTCACAACACAAGTGAATCTCATTTTATATTATAAAAATATCAAATTAACTTATAAAAATATCAATTCATTTTTTATATTATTCAAATTTATTTATTAACGAATCTTATGAATTTCAATTTTTTAAATCATATAAAAGTTTCTTAAATATATTATTATATCTTTATCATTCTTATAATCACAATATTTTATAATAAGTCATGCAAGTCGTTTTTTTTCAATTTAATTTTAGGAGTACATGTTAATCTTAAATGTCTAAAGGAGTATGGAGAGTAATTATGGAGAATTTAGATAAAGTCACTTTTAACATACAATAATTCGATTATTATCTTAATAAGGGATAGAGTTGCATTTATTTTTATTTAATTTTAGATATACATTGAATGGTGTCTGAAGATAAATAATGGTTAGGAAATTTATATTTTTATAGGATTTGTTGATATTTTTATATAAAAAATGTCACTATAGATCTATAACGATGATTTTGACCGTCACTATATGCCTATAATAATAATTTACATATAAAAATATCAAAAAATTATATAAAAATATAACTTCCCTAATGACAAACTTAAAAAGTACTTGTTATATGGACAATACTATATATATAATATTCGATGACAAAACTAAATACTATATATATCTTAACTATTAAAAAAGTGGAACCTAACACGGAATCGTGTCAGACCCCGCTTTTTAATAGTTGAAATCAAAGTTATTAAACCCGGACCAAACCGCCAGTTCGACTGATAAAAATAAAAAACGGTTGGTACTCCGATTCGGTTCAAGCAAAAAAATCAGTTTTAGTCAAAACCTGATGACCCGACTGTTAAACCGGTTGACCCAATGACCCATAACGGGGTCACCAATTCCCTACCTTTTAAAAAAAAATTATTATTATTTAATTTAAGTATTTGAATTTGATTGAATGTATCATTGACTGAGTCTTGAATTATTATCATGATTTAAAACATTTATTTTCATATAAATTTAGTGTTTATTTGAATTGTATAAAGTAAATATTGTATAAATAGATAAAAAAAAATTTATCGAATTTAATTGAATATATCTTAGAGATGTTTATGTTTATTTGTGTTTGATTTTATCACTTTTGAATTTTGAGTTATGATAATAATTTAATATTATATATATATATATATATATATATATATATATTTAGTATTTATTTGAATTATATAAAGTAAATATTATACAAATAGATTTAATTTTTTCTTTTTTTTATAGATACATTGATTAATTTTACATATTTACTAAATATTATATATAATAATAATTAATATATTTAATTATTTATTATATATTAATGACGTCATCAATTCAATAATAGTTCGACCACTAGTTGTACTAGTGACCCATTTATTTGATATATTTTCTGATTCAATGACATGTTCGAGTTTATGAACACGGGTTAAAATATATTTTATCACAAAATATTATGCAATTATATTTTTTCTCAATATATAATACAATTCTCATTTGAACGAGCAATATTTTATACTCAAACATCTAACTTATACATTAAACAAAAAGCGAACTTTATTATTTGACTATCGTCTTTAAGCTTATTCATACAAGTCACATAGCTCATTCTGATACTAATTTTATAGATTTACTTTAGTAAATTCATTAAATATGTACAATTCAATCCTTCTACCACACAATGTCCCAATCAAATATAAGACACGGAATTTCTATCAAGTCTTATTTATTTGATTATATGCATTTCAATTCACAAATACACAACTCTAGTTAATGTAAATTAGAAACTCTTTTCTAATTCCATTCAACCCTGGCCAGGGATTTCTGAGTTGTCACTTATTGAATCGCATAGGACATTCTCTCCCTTTACTGGAAGTGGTAGATCCTTTGTTGACCATTCATCTATCTCCATGTGTACCTTATTATACCCAAGCACATCCTTTGATATACCAATAGGTCTTAAGGAATATGTCAAAGTATAACTTAGTACACACAATATACTAAGATGATCTCGAGTCTAATGATCACTTGTACGACTATCACATAAGGAACTCCTATTGACAGACGAGTAAAACTCCATTAGGTGTTCCTTGAGCGAGTCACGTTCAGTGAGCTTATTCTCTAATAAGCACCTACATACTTGCTTTAGTGTCTCTGCACAAATGATTATGAGATCAATCATCCTCTTCATAAGAGCAAGCATAGTATGTACCAATCTATCCGGATCTACTAATCCCCTTTTTAGTGATCCAACGATTAGGAACAATTTTAGTTTTGAGCTATCTTGAATTTAGATCTCATTAGCATGATCCTCATCATGGTTCTAAAAGCATTGCTAAAAAACTATGAGTTTATCCATTTGATTAATTCAAGTAATTAATCATGAATAAAGAAATGTCTTGATACTTTTATTAATAAACGAACAAGATTACAAAGTATATGCTTATCACATCAAATGTGATTGGCTTGAGGGCATACTACTTTCAACTTGATATCCATCAAGACCTTCCTCTTGCTATTTCTCATACTTACAAGTGTTTTCTCTCAAATGCTCTCTATTTTTTCTCTTGTATTCTCTAGGAAATAAACTAGCAAACATAACACAAGTGTGGAGTGCTTTTTTTTATAGCACAATTGTAATCCACCATCAACTCTACTAATTACCCAATGTTGGTCAAATTAAGAGCTAATATGGATTACTATAGCATGGATTGACTTAGGTGAAAGACTTGTGATTGACTAGGGTTGGTTCAACCACCACAATATAGTGTACACTCTAAGCAACAAGAGCAAACAAGCCACCCCAAGTGGGCCCCCCTCAATAACCAAGATTTCCTAATTTAATCCAAACCGTTCATTTCAAGATAATGTTTAATCCATACCATTCATTTCATCTTTTAAGATAAACCATTCATTTAATTATCATCTTTTAATCTACATCATCCATTTCAAATTCTATATTATCTTTAATCTATACCATTCATTTCATCTTTTAAGATTTCCTTAATCTAAACCATTCATTTAAAGATCATCTTTTAATCTACACCATCCATTTTAAATTCTATATTATCTTTAATCTATACCATTCATTTTATATCACCTAACTTTATATTATAAACAAATAACTTTATCAATTCAATTATTCAACAATAATTCACACTTATTCATTATTATGACTAATTGTTATAAATACAGTGTAGTTGGCTTTCTGAGTTAGATATCAAGTCAATTAATTAATGAAATACAACTGTTTAAATAATACCATAATAGAGATAACAATAATGCAGAAAGTATGCAAAAGAAAGATTACGTTACTGTGTTATGACAATTATTGATTCAATAATGTGAATTACTGTGCATATGCTACTGTGACAATTATCAATTTAATAACATGAATTATTGTGCATGTGACAATAAAGTCAAATATTGTACGATAACCACTTTATCAGTTTAATAATACGAAACACTGTGCAATGCCGTATGCTACTGTGCAATACCGTGTGCTACTGTGCAATACCGTATGTTACTTGTAATACCGTATATTACTATTCTTTTACCACCGGATATTTTAACAATTAAAAGTAATAGTACCATTGACCATTTTAAAAATTGTTTATGTCATTTTTTATATCCGACAATTATTCTTTGTAGGGTCCACCTTTGTGGGGTCCACCAATGATTGGTTCGTACGGCGCCGTCGTACGAACATTCCCCGACAGAACGAATATTCCCCGACCAAAAGAATATTGTCCGACATAATATAATTTACACATAACATCCTTAACTTTTAACTTTATCAATTCAACCACTTACTGTTTCATGAAAATATATATGAAGAAAAATAAATTTTATATCTCATAAAATTCGGGGTCTTACACGAATAACCGAATTTATTATTTGGTTAATAACCGAATTTATTATTTGGTTAATAACCGAATTAAGAGTTTTCACTTTTCATATGAACACACTCAACTACACTAGAACATTACATAATTTTCGATGAATTTAACCCTATAATTTTCTCATACAATACAACTTTATTTTACTAAAGCAACATTAAGGAAATACTCATCAACTAGGAATCCAAACTTTTCATTTACTAATTTATAAAGAAAAAGCCTTTTGAATCCTCTTGCAGTCAACCAAATAAGCAAACCTGCAAACCCATAAGCCATGGATATTTTGGATAGATAATACTCGGTCAATAGCAGTCAACATCCTGTATGCATACATATAATCATCATGTGCTTAGCTCAAAATTAATCGGTTATTCGGGGTAACCGAAATATTTAAAATTAATAACCGAACCGAAAATCGGAAATTAATTCGAATATAACCGAATTTTTAAAAATAACCGAAAATTTAAAATATTTCAGTTAAAATAATTCGGTTTAGTTCGATTTTATCCGTTTTTTGCTCACCCCTAGAATCGTGCCAGACCCTGCTTTTTAATAGTTGAAATCAAAGTTTTTAAACTCGGACCAGACTGCCAGTTCGACCAGTAAAAATCGAAAACGGTCGATACTTCGATTCGATTCAAACAAAAAAATCAGTTTTGGTTAAAACTCGGTGACCCGACTGTTAAACCGGTTGACCCGGTAACCGGGTCACCAGTTCCCTAACTTTTATTATTTTTAAAAATATTATTATTATTTAATTTAAGTTTTTGAATTTAATTGAATGTATCATTGATTGAGTTTTGAATTATGATTATGATTTAATATCTTTAATTTCATATAGATTTAGTATTTATTTGAATTTTATAAATTAAATATTGTACAAATAGATTTAATTTTTTTTACCGAATTTAATTGAATGTATCTCAGAAATGTTTATGTTTATTTGTGTTTGATTTTATCACTTTTGAGTTATGATAATAATTTAATATTTTTTTTATATATAGATTTAATATTTATTTGAATTGTATAAAGTAAATATTGTACAAATAGGTTTAATTTTTTTGTTGTTAATACATTGATTAATTTTACATATATACTAAATATTATATATAATAATAATTAATATATATTAATTATTTATTATTTATTACATTTTAGCGACGTCACTAGTTCAATAACGGTTTGACCACTGGTTGTACCAGTGACCCATCTATCTGATACTTTTCTGATTTAATGACAAATTCGAGTTTAAAAACACTGGTTAAAATATATTTTATCACAAAATATTATACAATTATACTTTTTCTCAATGTATAATACAATTCTCATTTGAACGAGCAATATTTTATACTCAAACATCTAACTTGTACATTAAACAAAAAGCGAACTTTATTATTTGTGTGACGCCCCCAAATCTGGGCCCACACAACCCAAACTTGAGTCGTCAAAATACTACAACGAAATTATTACAACAAAGCACAACGTACAACAATACAGTGTATAATAATACACAACTGAGTCTTCACTATTATTGCCACACTATTTTACAAAACGTGAAGACTATGATAACTATTCCTCGGACCCTCACTCCATTCCCCGGCTAGACCCTGTTATGTTTTCATCTCCTGTTGAAAAACAATGGAACAAAAGAAAGGGTGAGCTCAAATAGCCCAGTAAAGAATATCATGACTAAGATAATGACGAATAAATTATCATTAGTCTTCAACAGTTGAGTTCTTGATAGAATACAATAGACTACAAGGTTTATATCAAAAACTGCAGTTAAATTCTTAAACAACGTTCAGATCAATAATAGCAGCGGAATGAGTAATCTATTAGAAGAATATTGCAGACTATAATGTCCACTCGGTTCTCTTTTTAGGAAAAACATCATCAACTTTTATAATCTGAAATATCATTAGTCAAGATAATACAAATTCACAGTTCCTGATCATAATCATGCACATCAACAGTTCATCTTTGTACTACGGGCCAAAGATATTCAATATAGCACCAACGGTCATGATTATACCAGATTCAGCCTTTGGTCATAATCATACCAAACAACAGTTCATCTTTGCACTACGGGCCAAAGAGAACATTCACCACGTGCCATAAAAGACACCGAACAGATGTATCGCCTTTAACCTATTATATCGCCTTTAACCTATCATCTGTTCAACAAATATATCACATCTGTGCCCCCGGCCACAGATATTCACAACAGTTTGATTTTTGGATGATTAGAATGATATAAATGATGAACAGAAGAAATAGGATAACAATAAGTATCGGAAGTTTACTTTGTACAGATTCAAATAATGTCCAAATTGTCAACATGATGTGGAGTGAAATTCAAGATCCACAATTCAGAATAACGGTTACAATTCAATAGAAAGGTTCACGTAAATAGGAAGGTTCAGTTGAAATAATGAAGTTCAATTATTATGGAACATATAATATTTTCAGGAATTATAGAAGCAATAGTTCCATAATAAATTTCGATTTAGGAGTATGAAAGAAAATAATATCCCTTACCGTAGCAGGTTTGATTAACAAAAGGTGAAGGAAATTAATACAAAGGTTTATTCACCAACAGGCGGCAATCCGCTCCGTAAGGTTATTCCCACAATTTAATAGAATTTGAGTACAAAGAGTTATTCACCAAACAGACGGCAATCCGCTCCGTAAGGTTATTCTCAGAGATTAATAATGAATGAATACGAAAGGTTATTCACCAACAGGCGGCAATCCGCTCCGTAAGGTTATTCCCACAATTTAATAGAATTTGAGTACAAAGAGTTATTCACCAAACAGGCGGCAATCCGCTCCGTAAGGTTATTCTCAGAGATTAATAATGAATGAATACGAAAGGTTATTCACCAACAGGCGGCAATCCGCTCCGTAAGGTTATTCCCACAATTTAATACATGGAAATAAAAGGCACGTCTTATGAGTAAGGAAGAAACAATATTATTATCGAGAATCAAATAATGATAATCCCTTACCATAGTATGTTTGAATAATGGAAGATGAAAAAGATGGTATCCCTTACCGTAACACGTGACTGGATATTGATTTAAATGAGGTTGATTAACTTGAACAGTACACGTATACTTATAGATCTTCACAAATACTCAAGATGACTTAAGTACACTTAGAGAGAACTTTCACAAGAAGTATTTAGAGAGAGAAAGAAAGAACAAGTAAGGAAGTTTATGAAAAATCCTTAAGTTAAGGCTTCTATTTATAGCCAAAAATCTTATCATTCATTTAATCTAAACCATTCATTTAAAGATCACCTTTTAATCTACACCATCCATTTCAAATATTATATTATCTTTAATCTACACCATTCATTTCATATCACCTAATAATCACCTAACTTTATATTATAAACAAATCAATTTAATTATTCAACAATAATTCACACTTTAATCTACACCATTCATTTCATATCACCTAATAATTACCTAACTTTATATTATAAACAAATCAATTCAATTATTCAACAATAATTCACACTTTAATCTACACCATTCATTTCATATCACCTAATAATCACCTAACTTTATATAATAAACAAATAACTTTATCAATTCAATTATTATGACTAATTGTTATAAATACAGTATAGTTAGCTCTTAGATATCAAGTCAATAAATTAATGAAATACAACTGTTTAAATAACATCATAATAGAGATAACAATAATGTAAAATAAAGCATACGTTACTGTGTAATGACAATTATTGATTCAATAATGTGAATTACTGTGCATATGTTACTGTGACAATTATTAGGTTCAATAATTTTAAAAACAGTGCAACAACAATTATTGACTCAATGATATAAAATACAGTGTAATGACAATTATTAAATCAATAATGCAAAATACTGTGTAACAACAATTATTGAATTGATAATATAAAATATTATGCAGTGACAATTATCGATGAAATGATGCGTAACAGTTACGGTGTCAATTATCAGACCAATAATATGAGACACTATGCAATACCGTGTGTTACTGTAGAGTACCGTGTGCTACAGAAAATACCATAAACTACCGTATGCTACTATTCTTTTATCACCGGTATTTTAACAGTTCCGTTGACTATTTTTATTTAAAAAGGTTACTTCTGTCGTTTTCTATATCCGACAAATATTCCGTTGTGGGGTCCACCAATAATTTATTATTTCGGCGCCGTCGTACGGCACGAATATTCCCCGACCAAACGAATATTCCCCGACAAAGCGAATATTGTCCGACAAAATAAAATTTGCACATAACATCCTTAACTTTCAATTTTGTTAATTTAACCCCTTACTGTTTCAAAAAAAAATATATATGAAGAAAAATTAAATTTTGTATTTCATAAAATTCGGGGTCTTACAACCTCCCCTCCTTATGAAATTTCGTCCCCGAAATTGACGTACCTGACATATCGAAGAGGTAAGGATACTTAGATTTCATCTCAGATTCTAGCTCCCAGGTCATTTCCTCAGTATCTTGGTTCCTCCATAAAACCTTAACTTGAGGTATAACCTTTGAGCGTAGGATCTGCTCCTTCTTATCCAGGATCTTAACAGGTACCTCCTCGTATGTTAAATCCTCTGCTATAACGTCTGGTTCTAACTCAATGACGTGGTTTGGGTCCTTCACATATTTACGTAACATAGATATGTGAAAAACGTTATGGATGCGAGACATACTTGGTAGTAGGGCTAGTCTGTAGGCTACGGTTCCTATTCGATCTAGGATTTCAAATGGGCCAATAAATCGAGGGTTGAGCTTTCCTCTCTTTCCGAATCTCGTAACCCCTTTCCATGGAGAAACACGTAAGAATACATGATCTCCGACGTTGAAATTTTCGTCTCTCCGATGAAGATCAGCATAACTCTTTTGTCGTTCTTGTGCGGTCTGTATTCGTTGTCGGATCATTTGGATCTTTTCGGTCGTCAAGCGTACCAACTCGGGTCCCAACAATTTTGCTTCTCCTACCTCATTCCAACATATTGGAGAGCGACACTTCCTTCCATACAATGCCTCGAATGGAGCCATGCCTATGCTTGCTTGGTAACTGTTGTTGTAAGAAAATTCCACCAACGGCAAGTACTTATCCCAACTTCCTTTGAAGTCTAATACACAAAGTCTCAAAAGATCTTCGAGGGTCTGGATCGTCCTTTCCGATTGTCCGTCCGTTTGAGGATGGTATGCAGAACTAAAACGTAGTTCAGTGCCCATAGCTTTTTGTAGACTGATCCAAAAGCGTGAAGTGAATCTAGGATCTCGATCAGAAACTATGGAAACTGGCATGCCATGCAATCTCACGATCTCATTTATGTACATACCGGCAAGACGTTCAAGTGAAAAGTTTTCTCGTATAGGCAAGAAATGAGCAGATTTGGTCAATCTATCTACGATCACCCAAATTGCATCTAAGCCTTGAGAAACTTTTGGAAGACCCGTCACGAAGTCCATATTGATGTGTTCCCACTTCCATTCGGGAACTTCAAGTGATTGTAATGGACCTTTAGGAACTTGATGCTCTGCCTTGACACGTTGACAAGTTAGGCACCTTGAGATAAACTCCGCAATCTCTCTTTTCATATTGTTCCACCAAAATGTATGTTGAAGATCTCGATACATCTTGGTACCTCCTGGGTGGATTGCAAACGGCGTGTTGTGTGCCTCCATCATGATTTTATGCTTTAATTCAGGATCGTTAGGAACACAGAGTCGAGAGTTGACTCGAAGTATTCCTTTCTCGTCGATTCTTGCTTCGGGAATGGCACCTTCTTGTACTTTCTTTATCATGTTTATCAGTTCCGGATCGGTAGCTTGAGCAGCTTTAATTTTATCGATTAAAGTTGGTTCTACTCGCACGTGAGCAATCTTCGAGCGGGTCCCTGGTGTCTTTAGCTCTATCTCCATCTTTTGCAAGTCGTACAAAATACACTTTTGTGTTGTCAGCAGTGCACTTGTACTTGCATAAGATTTTCTGCTCAAAGCGTCAGCTACAACGTTCGCCTTTCCCGGGTGATACTGGATTGTGTGGTCATAATCCTTTAACAGCTCAAGCCAACGTCGTTGTCGCATGTTGAGTTCCTTCTAGGTGAAGAAATACTTGAAACTTTTATGATCCGTATAGATATCCACTTTTTCTCCGTACAAATAGTGTCTCCAAATTTTCAACGCGAAAACGACTGCTGCCAACTCTAGATCATGAGTAGGGTAATTTTTCTCATAATTTTTCTCACATTTCCATGTTGCATAAGGACACAGCCTAGACCTTTGTCTGAAGCATCGCTAAATATGACGAATTCTCCCGATCCCGATGGTATGGTCAGAACAGGAGCTGAAACAAGTCTCCTCTTGAGTTCTTGGAAACTCTTCTCGCATTCCTCGCTCGATATAAGTTTTGTACTAGAACGAATGATACCAATATCTAATAATTAAACTTTTAACTCTTGGCATTCTATGGGAGCCATTCGGTATGGGGCTTTGAAAATGGATTTGGTACCGAGTTCAAGATCAATACAAAAATCAATTTCACGGTTTGGGGGTAAGCCAGGAAGTTCTTCAGGAAAAACGTCAGGAAACTCATTAACAATGAGAATATCATTCAAGTTTGACGTATTTTTGTTCAAATCAGTGACATGAGCTAAAAAGGCTTGACATCCGTTTTTCAATAAACGAATGGTTTTATGGCTAGAAATAACAGTTATAGATTTCAATGGTTTAGTTGCTTGAATTTGCATGACAGGTTGATTAGGAATATGAAAACTAATAATCTTATGGAAAAAATCAATTTTAGCATGATGGGTAGTCAACCAATCAATTCCTAAAATCACATCAAATTCATGCATCTCCAAAGAAATAAGGTCAACAAGTAATGTAAGGTTGTTGATTTGAACTAGGCAAGATTTATAAATAGTAAATGTAATAGGTATTTCTCCCAATGAGGTTTCAACTGATAAGACAAGATTTAAGTTTTCAATAGTCAAATTTAAACGTTGAGTACATATAGGTGAGATAAAAGAGTGGGTAGAGTCAGTATCTAACATGACATAGACTTCACGAGAATTTAAGAATAGCTTACCGGTTATCATCTCATTCGGTTTCTTGACTGTTATCGTCAAATCGAATCCCGAATACTTCATTCGGATCTTCACGTATTTCAACCATATGAATACCACTGAATAATTCTCTAGCAAACTGTTTCTCGTGTTCATCAACTTCATCAGTAGTAAGGTACCAATGATTTCCATTAAAATAGTATTTTCGATAGACTGCAGTTTCCACGATAGTGACTAACTTAACCTGAATTCCTCTAAATTGTAACGCCCAAAAGTATAGAAACATCATTTTTAAATAATCTTGAAAATCATAGCTGGAACACCATAAATCCCAAAGACTAATATGAAAAGTCCATATATTCTGATTCTTTGTTATAGAGCATAACCAGGTGATATCACTCTCCCAATTAGTGAGTAAATTAAAGGCAATAATTTCCGCAAGTTCGTTACTTCCTTTAATTGCTTCTAAGAATGGATCTGGAACGACTGTAGCAGAGCTTTCACCTTCATCCTTACTGGATAGAACACGCATAATTTTTGCCTTAGGCAAATGATTCAACTCTGAGTTTGTAAGAAGATTATTCGTCGCCTCTTGTTTTGCAGCTACATTTGTTTCGGTAATTTCATAGTTAACCTCCTGATTTTCAGATGCCATAATTAACTGTGGTCACAAAATAAATGTTAGTTCAAATAAACTGACTCATCTCTTCATGTTCCTACATTCAAATCGACTCATTAGATAATAAAATCTATTTTAGGTAGGACACACTAGTGACTGATTCTATTCGTCTCTCCCCTCCTAGTTCTACCCCAGATCTCCATTAAAGACCATATCCCTAAACTCTGATGCCAACTGTGACGCCCCCAAATCTGGGCCCACACAGCCCAAACTTGAGTCGTCAAAATACTACAACGAAATTATTACAACAAAGCACAACGTACAACAATACAGTGTATAATAATACACAACTGAGTCTTCACTATTATTGCCACACTATTTTACAAAACGTGAAGACTGTGATAACTATTCCTCGGACCCTCACTCCATTCCCCGGCTAGACCCTGTTATGTTTTCATCTCCTGTTGAAAAACAATGGAACAAAAGAAAGGGTGAGCTCAAATAGCCCAGTAAAGAATATCATGACTAAGATAATGACGAATAAATTATCATTAGTCTTCAACAGTTGAGTTCTTGATAGAATACAATAGACTACAAGGTTTATATCAAAAACTGCAGTTAAATTCTTAAACAACGTTCAGATCAATAATAGCAGCGGAATGAGTAATCTATTAGAAGAATATTGCAGACTATAATGTCCACTCGGTTCTCTTTTTAGGAAAAACATCATCAACTTTTATAATCTGAAATATCATTAGTCAAGATAATACAAATTCACAGTTCCTGATCATAATCATGCACATCAACAGTTCATCTTTGTACTACGGGCCAAAGATATTCAATATAGCACCAACGGTCATGATTATACCAGATTCAGCCTTTGGTCATAATCATACCAAACAACAGTTCATCTTTGCACTACGGGCCAAAGAGAACATTCACCACGTGCCATAAAAGACACCGAACAGATGTATCGCCTTTAACCTATTATATCGCCTTTAACCTATCATCTGTTCAACAAATATATCACATCTGTGCCCCCGGCCACAGATATTCACAACAGTTTGATTTTTGGATGATTAGAATGATATAAATGATGAACAGAAGAAATAGGATAACAATAAGTATCGGAAGTTTACTTTGTACAGATTCAAATAATGTCCAAATTGTCAACATGATGTGGAGTGAAATTCAAGATCCACAATTCAGAATAACGGTTACAATTCAATAGAAAGGTTCACGTAAATAGGAAGGTTCAGTTGAAATAATGAAGTTCAATTATTATGGAACATATAATATTTTCAGGAATTATAGAAGCAATAGTTCCATAATAAATTTCGATTTAGGAGTATGAAAGAAAATAATATCCCTTACCGTAGCAGGTTTGATTAACAAAAGGTGAAGGAAATTAATACAAAGGTTTATTCACCAACAGGCGGCAATCCGCTCCGTAAGGTTATTCCCACAATTTAATAGAATTTGAGTACAAAGAGTTATTCACCAAACAGACGGCAATCCGCTCCGTAAGGTTATTCTCAGAGATTAATAATGAATGAATACGAAAGGTTATTCACCAACAGGCGGCAATCCGCTCCGTAAGGTTATTCCCACAATTTAATAGAATTTGAGTACAAAGAGTTATTCACCAAACAGGCGGCAATCCGCTCCGTAAGGTTATTCTCAGAGATTAATAATGAATGAATACGAAAGGTTATTCACCAACAGGCGGCAATCCGCTCCGTAAGGTTATTCCCACAATTTAATACATGGAAATAAAAGGCACGTCTTATGAGTAAGGAAGAAACAATATTATTATCGAGAATCAAATAATGATAATCCCTTACCATAGTATGTTTGAATAATGGAAGATGAAAAAGATGGTATCCCTTACCGTAACACGTGACTGGATATTGATTTAAATGAGGTTGATTAACTTGAACAGTACACGTATACTTATAGATCTTCACAAATACTCAAGATGACTTAAGTACACTTAGAGAGAACTTTCACAAGAAGTATTTAGAGAGAGAAAGAAAGAACAAGTAAGGAAGTTTATGAAAAATCCTTAAGTTAAGGCTTCTATTTATAGCCAAAAATCTTATCATTCATTTAATCTAAACCATTCATTTAAAGATCACCTTTTAATCTACACCATCCATTTCAAATATTATATTATCTTTAATCTACACCATTCATTTCATATCACCTAATAATCACCTAACTTTATATTATAAACAAATCAATTTAATTATTCAACAATAATTCACACTTTAATCTACACCATTCATTTCATATCACCTAATAATTACCTAACTTTATATTATAAACAAATCAATTCAATTATTCAACAATAATTCACACTTTAATCTACACCATTCATTTCATATCACCTAATAATCACCTAACTTTATATAATAAACAAATAACTTTATCAATTCAATTATTATGACTAATTGTTATAAATACAGTATAGTTAGCTCTTAGATATCAAGTCAATAAATTAATGAAATACAACTGTTTAAATAACATCATAATAGAGATAACAATAATGTAAAATAAAGCATACGTTACTGTGTAATGACAATTATTGATTCAATAATGTGAATTACTGTGCATATGTTACTGTGACAATTATTAGGTTCAATAATTTTAAAAACAGTGCAACAACAATTATTGACTCAATGATATAAAATACAGTGTAATGACAATTATTAAATCAATAATGCAAAATACTGTGTAACAACAATTATTGAATTGATAATATAAAATATTATGCAGTGACAATTATCGATGAAATGATGCGTAACAGTTACGGTGTCAATTATCAGACCAATAATATGAGACACTATGCAATACCGTGTGTTACTGTAGAGTACCGTGTGCTACAGAAAATACCATAAACTACCGTATGCTACTATTCTTTTATCACCGGTATTTTAACAGTTCCGTTGACTATTTTTATTTAAAAAGGTTACTTCTGTCGTTTTCTATATCCGACAAATATTCCGTTGTGGGGTCCACCAATAATTTATTATTTCGGCGCCGTCGTACGGCACGAATATTCCCCGACCAAACGAATATTCCCCGACAAAGCGAATATTGTCCGACAAAATAAAATTTGCACATAACATCCTTAACTTTCAATTTTGTTAATTTAACCCCTTACTGTTTCAAAAAAAAATATATATGAAGAAAAATTAAATTTTGTATTTCATAAAATTCGGGGTATTACAATTTGACTATCGTCTTTAAGCTTATTCATACAAGTCACGTAGCTCATTTTGATACTAATTTTATAGATTTACTTAAGTAAATTCATTAAATATGTAGAAGCAAAATTTTCAATAAATAATTTTAAAATTTTTTTTACACTAAAAATTATGAAATTTTAGTAATTCAGAACAGAAAAATACAATAGTCCTATTTAAATGTTATAATATACTTTTGTGCATTTGTGAACAAGGTGGAAATATATAGCTAGCATGTGAATGCTTTTTATTACTTTATGTTTTGGCAAAGAAATTATAAATTGATAGATTAATAATACTCTCTACATTTTTTTAATTAGATATGAGTTCTTAAATCAATTTATAAAAAATTACAATAAATTAGTTGAGATTTATTCGATTTTAATTATATATAAACAAAATAGTTACTGTACTACTAATTTCCATATTTTTATTCTAATGGTTTGAAACTCTGAAATCAATAAATAAATCAGAATAAAAGAGATCGAAGAGATGTATTTACTCCAGCCTCCGGATTGTAATTTCCAAATTTTAACACCTTCAAAGTAGTACGTACTATTTTATTCCCTCCATTCCGAACTCGCAGATCGCGGATGAGAAGAAATTGAAGGTGTAGTCGATCAAAATAAGAAGAAGAATCCGAAGGTGTTGATCGAAGAAAAGAAAAATGGTGCTGGTATCGGCTGTAAAAGAATATGTAAATCGTATGTTACAAGATATTTCAGGCATGAAAGTCCTCATCCTCGACTCCCAAACGGTACCCAATTCTCACTCATTTATGCACACACATAATATTCATTATGCAGCTTTTTTTGTCAGATTTATACTGCTGCACTGCTTCTAAATTTTATAATCTAAATATTAGGTGTATTATGTTAGATTATTGATAAGGAGATTCAGTTCTTGCAATTTATAGTTAACATCTAATGATTTTGTAATTGGACTTTGTGGAATTTGTTTAAGAGGCTAATTGGGTTTAATAAGAGATTTGAAATGAAATTGGTGTGGTTCTGATTACGGGGTTTTGTGTATTTTGTTTGGTGTTGTTTAATCAGTATTTTGTGCTGTAGTGTATTTTCTTGAGTTGTTTTAGAATAAAAGTTTGTCATTATTTGCCATTGTGGAGTATTTCTCTTATTTCCAGATTATGATTATATTTTTCTTATTTTGGGACGACCCTAAAAGGGGGTTCACTTTGATGAAAAGTTCTTATTTTCTTCTTAAGATGTCCCAAGAAATTTCTAATATGAAATTAAGGTGTCAGTTAAATAATGTGGTATTTAGGCGAGTTTTTACCCCTTGGCCGTTGCATATATGAATGAAATTGTCTCTTTGGGCCATCGGGATAAATGATCTGCAATTTCAGTTTTTTTTTAATTGTATAAACATGGATAGATTTACGGTATGAATACCGATTCATCGGGGTGAGCAAAAACCCTAAATTGGCCCTGAAACGGCACAAAAAATTGACCAAACCGCACAAGTGGTTTCGACGTGTACGACTGTTTTAGAAGAGTTGAAAAATCACATTTGCGGTTTGGTTTCGGTTTCTGCATTCTACCGCACCGCACCAATAATGGCAAAAAATGACGCCGTTTTGTTTTGTTTTTCTTAAAAAATTACATGGCGTTTATTATACTTTTCTCCTGTTTTTTGTTAGCATAGCATTAACTTCTACAGTTGCTTCTCATATGACTATTAATTGTAGTTTTGAAAATTTTTAATTGTGAATTTTATTTAACTAATCAAGTTTCTTATTGTTTGATTGTCGGTGACATTTTTGTAATTACAGAGTTTCATTATAACGCAGATGAAGATGAATAAATTCAATAGTGATGGTCTTTTTGTATAAGCAATACACTATTTACTTTTAAGTTATAAACAACTATTCGCCATAGTCTTACTTTACTTCTTCTTAATTAGCTATTCTAATATATTCTATACACAAAATGTATGCTCTTGAAAATTAGGTGATTTTTTCGGTGTCTGTATTTTTTAAGTCCTAATTTTTTGCATATGTTCAATTGGTTTTGAAACCGAAACCGCATCAAATGAAATCGCACCGCACATTTTAAAGTCACACTGCACCAATTACAAGCGGCTTTATGTGCAGTTTTGGATTTGTCAAACCGCACCTAAGTGGTTTCACGTACGGTTTGGGTTTCAAACCGCATCATGCTCACGCCTACTAATATATACTTTTCAGTATGCCTAGTTGGATTCTATGAGCTTATTTTTATAAGATAAATATGGTTTTGAAGTTGGGATTTTCTTGACTTGTTAACAAATTGAAAGAAGTGCTGCAAAAAGCATAATAGCTCATGTGGCATTTTAAAAGAGGGTGGGCTATTGGGTCATATGCTTGACTCTCATCATTTTCCAAGATATTGGATATGTGCCGGGGGTTGGTTCCTATCAACCTTGTGAAATTAATAATTACTCCCGAGAAATCAAGTTTTCCAACTAATCTAACAGTCTGTTTAGATTAGTAAGAAGGTAGAAGAGTAAATTATTATAATTGTTTAACTTAGGAGGGAAAGGAAGGAAAGTCAAGAATTGTTTCAATAAGGTGAAGAAAGATACTAAAAGTCTGGTAGCAATGAAAGCCTCACTTTCTTGATACATCATCCTGTGATAAGTAACTACTTAAATAACTGATAGGAAAACAGTGGGAAAAGAAGAAACTATCTTAAGGGAAAAAGGGTTGATATATGTGCCACATGCTTGCGTATAAGTTATAGCCCCTGTAGTGTGATTCTTTAAATTTTATAACTAGGGAAATTAATAGTGCACTATTTTTTTACTGAGTGGTTGTATTCTGATAAATTTAGATTATCTTTGATGGGTTTATCGAAGTTCGCAATTTGCAGGTTAGTATTGTGAGTGTTGTGTATTCTCAGTCAGAACTTCTTCAGAAAGAAGTATTTTTGGTAGAACTTGTAGATTCCATATCCAAGTCAAAAGAACCAATGTCACATCTGAAGGCGGTATACTTCCTGCGACCTACATCGGGAAATATTCAGCATATGAAGCGACAGTTGGCCAATCCTCGATTTGGAGAGTATCATCTTTGTAAGTTTTGTAGTATAACTGTGAGAGAAATGTGCATATGAAATTATTTTCTTGGAACACACCGAAAGTATTCCCAAGCACTATGCATGCCTCTAGTACATGATTTCAGAGCAAAAGTTATTATCAACTTATCATTTTTACTCTCTAATGAATGATGAGTTCTTCCAACTGCTCAACAAAATGCAGCTACTATTTTTAGAACTAATGTGCTATATTGATTAAAGCCATATTGCTATTTACAGTTTTCTCCAACATATTGAATAATACTCAGCTGCATATTCTAGCTGATTCGGATGAACACGAAGTTGTCCAACAAGTTCAGGTAAGTTCCTTCTTCTAACCACATATTACTTTGACCAGACAATTAGTTGTTCATCCTACAATGGATATTTCTATAATAATTAACAGCTATACACGAATTGAAACTAAATTTGTTTCAGTTAATTGTAGTTGAATCCTTCTTGTAACCATATAATATATGTCCAGACACTTTGTTGTTTAACTTGTTTGTGTACTGGCTATCTACCTAACAACCGATATTTCTAGAATAGAGTTTACTGATATACTCAAATTGAAACTAATTTTGCGTGGATTAATTATAGTTGCAGAGATTAATGTAGTTTGCCTCTATCATGCTGAGGTCATTCTAGTGCGATCTGTTTATTGACTTTTATTTTTCTTTCACATATATAATTATATACTGCATATAATTCCAATAAGATGGCAGGGTTTTGAATCTATTTCTGTCCATTCATTCATGGATTGAATGTGCTTTTGTTTTATAGCTAGTTCTTTTTCTTGCATATAACTTCAGAGTGCATACTGTTTTTAATGCAATCCCATCTGTTTGTTCAGTGAACTTGTGCGTCAGTTATCTTAACATTACACAGTTCTATATACCATTTGTTTGTAATCTATATTAGAAAACACTAAGCATGATTATTCTCTTGTTTCTGCAGGAGTTCTATGCAGACTTTGTTGCAGTTGACCCTTACCATTTCACTCTGAATATTGCATCAAATCACATGTATATGCTCCCGGCAGTCGTAGATCCTTCAAATTTACAGCACTTCTGCGATCGAGTTGTCGATGGACTTGCTGCTATCTTCTTGGCATTAAAACGACGACCTGTGATTCGGTATTCACGTACATCTGATATTGCTAAAAGAATTGCACAGGAAGCAGGGGTGAGTAGACACAATGTTTGTACTTGCAGTTTTGTTTATTTTTCTTAAATACTCCTTGGCTATGGTCTTCCTCCAAAGATTAGAAGGTTTCTACTTTGACTAGTTTAATTTCTGAAGAACTTGATTTATTTTATTAACATGGTTATTATCTTGTTCATATGAATTAGTATCAGTGGGTGCTCTTTCTTTTGTTGGTGTTAACATCTGTTAGAAATTGATTTTTTCCCACTCTTGGATACACAGAAGCTGATGTATCAGCAGGAAAGTGGCCTATTTGATTTCAGACGCACAGAAATTTTTCCTATGTTGCTAGTGATTGATAGGCGAGATGACCCTGTCACTCCACTACTGAATCAGTGGACATATCAGGTACTTTTGGGATCCTTATGACTGTAAGCTTGCGACATGTATTGTCGCTGCTTAATTTCTGGAGCATTGTTTTGAAGCTTAACAAATGATTGAAATTTAAAAGAATGCAGCTCATTCATTATATTGATTTTCGACAGGCAATGGTTCACGAGTTAGTAGGCATTCAAGACAATAAGGCAGATTTAGGAAACATTGGAAAATTTTCGAAGGATCAACAGGTTAAGTTTTACTCTCCTTGTTACTAACCACCAAAAGAATAAAAAAGGGCATCCTTGCACTATCTATATGTGCCGTGAATAATGAATCCTTTTATTGGTGTTTATGCTTACAGGAGGTAGTGCTGTCATCTGAACAAGATGCCTTTTTTAAAGCTAATATGTATGAGAATTTCGGAGATATTGGAATGAGTATAAAGAGGATGGTGGATGAGTTTCAGCAAGTTGCAAAAAGCAACCAGAATATCCAGACAATAGGTTTGTGCCTGGAGATCTCTATTATTTATTTGTTCATTTATCAATCTTGTACAAGTATTGCCTTTGTGGAGTGTGGACATTGTTTAATCGTCAACTCTTTGAGTTCTGCAGAAGACATGGCTAAATTTGTTGACAACTATCCAGAATATAGAAAAATGCACGGAAATGTTTCAAAGCATGTAACCCTGGTTACAGAAATGAGCAAGATAGTTGAAGAGCGAAAACTCATGTTAGTTTCACAAACAGAACAAGAATTGGCTTGCAATGGTGGCCAAGTGGCAGCATTTGAGGTTGATTGGTTCTTTATATAATTTTCCAAATATTGCCTTTTTTCTCTTTAATCTATGATTGACATCTATATAATTTTCGAACTGTCACCGTAATTAGACATAAAATTCATTGTTTATAACTCTGTTAAACAAGCCCAGCTAATCTTACACCAAATCCTTCAACCCAGAGTTCAAAGGAACTTAAGTTACTGTACTTTTGAACAATTTAATGCACTCATAACAGTCTTAAAGCTTCCCCTTTTTGGTATCAAATCGAGAGCCAAACCTTAACAAGACCTTTCTTAGATGTATTATAAACTCACAAATGCCTATTTTCTTCCCAATTTTTTTTCTGCAAAAATCCAAGTACTAGTCTTAGCAAATACATTTAAGCCCTTCGTACAATGTTTCATTAAAACTAGTAATATTATGTATCCATGCCTTTCCTGCATCATGCAAAGATAATGAAAGATAAAATTACGAAAGATGGGCTGGTCAATGTGCATACTAAAGATACATATTATGGTTTAAACTATTGGTTGATGAAGTTAATTTTTACTTTTCATCTTTTGCTCAAAATAAAGTTTGAGCTGATGAGATTTATTTTCCAGGGTCTCATATGACTCACAGTTTATTTTTGTATTGAAAATTGATTTAGCTGAGAAGCTCTTGTTTTCATGATGACACTTTTTAGAATTAGTTGCTCATTCTTTATTTGAAATGAACCAGAGTTCGGGTATCAGTATAGTGCTCTCTTGTGTTTATTTTCCTTTGACATGGATGATGGGACTTGGATTAAGAACTTCAATAATTTAATTTATAATCAAAGAATGCTTAAAATTCTTTCTTAATTTTATATATTGTATATCCTTTTGACATTGACTTTTTGGTATTCTTTACGATGTTGATTTTGGAAGAATGAAATATGTTAATAACTAGTATCCTTCAGATCACGTGATTTTTGTTTTCATGTTTGATATGTAAAAATATGTTAACCAATGTGGCACCAAGGGGGTGCTACGATATACAAAACGGAGTACCAAAAAACAGGAAGACCTCAGATATGTTTGTTCTTTATGACATATTTGTTTATATTTTCAACGATGTGTAATTGTACGTCGTTCTCTTTATGGCATGTTTTATATTTATAATCAATAATATTAAAATGTTGTGAATTAGTGTATAGTGAGTATCCTCATGGCCTCATTTGTTACATGTGCTTCTGTACAGGCCGTGACGAATCTTTTGAACAATGAAAGTGTCTCTGATGTTGACCGTCTACGCCTTGTCATGTTATACGCTTTGCGCTATGAGAAGGAGAGCCCTGTTCAACTGATGCAGCTGTTCAACAAATTGGCATCTCGATCTCCCAAGTATAAGCCTGGGGTAATAGAACTTAGACTTAAATTTACATCTTGTAGTCTAAGTGCCTTGCATCTTATGCATTATTCTTTGTATCTGCACATTTGTTGTTATGGTCTGTTCACTTGTGTTGAATATAAAATTATGAGAAAGAAAAAAAGTTGAGTTAAAGTTATATTTGATCACGTTAACAATAATTCTTTTTCTAATTTAAGTTAGCTCCTTTCTATCTGGGATGTCTCAAACTACGTGAGTTTATTCTATACTAACCTTTCATCTCTCTATCCGATTATTGTAATATTTCTATCCGGTGGTTGTAAGAAAAAATAAAGCACTCATTACACTAATTCTAATTATCTGCTTGTCAAACCAGCTTACTAAAATTGGGTTGGAGGAATTATTAAGAAATTGACCTAGATTTTCTTATCTAATACAACAGTTCCCACTTCTGTTATTCCTTTTTCCCTTCTGAAGGAATCTCTGGTTTTCTCTGATAGACTGCTAACATATACACATTTTGAGGATTTACCATCACTTAGAGGCTCAAATGGATTGTGACATTTACTGCTCTAGTCTGTAAAGTCTATCTATTTACACTAAATTGACCAAAATAAAATGGCAGCTTGTGCAATTCCTTTTAAAGCAAGCGGGTGTTGATAAGCGAACTGGAGATCTTTATGGGAACCGGGATCTTCTGAATATTGCTCGTAACATGGCTCGTGGGATCAAGGTTTGGCTTGCAACTTTGAGGTATAATTTTTTTTCTTGGGAACACTTCTGCTAGGTGCTAACGATTAGTTTCCCTTACTAACCGCAGGGGGTTGAGAATGTGTACACCCAACACCAGCCTCTTCTATTCCAAATTATGGAAAGCATTACCAAGGGGAGGTTGAGAGATGTGGACTACCCTCTTGTTGGAAATCACTTTCAGCAGGCCAGGTTTGTGTTTTGAAATTAATCCCCCTGTTGCATTTCCTAGTCGAGCATATTTTTATTTTAATTTTTTGTACAACTGTTTGCATCCATAATATTCACAGTTGTGCAATACTCTGCGCCGCTAGTCTTTATTCAGTATGATCCTGATAAAAGCAAGATAATGGTTATGGTTCTCTGTTATATTTGATTGTGAAAATAACCTCTTCAATAGTGTGATGGGATGGCATCTAGCATGGTGTCTTTCGCAAACAAATATTGACAATGTTGCAAATATTCTACTTCTAATATAAAAAGAATTGGATGAAAATATATATGCACTGCAGATGGCCGGTCATGTACAGGTCACCTTAATTATGCTCTGTGCTCTTATGATATCGCCATAATGAGGCTGGTAAGGTACCAGTGAAGGATCTACAGAAGGGCAGGTGGTTACAGCCACGTGTATTGCATTTATATATTTTTTAGAATTTTTCAAAAGCCTTTTGACTTATCTCTCTACAAGATGTTTTTGAGTTTCGTAAGCACCCAATATATATGCTAATATAAATATATATCAAATAAGAAAGTTTTCTTGTTCAAACCATGAATGTTCATGTTCAAAGTAAGGATGAAATTAGAAAACAAAATTTAGGGTTGTTCCTCATAAAAAATGATTAGGGTTTGTTTGCATAGTTTTTTGCTCGTGACTTGCCTATAATTACCAAACCACCTTTGTTGTTGTCATTGTTTGTCAATATACTTTTTGAATGCTGCATTATGGAGGGATTCACGTGAATTTGAAAATGAACATCCAAAATCTTTTAATCACAATATTAGTAAACTACTAAACCAAAGTCTATGGGTAAGAAATATCACAAGAACAACTAGCCTCACAGTAGGGAGGAAGTAAAGTTGATGTGATAAAAAATAGTAACTGGAAGTACACAACATCAAATTGAAGAACGGACAAGTATAGGTCAAACCACATAGACTAAATTAATTTCAATGTTCCCCTTAATTACTATTCCAAAAAAATTAGAAATAAAAAATGGCGGAGATGATTAATTAACTAAATAATGCAAATTAAAAATTAATAATGAGAAAAACTACCTAGGAATCTGAATCTACTAAATACTAACATAATAATTAAATTATTCATTTTCTTAATTAATTTCTAATTATTTTTCATTCCCTTTAAAAATAGTGATTCATATAATTAATATGGACAAACATAAATTATGAAAATTTAAGGATTAACTATAACTCATCAAAATTTCATTGAGCAAGCATGAATTATGAAAAACTCATATCTTAACAATAATCTATCAAAATATCGCAATTAATATAGAACCAAAACGAATTATGCGCGAAGGTAAATTGAAGGAATAAACAATTAGACATTAATATCGGAACGGAAAGAATATATTAATATGCAATACTTAATTTCATCTTCATCCTAGATATTAAAAATTTAGTTATCCATGGAATTCATAATAAAGAAAAATAAAATTAAAACTACTAATATAAATTGCATGAAATAAAATAAAACTAATAGAACAATAATCAAAAAGAATTTTATTAAATTAATAAAGAATGTTGCAAGAGTTAATTAATGAATACTCCTGACTAGTAATTCAAAAGCTACTGCGGAACAAAAGAAAAAGTAAAGACTCCCTCCTTTGACTACCGAAACTAAAAGAGAGAAAAAGAAAATAAAATATATCCCTTTTCTCTAAAAACAAGACTCCTATTTATAGAGAAAATAAATTGAACCATAATTTAATTTGGAATAACTTGGACTCTTCTTTCCTTTTTGACTTCAACTTCTACATGGTAATCTTCCAACTCTTTATTGGAGTCCAAATAAAAATCAACTTGAAAGTTTCTAGAACTCTTTTTTCAATTCAACTTCAATTATTTATCTATATCCTGCAAAATAAAATAAAATATATTAATTAAATAAAATAAATATATAAAATAATAAAAATAGGAATATTAAAATGTATAATTACGTGTCTATCAAAAGTCTCACAATAACGAGTACAAACTCATGCACTTGGGAAAATTGAACTTGTGACCTAGAGGTCTCACAGCCTCAATCTTAACCATCAAGCTAAGACCTCATTGACATTTGTCATTGTTTGCTGAATATATATACAATGCATGAACTTCACCCCCACTAGATCTATATTCTACATTCTCTGTTAGGAATTAATGTTCAACTTTTCAGCACTGGGTTCTAATTTGACTGTTTCACGCGGGTGATTTGTGGATCTTGGTGTAGGGGGTAGTGAATTGATGCATCTAGATGGAGCCACACCTACTGCTTATTGAAGATTGTTCAACTCTTTATTGATTGTTTCCATCTATGGATGTTTATAGTTGGATATGTTTGTAGGCCTCCTCATGACAAATCATTGATTGGTTCTTTCAAGCATTCTGGCTTATCCTTTTGTGCCATTGAATAATTTGCAACCTCCTAAAAAATTAAAAAAATGAGAGGTGGAGAGAAGTGAGAGTGTTACCACTGAAAAGAGAATTCTGTGACTCTTTCTGTTTTTCAAAAAATTACATAGTGATGTTAATATGGCAAGCCATTTCTCTCATAAATTGGTTTTCTTTTGACCCTTCACCCTTTAAAATGATTTCTGTTGAGTCCACACTTTCACCATCATACCAAACACTTGAAAACGTGTAAAAGCATTTTGGGAAATGTCTTCTTTTGACACAAACATAGCCTTAATGATACAAGAGAAAAATTGGGTATCAATGATATTTAGTTGTCTAGTCTAAGTTGGTTAGGCGATAGAGTTACATCCTAATTTAGTGTCAACTCTTTGTGATGTTAGTTTTTGTATTCAGTCCTATTAAGTGTTTCAATCCCATTCAGTTTCTTTCATAGAACTTATTACTTTTCTAATAAAACTTGCGCTCAATTGTGTGAGGGAGAGTTTGTATTGCCAGCTAGTGTATCCTTGTGCGGGTGCCTGAAACTATCTTTTCTTCTTGTTCTTTTCCATGCTCTCTTGTTGCCTTAGGTGGATCATGTCTTTGCTATCATCTTCTCCTTGCTAGTTTTTCTAGCTTATTTCCGGGCTTTGGCCCTTCTATCACAACAAAATGTTGTATGTTGAAGCCATGCTAATTCTTATAATAACTTGTATGCTTGGTTTGTCCAACAGTGCGTTATGATATACACAACACCAAAAACATTCATAGTATTGTTCACTCGCATTTGTCTTTGCTGGCAGGCCACAGGAGGTGGTGATTTTCATTATTGGTGGAACAACATATGAAGAATCACGTTCAGTTGCTCTACAAAATGCCACCAATTCTGGGATTCGTTTTATACTTGGTGGTTCCGTGGTTCTTAATTCTAAGAGGTTCGTTAGGATATTTACCATAATTTAATGTTTTCTTTGTTTTACTTTTACCTATACTCCAAATATCCCGTACAAAACCTATTGTTTTGGCTGTGCATGTGTAGGTTTTTGAGGGACCTTGAAGACGCTCAGAGAATTGCTCGATCTAGCCCCAGTGTGATTTGAACTTCAAATCCTGCCTCGGCTAACCTCTCATCCAAGGGCATGTAAATATGTATTTCTGCCGGTTAAATGTGGTCTTTGTTGTAGTAGCTGGTAATAGCATACTTGTATCAGAAAATATAGCTGCTTGATTAGAGATCGATCATGAGCTTAGCTCACCCCAGGACTATATGTTCACGTCATAAGTAATTTTGTAGGCCTTGTGAATGTATCCTATATGCTTCCCCCTTCTTGAAATCAGCTGATTTTGCAAGGGTGCAAATATGCAATAGATGTACACAATTTTTACAAGTTTCAAGCCTTAAATATTGTGTGTAGATTGTGTGCTTTTTGATATTTTCATATGTTCAAGTTTTCCACCTTTTCTTTCTTGTAATGGTTGGGGATTGGAGGTTTAAAATATTGCTGGGTTTCTTGTTCTAGAAAAACACCTATTTTTCATTTGAAGAAGTGATGAATGTTTCTTGTGATATTGTGGACCGAGGGCTGCGTTTTGTGAAGGAGATGCTCCCTTTTGACTTTTCAAAGTGATATATGTTATGTTTTTCTCTTTGCTTAATAAGAGATTGGCTAGTTTTTCTCTTCGCCTTTTACATTGGGAAAAAAACATTTTCAAAATTAAAATTTAAAATCTTATTATAAAAAGTGTAATGAATTCGTTTAAAATTTTAAATTGTTGAATATAATAATTAGTGAAATTAATTAAAATATCTACGAATAACTATACCTGTTGTTCACTCAATTTTTTTTTCATATTGGTGATTGAACTTTTAATTTTTGCAATTAGGTGATCAAATTTTTAATTTTATCAACTTACGTTTAATTGGACATGTCGTGTTATAAATTGAAGATGTAGAATGTTGACTAAGCCAATCAATACTTATGTTATGTGTAATTAAAAAAATATTATTTTGAATATATATATTTTTTACATTTAGTAAACATCAAAGGGTAAAAAGTTGTGAAATTTATGACCTTTGTATCCTTTGATGTTTAATAAATAAATGTGAAATAAATTACTTAAAATAATATTTTTTTTTAATTATATATAAGCATTGATCAACCTAGTTAGCATTCATTGCATGTCTAATTGAACGCAAAGTGAATGTTTTAAAAAAAAATTGATCATTTAATTACAAAAATTAAAAAAATGATCACCGAAGTGAAATATGTCAATAATTTATGATGGCAATTTGTATTTAAACTTTAAAAATAATGTATACAATTGTATTAATTGAAATTTAATAAACTTAAATCCATTTTAAATTTTAACTACAAAAAGTCAAAACGATATTTTTCTTTTTTTGGGAAAGGGAGCTGGTATTTAATTTTGTCACGAACACAAACAGTTCGTGACATGCCGACGTCCATTATTGAAAGACAAGCAAGTTGAAGACATAGTAGTAGTTATTTCTGGTTTCTACTAACAAAAGTGCAGTCTTACTTACTAGAAAAGGAAGTGTTACATGCATAATATATGCTGTATATGGATTTGATAAACAAGTTCTTAAACGTGTTAACCATTCCGTTCTCAAGTGTTAACCATTCCATTTATACGTTATTATTCCTCTTCATTTTTGTGCCACCATTTCACTTTTTCAAGCTCTTCCTCTTATGTTACGTTGACTCTGGAAGAATAGAATGAGTGAAAAAATAAAATATAAAAAAAAATGGAATGAAGAGTTGAATGATTCATTTTATTTTAAGTAAAATAAGTCATTTCATACCTTCCATCAATGAATAAAATTCATAAATTTAAGAAGAATGAAAATGGTCCATTTTATTTCAATAGAACACCCAAATATAATTTTTTATTTTATTTTATAAGAATGAGTCATTTTATTTTTATATTCATTTATCAAATTCTATCATTTTTGTCTTGTTGTTTTTCCCTCTTCTCGGCTGGAATAAAAAATGCTTATTTGAAAGAGAACTCGAAGTGGTCGTTTTAGTCCGACTTCTGGGTACGGTATTACTTAATATAAGGTCGCACGTGGCCAAAAAAGTTGTCCTCATAATCGTCACCAGCGCTTCGTCCGGAATCCGCATAGCTAATTTCATTTTGTCTAATAAAGCGAATAGTTCTTAATAGAATTTTAAATATGGCATAACAGAATAAAAATGAAAGAAGAACTAAAGTTCTTATTTGATTCTTGTGACTGCAAGACTTTTAACAATGAAATTGGAAAGAAAATTTTAGCAATTCAAACGTGTTAGCCATTCCATTTATACCTTATCATTTATTCCTCTTGATTTTTGTGCCACTATTTCAGTTTTTCAAGCTCTTCCTCTTAGTGTCGTGGCTTGCCGGAAAAGTTGTCCTCGTCACCGGGCGCTTCAATATCCAGAATCCGCAAAACTAATTCATTTTGTCAAAATAAAATGAATAGCTCTTAACACGGCGTTTATAAATTCTAAATACAGTGTAACGGAATAAAAATAAACGAATAATTAAAATTCTTGTTGGATTCTTACGATCGTAAATTTTTTAACAATGTAATTGGAAAGAAAGTTTTAGCAATTCACTTTCGTAGCTTTTCTTACCAAAATTGAAAAGTTTTGGTGAGGAAATAAATTGTTTAAAATGAAAATTTCATATTACGAAAATACAACAAAGCAAACAACATGGCTGACATTTTGCTCTTGCCTACCTAGTCCTTTTTACAAACTTCACTTTCAATCCAATATTAGACATTTTTGTTTTCATTTCTTTTGGTTTTCTTTACAACTCACAAACAACATAATGGAAAGGAATTAAGTACAACATTTCAAATCTTTCTTTTCACTTATCATCCAACTTTTATGTTCTTTTCTTTTCCTTCAAATTAAACTCATAAACATGTTAGAATAAATATAATCGTTCGTCAAAAGAGGAGCATGCTTGGCTATTGGCGCAAGGAGAGAGAATCAACTGCGTGAATTTGTTGATAATGCCCTACTTTGGGAGGAGTTATTCCATACTACTGGAATATGGTTAATGTTTATTCCACCCTCTCACATGAGGGTAAGTTCCACACAGGTTTCACCACGTGTAGATCCCGCTTTCATATAAGAGGATGGAACAAACTATAACTATGCTCCAAGAGCATAACATAATATCTCCTACTTTGGGATCTCCAGATGTTATAGTCATTCACGCTGATGTAGCTGACATTGATGACTGCAAAACACTGGCGGGATCAAACCATCAATCATATTGGCCAATGCATGTAACATAAGACAATTGATATTTTCAACGCAATATCATGTTAAAAACAAAATTATAAACACGCTATATAATTGTGTAATGAATATGCGTCCGAAAAAAAATATTGGGTTAGAAATTCCTAATATGACTGCCAATGTGTGAAATTAATCTTTTATATTGCTTGTTCACGTGTATTAATTATCTTCAAGGCACCCTGTTTACTCTTGTTTTGGTTACTGCTCGTGCGGTAGATCGTCTGGTGAATAACGCTGGGCAAGTCAATTCTGTAAGGTTGAAGACGTTGGCCATATTACTGATTTCAGGGCCCTTATGGTAAGTACAATATTTTGTTTAGACCATGTTCAGCTAGCTAATTTCTTAGCATTCTAATGTTGTTGCTGAACTCATGTAAGTATGTTGCTCCTTTTCCTAATCCACTGTCATATCCTATGTATCGGTGTCACTTAATGTGTATATATTTAAAAAGTTAATTATAAATAAGTAATTTATATTACACTTTACACAATATATAACATGAGACGATAAACGAGACAAAAGACATAATTCAAAATTAATCGTAAATAAAATAGTTTACGTTATACTTGAGAACCTTGACATCGATACATAACATGATTGCAGTAGATGAAATAAAGGATGAAATAGAAAATTTAGACTTCTTGTTGTTAGGTGAAATAAATTTTTTATTTATTTATGAAGGGAGTACTAGTTTCACTAGAGTGCACGTCTGTGTGCTATTGTGAGCATGCCTTAATCTTGTGTTTTTTAATTCCATATATAGGGAGAGAGATCCTAGGCCACTTGGGCTTGTGGTGAAAGATTCTCCTGGGCCTTAGTTCGGCCTATTTCATATAGTACAATCGTGCCTTTTGTATTGAGGTCAGTTGATGATATTATATCCTAATGCGAGCAATTTTATTTACACAGGTCTATTTGATTTCTTCCAAATTTTAAAATTAAAGTTAAATATCATTAAAAAAATCTAATTTTTTTATTAATTATCCATGAATGATTAATTACTTAGCTTTGATTTTTATTTATTTTTATGCATTCATGCTAATTAATGCATTCGCATATACTCTTTAACTTTAGAATATTTATTGAAGTTTTTTTTTTGACATATGTCACTAGATGTTGAAGTTAAATAAATAAAGGCATAAATTGTGAATATATAATTCTGATAAAAAACTATAGGGTGTTTAATTTACTCCCATTACTAATTTTTTTAGTTTATTTTTTATTATTTTGTGAATTTTTATTTGATATTTTGAATCAGAATAATTAAATATATATTTGATACTATTAAAAACAAGGACATTATAAAACAATTTGAAGAAACAAAATCTCAAAAAATAATTTTGTTTTGATTTTTATTTGAAATTTATATTTGATAAATTTTATTATTATTTTTTTAAATTTAATTATAAAAAAGATGATTTTATCTTAGAATGAGGTGCACTAATTTAAAGAGAGACAAAATTCTTAGTGTACTATATATAGGGTCCATCATAAATAAAAAATAGATTTTATTTGATATTGCCTCATTTACTTAAATTTTTATTTACACGAAAAGTGTATCTAAGTTATCTTTTATGGGAAGAAGAAGAGAGTATACATTAGTAGTATAATTTAATTTTTATCGCTTTTAAACTGTGAATTTAATTAATTAGGCAAGCAAATTAAGCAGCAGTGTTTTTTGAGACATTGTGGATTGAATTACTTGGGTGGGATATCAAGATTTGAAGTGCTTAATTTTAAAAAGTCCAAACAACACTCTTTATGTACGTGGGGCAATGCAATGTTGAAAGGACTGGGGTCAGCTGACCCCAAGGAAATTATTATGTTTTTTATTATAATTAATTAGTTTTTTTTTTTTAATTTGTAAAGATTAACCGAACCCACCGAAATTTTATGATAAATTATAAAATTATCCCCCCGTGTTGACACTGAATTACAATATAAACGTGAATGTTAGTTTTTCTAATGGCATATTCAATGTTGTAAAACTATCCCCAAAACCAATTTTAGTAAAAATTAGTCTATCATGTTTATATCACGTGAATTTTAATAGACAAAATAATTAATTTGTACACTATTAACACAATAAAGAATAAATTGACTATTTTGCGCATTAAATATTTATAATTTATTTAGATTAAATGAATGAAATGAGTAAAAAAATAAAATAGAATGGAGGCTGGAATGATCTAAATGAGTCATTCTATTCAATTTTTTAAGGAATAAAATTCATTAATCTGGAAAGAATGAGAATGATCCATTTTATTTCAATGGAATAATTAAATACAATTTTTTCATTTCATAAAAATAAATCATTATATTCTCATCTTCATTCCTTCAATTAAACGTGGCATTATATAATACGTACATAACTGGCTAATTTTGAACAAAAAATTAGTTAGAAGGGACAATTTTATAAAAATAATTAAAATATTATTTATGACATTAAAAAAATTAAAACATATTAACGTATACGTGTCAACAAAAGAGAATAGTTTTGCCGTTTATTTGACCTTTTATATATTTTTTAATATATTGGGTCAAATGAGTGTGATATATTAAATAAATCTACTAGCCAACGTTGAAGAAACTATTTATGTAAAAATACTTTCTTTTACATTTTTCATACCGTTGTGGTCATGTATATATTTTGGAAATTGATATTTTGATAATATTTTTTGATATTTTTATATAAAAATTATTGTATTTTTATGTAAAAATATTAAAAAATACTGTAAAAATATTGATTTACTATATTTTTGAATGGATCGAAAGACTATTATTACAACATAGAAATTCCAAAGAATGTGCAGAATAAGTATGTTCATAGTGGGGGAACATATGCATCTTGCTAGTTATTGTGTCAAACATATATCTCATTACTAAAATTTACAAAAGTCATTACCATGAAAGTTCACTCTAAAACTTCCATTTGGTGAATATATATATATATATATATATATATAGAGAGAGAGAGAGAGAGAGAGAGAGAGAGGTGTTTCAGTCAGTTTTTTCCCTGTGGGAAGAGTGGAAGGGTGTGCCAAAGCGATTGTGGATGGCGTTTGCCAAGGAAAGAGAGATGTATGTGACCGAGCCAGCATGGTATAAAGCAACCTATCTGGTGAAGGTGTTTTGTCCTGAGGTGATTGATTGGATTAGCTGCATGCCATATACCACTGGTCCTTGATCTTCACCCAAAGAAGCATTGAGCAAAAAAAAATCTTGGTCTGATCACTAGGGCAAAGAATCTCCTTTATCCAGAAACAACTAGAATAACAAAAAAAAACTTCTCTCTCTCTCTCTCTCTCTCCTTTCCTTGTGGAACTCTTCTCCATTTTCTATTTTCTTTTTTTTTATATTATCTTTTGGCTCAAGTTATATGTTTTCATTTCTACAAATACACGTATATAATTTTATTTTATTTTGCATATTAATTAATATGTTATTTTTCAATTTCGCCTCTTCTTATCATGGATATTACGACCTTGCTTTTTATTTATGAATACTATTTTAAAATAATATATAAATTTTTCTTGCAATAATTTGAATGTTTAATCTTTTTTTGAAGCAGTCTAAATCACTAAAAATATATTGAAACTTTAACATATTACAATAATGAAAAGATTACTGTGTTACTAAAATTATGAATGAAAATTGTTTTAAACCGATAGATATCAAATCAGAAAGAGAATCAATCGTAATAATAACTAATAAATATTAAAAATACATGAAATACAGTCAAACTCCATAATAAATCGATAGAGTAAATATATCTAAGCAGTTTTTTAACACAAACAACAAAATAATAAGTTATTACGATGATCCCACATTCAAATCTAAAAATATTTGTTATCGACAATCATCACAATGGAAAATAGTAATTCCAAATAAAAACCTTCAAAATGTAATCTTAAAAAATAAAATTATATTATTTTATTAAATAATATTAGTCAAATTTAACTAAAATATCTAAAGACAAATAAAATTTAAAGTCTGTTACGCTGGTAACATTAACATGAAAACATAACATATAGTGCGACACACTAAATAATTTATTTAGAGTATCACTCAAAATGATATAATTTTGTTTAATGAGTATATTTATAAATATGGTGACATTAACGAATATAAAATTAAATAGAAATATTTATAAATATGTCACTGATCATTAACTTAAATTACATCCTTATGGTGATCCTCTAGATAAATTATACAATGTGTCACGTTAGATGTTATTTTTTTTTATTAATTACAATTTCTTCAGTTCTAAATTATAAATTCATTATTGACATTCAAAAGTCAATTAAAGATATTTTTAAATTTAAATTAATAAAATTTAGTAAAAATTATAAACAATATATTTTATAATTAGTATTTTAAATATTTATTATTATTTTATTAATTAAAATTAAATAAATCTTAATCTACTCTAAAAATAAATAATGATTATTTATTTTATATTTTAAATTAGAGAGAGTATTATTAAAAAAATAATACTATTAATAGTTTTCTATTACAAGTGGGTGAGTTTGCCCTAATCCTTCACTATATAAATCATCCTCCGGGAGCTATCAAAATGTCTCCATATACTTCTGTCTCGATAACTTATATATTCATTCAGTCTTTCTCTCTCTTCCCAACCCTTACCCTTATCTCTAATCTAAGGTATCTATCAAACCCTGATTTCTTTTCATCTCTTTTCAAATAATTTTTTTTTTGTAAATATTTCAATTTCTGTTCTATGTTTATCTGGATCTGCTTTGTTCTATAAGCTTAGGATATATTAATTTGATTTTAGTTTCTGTGTTTTATGCACGAAATCGTTTATAGATCTAATGGGTTTTCTTCTTTTTTATTAAAATCTTTCAATTTGATCGATTTGGATTTTCATTTTTGTTAGTGAAGCTCTTCTTTTGGGATAATATTAGCTGTACTAGACTTTCCTGTTTTGGACCGATTGGGTTTTATTGGGAATTTGGGAGACTTGATCTAAAAATTAAATAAGATTTGAATGAAGCTTATGTCTCTCTAATTTGAGAAGAAATAAAGTTGATTATTGTGAAAAGAACTAAAGTTACGATTTTTTAGCGGGTTTTTGATCGTTTTATTAACTGATTTCTAACCATCTCAGGATATAAGTGCTGTAGTTGATTAGTTGTATTTGTATCAGACTGCTATGGTTTTTTCAATCCTCATAGTTATGGATGCTAGAATTTATATGTGGGTTTTGATGGCATTTGTTATTACTTATTTCAAATGTTAATTCAGATATTTTTTATTTATTTAAGTCTTTAAAACTTTCAGTTATCAATGAAAAATGAAAATCAAACATTGAGGTTGAAAAAAGTGGATCTTTTTTGTTGAAACTATGTATACATTCCTGTCCTCGGTATAATATTTTTAAATCAGTTTTCTATATTACCCATTTATTTCTATTCTTAATATAGACACACTGAATATTTATGGCGTAAATATTTTTTGTTTTTAGTTAGGGGTCTCGCCATAGCATATATCTTTTCAAATATGTTCAGCTGCTTGTGTAATATATTATTGTCAAATTTCATTAAAGGATTGACCAAGTAAATTTAGTTGGTGCTGCAAACTAGAACTCTAACATTGCCGTTATGAAATTTGGGATTTATTTTTACTTTTATGGTGTAGATCGTCAATTGTTATAAATTCAGATGTATGACGAGGATTTAATCAAATCATTTGTTGTTTCTTTTTGATGTGCTAGCAAGTAGTTAGACTGCACAATTATATGTTCAATTTAGTTTCTTTTGTATTATGAGTATGAAATTTGTTAGGACTTATTGTTTTGAATATGTATGTATTAGAGGTAGCTGAGTGTTTTTTATGCACTTGTTGAGCTGAGATTTCTTTTCCTTTGCTTCAAGCAGATATTGTTTATCTAATTGTGTTCTAAATAAAATAACCTTCAACAATTGTAATATAATAATTAACTCTAGCCTTGTAAGAGGTGTTGACAGCGGATAAATATTTCAGTTATTGAATTAGAATTTGTCATTTACATGCTTATTCCTTTGGATATTTGGATGATATATTTTATAACTGTTTTTGGACAAATATCTATGCTGATATCTGCTATTAAGCAATCATTTGATATTTAAGCCTGTTTCTTATGTCGCTATTGGTTTCCAGTATTTTTATCAGGTCATCTGCAACATTTTCAGTCAGCAAAAGTGTAGGTTTGTAAGTTAGAAACTTCTTTTATGTCTGAACGGGCCTCCCTGTTTTTTTCATCATTTGGGTTACTTGGTGAGTATTGTCCTTTATCAAGAGACAAGGATAAAGTTGGCTGCATGCATCTTGAGGCACTTGAGGGATATAACAGACACTGTGAGGGTTGCCAGCTTAAGCGGCCTTTTCTAAGGAATTTTTCCCCTGTCAAAGAGGAGACCCTTTTGGAAGTTGACACCTTTTACCTTCTTTGATATATTTGTATCTGAGAAGCAAATCAGGTATTAAGATGGCTTTGCAAAATATTGGTGCTGGGAACAAGGATGATGCCTTTTATAGGTATAAAATGCCCCGTATGATAACAAAAATTGAAGGCCGAGGAAATGGCATCAAGACTAATGTTGTCAACATGGTTGATATTGCTAAGGCCTTGGGTAGGCCTGCTGCTTATACCACAAAGTATTTTGGCTGTGAGCTTGGAGCCCAATCCAAATTTGATGAAAAGAGTGGAACATCACATGTTAATGGTGCCCATGACACTGCAAAACTTGCTGGCCTACTCGAAAACTTCATCAAGAAATATGTTCAGTGCTATGGATGTGGGAACCCCGAAACTGAGATAATAATTACCAAGACACAGATGGTTACCTTAAAATGTGCTGCATGTGGTTTTTTGTCAGATGTTGATATGAGGGACAAGCTCACAACCTTCATCATCAAGAACCCTCCTGAGAAGAAGGGGGCAAAAAACAAAAAGGCAATGAGGAGAGCTGAGAAAGAGCGGTTGAAGGCAGGTGAGACTGTGGATGAGGAGCAGAAGAAACTGAAAAAAGCTGTAAAGCAGAAAGGCACCAATGGTGTTTTAAAGGATGCATCCTCCAAGGCATCAAGCAAGAAGCAAACAAACGGCTCTGACGAGGACAACTCCCCTACCAGAAGCCAGGCAGATGAGAATGAAGCAGTAGCCAGCAACGAAGATGATGATGATGTCCCGTGGCAGACTGATACTTCAGCTGAGGCAGCTAGACAACGGATCCAGGAACAGTTGAGTACTGTTACTGCAGGCATGGTTATGCTTTCTACCACTGAGGAGAAGCCCAAATCAGGAAAAAACTCCCCAACACATGAAGAGAAACCCAAGGTCAATGGACACTCTAATAGTGCTGTTAAATCTGTAACTCCTCACGAGAGTCTTGTCTGTGAAATTAAGGATCATCTCAAAAAAGGTTCTCCTGCAAGCCGGCTCAAATCTTTTCTATCCACTCTTTGTGGCAATTCCCAGCAAGTCATGGAAGCCATGTTTGAAGCCCTGTTTGATGATGCTGGAAAAGGCTTTTCAAAGGAGGTGACTAAGAAGAAGAACTACCTGGCAGCTGCTACTCAAGAGGAAGGGTCGCAGCTTGTCCTACTTAACGCATTTGAGGCCTTCTGTGGGAAAGCTAGCCCTGATGTGGTTAAAGAGGTGGCCTTGGTTCTGAAAGTGCTGTACGACAATGATGTGCTTGAAGAAGAGTTTATTGTGGAGTGGTACAAGAATGGGCTGGCTGGCAATAATAAAAGCTCCCTCATCTGGAACAATGTCAAGCCATTCGTGGAGTGGCTTCAGAGTGCTGAATCAGAGACCGAAGATGAATGAATTTAAATTATTCCTTTGTTTCTGGTACTTTCTCTGCTTGTGTTTACATTTACATTTACATTTACGGGTTGTGTGGTCTGTCATCTACTATTTAAGCACGTAGTACTGCTGGTCAAGAACTTATTTTCTTCTTTTACTTTGTTATGCTTGTGTTCTAAAACTGGATATGCCCATGTTATTGTTGAGGAATAAAGTCCATTATTGGTTCAGGCTCAGTGTCTTTTGATAATTACTCTCTCCGTCACTGGATAAAAGTCTTTATTATTATTTTAGATAGTCCTGAGTTAAATGTCTATTTACCTTAAATAATTTATATTTTACAATAATTTGCCTATAATACCTTTGATATTAGTTGTCATATTTATATTTTTTATGTATATTTATAGAAAATAACTAGTCATGTGCAGAATTATGCAATTAAATGAAAATTTAAATATGAGCAGTTTTGTTATTTTATTCTCTTTTTTAATATACTCAAAAAGTCAACTGAACTTTTATTTTGGGACGGAAGGAGTATTATTAAATATATTATTTGAGATTGTGATCCACCTCTGCATTTTAGTTTTATAGATTAATTAATTTGAATTTTTGTTGGGTATGGATTTGGAAATGACAATTAACCTTGAATATCTGCTTTGAATAAGCAGTTTGGAGATGTTTTTATACCACACCTAAATTTGGGATCAAGGAAATTAACTCCCTCCATCTTTTGGATACTTTCTGAAGAAATGTTTACTGGTATTATTCTCATTGTACTTTAGTTTATGTTTGTGTGTTCATAGAGCAAGCAGAAAGTGTATCAGATTCTCTATTTTTTCAGTGTCACTGGAGTATAGAGCGTGAAAGCCTAAACTTATTTTATGGCAGGCATTAACTAAACTTTTGGTTTACAAGTTAAGAATTCTAAACCTACAGCATTATCTTAAAATTTGGTTTATAAGTTACCATTTGGTGGGTTCTCCCTATTCTTTCTTTGCTCAATATCAAGTTAAAGCTGTTCACCCTTTTCCTGCTTTAAATATGTTATCTAGTTTATTTTTGATAAGAATATTGAGCAGTTTGTTGGGTTTTTATGTTAGGTTTCTCGTCTAGCTACTTACTACCTTCATTTCGTCATCCTCTTCCCCATAATTCTACCTTTCTTGTCGTTGTCGTGGATGTAAATTTGAGACCCTTAATATATTTATCTAAATCTTAAACTTTTCATTGTGTTGAATATTTTTGAATTATATGGTGTTTCTGTTGATAATCAGGTTTGTGGGGCAGAGACTCTTATTCCTCATTATTTTTCCTTTTTGGGTTGATGTTACTTCTTCTCCCTTTTGACTTGTTTGGAAGTTTGGTTTCAAAGGTCTTTTGTAGCGTTTGAAATATCCAACTCCCCCTTAATTTTATTCCTTCATTAATGGGTTGAAATTGGGTCTTTGTTGGTTGCAGAGTACTTATACTCTCTCCTTGTAAATAAGTTTGTGTCGATTTTGAAATTTAAATTTCTTTTATAAATTAACTTTAAAAAAATTAAATTAAATTTTTAATTTAAAAATGAAGGAAGTTCTTCATATAATGGCAACTCAGAGCGTTCAAAGCATCAATTTCTCCCACATTTGAGATTACTAGATTAAGGTGCACGGCATATTATATTTGTATAATAATGTATACATGAGCTACAATTCACATAAGATCGATAAATTCTACTAGATTTTGATTTAAATATTTGAAAAATAATATACATATCAATAAATATATTACTAAATTGAATTACGAGCAATGTATAAATTTATGCAATAAAATAAAATAAATTAGGGTGACATGAGTCTTAATTCTTATTTATTCTTATTTATGTACATACGTCACAATGATAATTCGGTAGAAAACTTTTGCAATAGATACCATTACTCTAAATATTACTTTTTTGAAGATTTTTATTTGTAAATTTATAAACTTTAAAAATATTTTTTTTCATATTTATTCTTAAATATAATAAACTTTTATTTTAATAATGATGACATAGGAGTACAATCCTGATATAAGATTAAACTTGGCAAAAGTGGCCCAGCTCGTGGCCCGGCCCGGCCCATCTAAAACACATTGGCTTTGGGTTTATGTTTTTAAGCCTTATAAAACTTTGGTCTTTTTGACCCAATCCAATTTTGATCTGATCTGTTTTGGCACAGCCTACGAATTGACTAGGGATGACAACTTTTTGATATAACACGGTAACACAATACGAATATAACATAAAATAAGAGAATTAATGTTAAGTATAAATAATTTTTGTGTCATAAATAAATCAACACTTTTAACACAAAATTTAAATAGGTCAAACACATATTATTAATAGGTTGACACGTTTAACAGGATTAGATACATTTATTTAAAATAATTTAAAAATAAATATAATATAACATTATAATTTACCTTAAATATTAAATTTTAGTTTTCTTAGTTATTTTTTTTAATCTTGTTATCTTGCACTTTGTTAAATATATATTGTTGTGATGAATAAATCACATGATTATTCAATAAATAAGTAAATAATGTTTATTTTTTATTTAATAATTTAAATTTTTGTACTAAACTGGTTAAAACAGATTGACACGTCTAATACAATTAATAAATAAGTAATTGTTAATATTAAATATCTTAACATAAATAATTAAATAAATAGCATTAATGTTGATTAATTTAATATAATACTTATAAAGAGACACCACGCGATTCACTTAACACGACACACGACTGACCCCTAGGATAGACCATCCTATTTATCAATAACATTCAAGTTTTAATTCAATCTACCAAAACAATCAACTATGTAACTACAATTCTACTTATTTCTAGTTTCTATTTGAGTCTTGTTATAAATAAAGACAAATTTATAAAAATAGTAAACACTGATATATATGCATACATGCGAAAAGTGGGAATTAAGAACAGGGACGGAGGAAGTACAAGTCTCGGGAGACTTGGACTACCCTGAGATTTTGGGGAACAAATTAAGCATACGAAATTTTAACATTTTTATTTTAAGCCCCCAAAATTTATAAAAAATAGAATATAAATCGATACTTTTTCCAAAAATTATAATAACATACTTCTATTCCAAATATAAGAGTTATTTTTATTGATTTAAATTTATTTGAAATATAGGCAAATTCATAAATTTATTACTCTTTACATTTTTTTGTTATCATTATACGATTACACGAATATTAAATTTTATGATTTCTCTTAACTCTACTTTAGGTATTATAAAGGGTGTATATGTACTGTATACAAAAAAGAGAAAAAAAATCTTTATTTGAACCGATAAATATAAATATAACTTATTTTTTAAAAAAAGTGTAAAAGTTTGGGCACTGGTCCATCGTGGACCATGGACCTCACTTTTTTAACCAAAAAAAATAGGATTTTTTAAACTAAAAAAATCTAATTTTTTTTAGCCTAACTCAAATATAGCCCAGCCTATTTGGCTTATTTTATCCGTCGCCAATTTTATTAAAAATATTATGGCATTTTATATTATTATAATTAAAAAGATGATTATTTTATGAAATAATTTTATTTACGACTAAAACTTTTTATGAGACGGTGTGAATGACAATTGTGGACAAAAAATAGTACAAGCTCATCTGCGAGTTGTACCTCAACACACGTACACAGAAGACAATCTGTCATGACTCTTGAATGGATGAGTCCTTCTCCGACAATCAGTTTTGACGACCGATCGTCTCACTCTTTCTCAATTTTTGACATAAGTGGAGTCGAGTGTGGGATTGATGAGATCAGCAATCAAAACGTGAGAGTTTTTACAGTATTAAGAATGACCGATCACCACTTCAATCGCCATTTTCAGTTGTCCCAAAAATTTTATGAACTGAAAGCCTCACAACTCTGATGCCATTACACCGTAATATACACAAATTCGTTTCGACAGCTCTTTTGTTTTGTTGCTTCAGCCCATCTACTGAATCCGGGTACTTTACTCGCGACCCAAAAGAAAAAAGGATAATTAATTAATTTGGATATTTGTCATTTTTTTTATGTCTTTTTAGAGATTTATTTCTTTCTTTCTTTTTATTTGTCATTTATAGATTTAAAAAAATTATTAAATACTTAATTTATTATATTATCTTTTATAATTAAAGGCTAATTTATTTCTCTTTCATCTTTCTAAAAGATTTTAGAATGTTAATATTGAAATTTTATACTCTACTCAATTTAATTAATTAAATAAAATATTAATTATATTTTTTAATTTATGTTCATAATCTTAAAAAATAGATATTCTTAAAACATATTTTTTGTGGCATCTAACAAATTTGAAGTAATCTAGTTTCTCTAAGACAGCCACAGACGGTTTCTCTTTCCTATCTTATTCACAATATCTATATATATCTATCTCTACTATAAAGCGATGCTCTTTACTTGATCTTGATGATTTCAGCGGTGATCTTATGTGACATTATCTCTTTTTTTCTTTTGTTTTTATAAGTTTAATTATATTATTATTTTATCTTTTTTATATTATTGGTTTTTTATCTTTTTATTTAATTTTTTTAATTTTATAAAATTATTATTTTACTTCATATAATTTAAACACACAAAACGTATGCTATCAGAATACTAAGTATCTGTGATACTTGCCTATTGTGAATACCCCCCAATCCTAGTTAGGATGCTCACACTTTCAACAAAATAAAATTGATGTGATTTTTTAAATATATGTATATATATATATGTATGTATGGGAAATTAATTATTTTATTTAATTTCTTTCGTTGATACTCTATCTATTCTAATATATTAGTCGTTTTAAAGCTTATCTCTATATTAATAGAGGTGAGTTATATCAGTGAATCAAATAATTATAGGTGTTTTAATATATTAGTTATTCTCTTTTATCTAAGATAAAAAATTATCTATATTTCTATGATATCTCGAATTTTTCTCGTCTTTTAATGGATATTTATTCTCATAGAAACACTACTTCAATAAAAACATGAAGGGACAAAGATAAAATTTGAGATCTATATTAATTATGAAGTAATGACATTCTTAATATGTGTATTTTATGTTAGAACGACTAATAAATTAAGAAAATTATTTTTTTCACAAGTAAAATTGATATTTTCACAAAATTTATCACACATGAGTATGAAATTTATCTATTATTCATGTGAAAGTGAACTTATAAAATTATTGAAAAATATCAATTCCCTAAATTAAAATGTAGGGAATATTTTACAATAATTTCTTTTACATAGATATGACATAAAAAGTGTATTCATTATATCCTATCAGTATTAGAGACAATTTGAGATTATTTTTTTTGGTAATTTATTTCACATAATTTATCCATCTTCCATAAACCTGCCGATTGAAATCAAAGTTGCAGTTTTGAATTTATCTGTAACACTTCTTAACCACCGTTATGTAAAATATGATATTTTTATTTAATTTAAAAATATCATTTTTCTATATATACACAACTATAATCAATTATATAATTAAAAGTATAAATTTGGTTTCACCAATTTTTATTTCAATTTTCTTATTATATTAGCATTAATAATACTAACCAAATTTGTATTAATTAAATACTATCCAATTTTTAAAATATTTATATTTCTAATAAAAATAGAAAAACGAAAGATCTTTTTAATTCATATTCAAATTAATATAATTGCAATACAAATGTATTATAATTAAATATATATTATCCAAATTTATAAAGTATTCAAATAACATCCAATTTTATGTATTAATTAAGACAATACAATTATTATACTGTGTCATATATTTCAATTTTATTTTAATTTTTGTCCAATCAAAGTATAAGAGAATACATTATTTATTTTTGTGATTACGTGATGTTTATTATGAGATGAGGTGATATATTCCAAATATTTTATAGTTACAATTTTTTTTCCAATTGATATTAGTACAAACTTGGTTTAACAATTTTTTTTAGTTATACCAAACTTATTACAAGATTTTTTTAATAGCAAATCTATGTAAGAAAATAAATTTTAGCAAATTTTATATAAGATGATTTTATTATATGAAAATTTTAAAATACCGAAAATATCTTTTAACATATAAAACAATTTAGTTATATTAATATTAATAAAAAAATTAATTATTAAATGAATGTCCTAACTAAATTTAAAATATTAAAATTTAAAATTTTATTACATAATTGAACTAATAATATACTTGAATTTTTATGAAATATATTAACTGTAAAATTACTTGAAAATTAAAATAACTCATTACTAATTAATTATTATAACTATATTAAAATTTATTAAAACTTGAATTTATAATTTTTTTGGATTAGAGTTTCAAGCAAATATTATCGATATAAACACTTATATATAAATCTAGTATAAACTTAAATAAAATTAAAATATTTATTTTTTCATAAACATAACTCAACAAATTATACATTCAAATGTTTAACTTAATAATAATGATCGAAATATCCTACAATATATTTCAACAATTTATTGTATAAATAAATATTAAATATTTTAATAACTACGTCGTGGATAGTAATGTAATTTCGCTTCTTTGCCTCTTCTCCGACCTCTTGACGCCACCTTTCCCTCTCTGTGTCGCGCTATATTACAGACACCTCACTCCCTCTCCTCACTTTTTTTCTCTATAAAACCAAAATGTATGCGTTATGCAGCGACAGAAAGATAACCCATCACTCCCTAAGAAAACCCTAAAATTCAAAACTTTACTTCATCACACTTCTCTCTAGGAAAAATGGCCACCGACCAGCAGCTCCGACCGGTAGAACCGTCCATTTGGCTAGCCTGTGCTGGCTCCTTCGTCCAAATTCCGACCATTGGCTCTAGGGTTTGCTATTTCCCTCAAGGCCACGCCGAGCAATCGTCGTCCCCTCCTTGTTTATCTCCTCTTGTCAAGTCCCGCCCCATCACTCTCTGCCGTATTTTGGCCGTCAATTTGCTTGCCAATCCGGAGACAGACGAGGTTTTTGCTAAGATCCAGCTTGTTCCGGTGCCTCCCCAACTTGATCGTCCGGTGGCTGGATGGAAGGATGATGAAGAGAAGGAAATTGTGTCGTTTGCGAAGGTTTTGACTCTGTCGGACGCGAATAATGGCGGAGGGTTCTCGGTGCCGAGGTATTGCGCCGAATTGATTTTCCCGCCGCTGGATTTTGGGGCGGACCCTCCGGTGCAGACCCTAAGCGTTAAGGATGTACACGGCGTTGTTTTTGACTTCCGCCATATCTATCGAGGGACTCCGCGGCGACATTTGCTGACAACGGGATGGAGCAAGTTTGTGAACCATAAGAAGCTTGTCGCCGGCGATTCGGTGGTGTTCATGCGCAACAGCCGGAGCGGAGAGAATTTTATAGGAATTAGGAGAGCTGTGAAGGTTATTGGTGGTAGCAACTGGAGGTGGAATTATTTTGAGGAGGAGAGAGGAGAGAAGGAGGGGTTTTCTATGGATGTGAGGGCTAGGATTCCGGCGGAGGCGGTGGAGGAAGCTGCCGAGCTGGCGGTGAAAGGGTTAAGTTTTGAGGTGGAGTATTATCCCAGGCCGGGTTCTGCTGATTTTGTGGTGGAGGCAGAGAAGGTGAAGGAGTCGTTTGGTTTGTTCTGGACAGTGGGGTCGAGGGTGAAAATGGCAATGGAGACGGAGGACTCGTCCAGAATGACTTGGTTTCAGGGGACTGTTTCGTCTGCTACGACACCGGATAATGGGCCCTGGAGAGGCTCTCCATGGCGGATGCTTCAGGTATAATTTAATATACTTGTTGCTTCGTAATGACATGTTTTCAATTGACGACTTTATTATGTGGATTCTGATAATTAATTGTTAAAAATGTTATAACATATCACCAAACATTATCACCAAGCATTGCTTACAAAATGAGAGACATTTCATTTAATATATGTTTGTTAGTCAGTGAAGTCAATTTGTTTTTATTAATACAATTGCCATATTATTTTATGTACTACTACTCCCTCCGGCCGGAAAAATTATTCCATCTTTTTGGAGGAGAAGCAAGTGAATAGTATACCCCTCTACTCAAAAGTACAGTTTCTTATGGTTTAAGTACTTTTTTGTCCACAAATGAAAGTCCAAAGGTACACAAATCAAATATAATAAAGACTAGTTTACCCTCAAAAATATACTTAAATGGGGTCCACTAAATTTAGAAAAGAAAATTCATTAGTATAATTGCATAAGGTCTCCACTATGGATTAAAGTGGTACTTATTTTATTATTTTTTCTCTACTTTTAATTTTTTTTTGTGTGAAATATGAATTTTGGACAATCTTTTGAGGACGGAGGGAGTACATTATTTTGGAGTTTTAACATTATTGTTAACTGTACATGATTGTCATTGTAGCGTTTACGTGGATTTCGTAAAATCTATGTTATAGTTTGTTTAGTCTTTTCTTTAAAATGTTAATGTGGCTGTCTATATTGTTCCTTGGAATACTTATATATAGTTAGAGATAGTAGATTTACCTTCTACTCCACTCGTGTGATCCATATATATTTTATAGTAATTTGTATCTTTCTGTTATGATTCTTCTATGTTGAAGGAATGCATTGAAGGCAAAATATGTCTTGAGCTGTATTTATCTGATTTGTGGGAATCCGGTTTGTCGTCATCTTAGGCATAACCATAGCACAGTAAGATATGAAGGGCATGTTTTATTATTCATCATTATTGTTTCTATAAGGCTGATGAAGTTGGATATCGACGTGATAAGTAATGTTGAGTGACGACTTAGGAAGGGATGAAATTTGGTGGACTTGGGTTGTGCTTGGCATTTTCCCACCGCCCATCATGACTCCAGGACATAGGACCTGTTAATTTGTATGTGTGCTCCACTACGCCTACTTCTATAATAAATAAACGTGTGGAAAGCAATAATACCCCTGAAGTAGTGTGCCTCCAACCAGAAGGGCTATTGTTTGTCGTCCTTTGTCGTTGCATGAGAATATGATACTGTTGACATTACAACCCATTGTCACTTCCTTGGGGCTGATATAGTTATCTATTAACTTTTATTGTACAACAACTTATAGCAAATCACTGAAAGTTGGTGTGCTTGGGGTTCCCATTTGGTGTGCCCCACGTAGTGAACATACATCTCCGAAGCCCATGACGACTACAAGTTATCTTCCTTTCTTTGAATTTTCCCTTTTCTTTTTTAGTTTTTTTTTGTGGGTGCAGGGGAGGGGGAGGGAGGGTAAGGGGAAGAGAGAGAGAGGGATTGATTGATTTGTGTGTATTGTCCTGCTGGGTTTTGTATATTTTAATATATTTGTTCTAATTGAGCAACACATGACCCTTTCAATATAGACTATTATTATGGAATGTATATTACTAAATGTTAGAAATCAGAATCAAGGAAAATTATTAAATGATAGAATTAATGATACTTTTCTCCCGTTTCTTAGATGTATATTTTTTTCTATTAAAATCATAGAATCAATATTTCTTTTTTTAAAATTATTTTAATATTTTGTTGATATGTACTGAATTGAGGATGTTACCATGGAATGTTTTAAGATTTTTGAAAGGCTTAATTCCTTAAAAACATTATTTTGAGGCTTTGTAGAGTACCTAAATAGCCCCCCTTTGTCTTGCAAAGATATGCTGCTTTGTTTTGGGGTATATTCGGCTTAGATTTAAAGGTGTTTTGAAATCATATTTTATATATATTATTCTTATTAGAAGAAAACATTTATATACATTATACTTTCATACTTTTATTCTTTCAGCATGTATATGTTTATTTCAACTAAATTAAAATTTTCCAAATATAATCTATAACGATGTATCTACTCATCTTTAAATATGTGTTTAAATTTGAAAACCTCCAAAACAGAGGGGCTGAGGGGGCTAATCTTTGCCGGAGGGTCACAATATTTTTTGTGATGAAGACATTGAATAGTTTCTTGATTAATAATTGCGAGTCCGGGATTAAACATATCTGGTTAATGATCCTACATATTATTTCTAGAATGGTTATATGTATGTGTCTGTCTATATATATATATATTTGGGAGCACTATCCTTTCACATGTGAGTGGCGTCCCACCCTTTATGTTCAGAGAACCTTGCGGAAATATTAATTTTTTTTGCGGAAATATCAATCCCCTGTTGATAGGGAACTGTTGATAGGGAATTCGTGTTATAAGCAGACAACTTATAAATAATGATTAAACTCTCTGTTTTTTCATGCTGTTTTGAACTTTGGCTTTGTTGTTTTCAAGAATCTCTCTTTCTACAATTGTGATCCTTCGTCTTAAAGCATTATTAAGAATTTATGGAGATCTATCTTTGAATTTGTTTTTGGTGTAGTGGTCAATTTTGTTTGTTTTGGCCTAGAGGAAGGAATTATGTCTTGATATTTTATCTCAATGTTCTAGAAAACACTAGGCGGACCTAGGTAACTGATCTATCTTTGAATTTGTGCTTGATAGAGTATTGGTCAATTTTGTTTGTTTTGGCCTAGAGGAAGGAATTATGTGTTGATATTTTATCTCAATGTTCTAGAAAACACGGGCGGACCTAGGTAACTGAGTGAGCTTTGATCGCCTAGGCCTTGTAGGCGACTAGGTGGCATGACGCCTAGGCCTTGCTTTGAGCACCTAAGGTGATTTCTCCCCTTATGTGATCTGCAATAGTTTTCTTCTTTCCATTCTCTCTCTTCGAACACCAATCATCTTCTTTTTTTTCTGCTTTTCTTTTTGGAACTTTGATGTTGGGTCGTAGGCACCACCTAGACCTAGTTGGCAAGGTTGAGCTCGCATTGACGTCTAGGTCTAATTTTTAGAATGCTGCTTTTACTTGTAATGAAATCTTGAAGTTTGTCTCCTGCTATCTTCTTTTTGTTTTTTCTTGATTTGGTTCCTTGCTGAGACATGGGTATACAAATGACAATTGTCGAAAGATACGCTCTCAACATGCCTTGGTGGTGAAATGGTAGACACGTGAGACTTAACATCTCGTGCTAAAGAGCTTGGAGGTTTGACTCCTCGTTAAGGCATAATATTAAGAATTCTAATTGAAAAAGAAATTCAGTACAAAAGTTCTAATCAAATCAATATCTGTCGACCTTCAAATGAATCTAGCCGCTGAATTGGCTCTCTTCGTCCTTCTTTGCTGACGATATCACCATTTTGTATTCTGTTTTTGCAAATTGCAAGGGACAATCCTTTCTTTTCCTTGCTAAAGGCTATTTCGACTCTTCGTCATTGCTAGATGATGTAGGACATATTATGGTGGATTGTATATTAGATAACAATAACAGTAACAGAAACCTAGGGTTTAGATCTACTCATAAACCACTAGGGATTTAGGGTTCAACTCCGCGTCTATTACCCTAGAAGGAGAATTATCTCTGCGATAATTGGAATAACTGAATAATCAAAATAATCAATAGCGTCCTTAATCTGAGAGTACATCAACCTTTAAATAGGAACAAATCCTAATTCAATTAGGACACAAAACCTAATTACCCTAAAAATATTAAATGACAAAACTACCCTACTAATTAAATAAAACACTTAAAATATTAAAAGTATCCTAACTAATAAAATACTATATATCTCCTAAATTTACAACAATTCCATAAATAAATAAAAAACATTAAATCTATGAATAAATACTTAATAACTTGATCTTGATCCCCATCATTTCTCCCCTTGTTGGAGAAAACTCGACCTCGAGTTTTATAGAATGAGATAATGAACCATGAATTCTTCTTCATTGAAACATCTTGGAGTACCGTTGGGAAGGTAGCTTACAAGAGAATCACTTTTGCATTTAAAGGCGTTTGAAATAGATCATGAGGAATGATAAACTCAATGTGATTAACTTGGTTTGAAGCAATTTCTTGAACCGGCTCCTCTTTGACAACAATCAACTCAATATCAACTTCAAAATCTTCCTCAATCTGTTGTTCACATGCAATCTTTGACTCAATTTTATCTTCAATAATGTCCAATGGTTCAACTAGTGGAGTTTCAAGGATTGTCATAGACGCGACACAACTATCTGTAGTTTTGGAATGGTGAACATCCTCTTTCTCTTGCTCTTGCGCTTGCGTTTGTTCTTGCTTTTTCTCTGCTCGAATATGTGCCAGCAAGTTAATTAGGTCATCTTTTATAGAAGAGATTTCATCCTTTATAGAAGAACATCTAGAACCAATTTCACGTGTAGCCTTTTGAAGTTCCTCGGATTTAACTTGTTGACGTTTTTCTGCTTCAGCTTGTTGACGTCTCTCTATCGCAGCTCTTCTTTGTTCATCTTGATATCGCCATTGAAGTCGATCAAGCTCGTAATGTGCATTGGCAATATACTGTCTAACCTCTTCTTGCTCATTTTTCAAATAGGTAGTCCGACCATATATCTTGACGAGGTAGTCTATTCGGTCACTTTCATCACAAAGAAACCGAATTTCCTTTTTTTCCCTTTCAATCAATTCTTTTGTGGTTCGGTATATTGGTACAATAACTTAAAACTAAAATAAATAAATAAAATAAAACTTTTTTTTTTAAATTAACAGTGACTAAACTGAAAATTACTAAAACTTTAGGGACTGAAATTGAAGGAAATGAAAGTACAGGGACTGATACCTAAAGGTTGAAAGTTCAAGGGATTGTTTAAAAATTTATGAAACTTTGGGGACTGAACTGAAAATTGTGAAAACTTTGGGGTTTAAACTGTAATTTTCGAAAAGTTAAAGTTGCAGATTCAGGGTTACCAAAGCAGCAACCTCCTTTTCCTAAGCAACAGCCTCCTTTTCCTGTTTCAAAAGCAGTAGCAATACGTATTTTTTTTTTCCTGCCACTTCTAATTTTTTTGCCTGGCTTGAATAACACTCCGTGAACAGTAACTGTGATGAATAGTGCTGCGATGAACAGTAACTTGCACTGAACAATAATTTTTTTCCCCCACCCAGGATCTCCCAAAAATTGAGAAATTAATGGAGAAACCCTAAGCTATGATACCACTTTGATGTAGGACAGATTATGGATTGTATATTAGATAGCAATAATAGCATAACAGAAACCTAGGGTTTAGATCTACTCATAAACCACTAGGGATTTAGGGTTCAACTCCGCGTCTATTACCCTATAAGGAGAATTATCTCTGCGATAATTGGAATAACTGAATAATCAAAATAATCTATTGTCCCCTTAATCTGAGAGTACATCAACCTTTAAATAGGAACAAATCCTAATTCAATTAGGACACAAACCCTAATTACCCTAAAAATATTAAATGACAAAACTACCCTACTAATTAAATAAAACACTTAAAATATTAAAAGTATCATAACTAATAAAATACTATATATCTCCTAAATTTACAACAATTCCATAAATAAATAAAAAACATTAAATCTATGAATAAATACTTAATAACTTGATCTTGATCCCCATCACTAGAGCCGCTTGTCTTCTTTTGCTGATGATCTCACCAATTTTGTAGTCGTTCATGCAAATGTGCAAAATTGTTATATTTTGTACTAACGTCCATATTAGTGTTTTATTCAATGTAAGTATGTAACTCCAACCCTAGGGTAGTTTAGATTGCTAGACACCCAAAACATGATTAATAATGACATGTAAACAGTACTAAACACTAGGAAGTCTAACTTGTTATTATAATGAGCCTTATCCTCTTGGTTAATTGCATAGTTTAGACATTTTTATTTTATTGTCTTAAAAACTTGGAACTCTCTTTAGACTCTAGTACTTAATGGTAAGTATAATGGTAGATGATGATTCATCATTCTTGCTCTAAACTACGAAGGCAAATCCATATTAAGTCAAAGTTTTGACATCCAACTGAAAAAATGATAGTTTATCGCTAGTTTGCTAATATATGGTGGAGTGCTGTTGATTATGTTAACATTAAGGAGTTGAAACTTGGAATATAACATTGCTTCCCTTTAGAACTGCATGTTCAAAGTTTGGTTTAGTTTGATTTTGAATTTTTGATGCACGTCTTCTTCAGGTAAAGTTTGTTGGTACTTTACTTTGACTTTCAATCTAATGTTCCATTAATGCCAAAATTGGTATTGGAAATTCTTAGCTCATGTTGCTTCTAAAGATTTTGTTATTTGCAATTTAGGCATGAAGCCGGTATGATCCCCAATGATTCAACGTTTTTCTTTCAGAATTCTCGTACTCATTTGCGTTCAGAATTTATTGCTTTCATTAATTAAACATAAATAATGTAGGCTGGGTAAGCACAGAGAAGAAAAAGGGGAATAGGTATGAAACAACATGGAAAGGTGGACACATATTGGGAAACATTAGTTATTAGATACTGTTGTAATATATATATATAATACATAAAGTTAGGGGATTAGATAAAAAAAATTCAAGTGATTGGATAAGAAAAAAGAGAAACTTTTACATTGCATTTATGAGTTTTGTATAGAAAATAATAAAAAACTTAAATTAGAATGAATATAAAAAGAATAGAAAACCTATAAATTTTCTTTTGTGTTACGTGAGTTTAGAAAAATCATAAAAAAACTTATCTTTTAAATAAAGATTACCACAAATTTACTCTTATATTAAATTTTCTTGTTTTTGTATATAAAGTGCAATGTAAGGAGTAACAAATATTTACGAAGTTTTTTTCTTTTTAGTTCAAATCTATTCAATTTTTAGACTAAAAAATTTGACAAAAAAGTGGCCAAGTCTTCTATTTATTTCTTTTTTTTCTCTCATAAAAAAACTCAAAAAAAGATAAATGAGCATAAAATTATTTTTTTTTGTTCGTTTTAAAACTCAAAAACATAGTGTTATGGACAAAGTAATTTTCTATCATTTTCAGCACATACCTCCACTTTTAGAAACAAATTATGGAATGGAAGGAGTATATTGTATTCTAATTTTATTTACTCTGTTCTAATGTTTATTTAATTAATATTTTTTAATAAAAAATTATTATAAAAAATAAATTTGCCTATACTGAAGTCGAATCCTGGATCTGCCACTACCCACGATGTACTCTCTTTCTCCTTGTCTTTTCCAGACCCCAAATTAGAAAAGTGAAGCAAAATATATCATTTTGGGGACGTTTCACCACTGTTTCTGATCGTTTCTGTTTCCAAAAGGTCACCAAATTGAGGTATGCGACTTTGCCATTTTTTCCGTTCTTCATAGGTTGGTCTCTATTCATTGTGATGGTATTCCATTTCAGTACATAAAAAAAGCAATTTATTATTTGATTTAAACTTCATTTTTACTGAAGGGTTGTCATGGAAACTAGTTATAATTTCCACCCTATAAGCTTAAAGTCAAACTTACCATTTATTGTCAGAGGTCTCTACTGGAACTCTGGAAGTCTTCTTTGAAAAAATATGTTTGTTTCTATTACAAATAATCCCATATCATTAGTGCCATCTTTGATTCAGTTGCCCTTTCACACTGTTAGAATAAAAATTTTAATAGCCTTACGGTAGGAATGATTCTTTTAGTGGCTAATGTTATATTACCTGCTGTACTGTTGATTCTGAGAAATATAGGGCAACTAAAGGAAACTCATGTCTAGCTGCATTACGCATTACATCGGCCTCTATGCACGTGTATTGCTTATTTCTTCACTGGATTAGTGCATGGTTTTCGTTTGTATAGATGCATATAAACTACTGGACTCTAGCAGTGGGAAAATTTTATGCTTATATTATGTACAACTTTAGGGCCGAGAGAAAATGCATCTTCTTGACACTAGCCACATTGTACCTGGGAAAGATATGACAGTACCAAGGGTTTTATACGTTAAGATGCAAGCGGAAAATGATAAATTCCTTTCAAGTAGAGATAATGTGGGTTGTATTCCTCATCTAAGTTAACTTTAGGAAGAAATATTGAAGTGAAGCTCTAGAACTAAGTCTTCCGACAATTTCCCATTGATCCCTTTTTAAATTTATCTGGAGTTCTCATATTTCTTTGCCACAGGTCACATGGGATGAACCAGATGTTCTTCCGAACATGAAAAGGGTGAGTCCTTGGCAAGTGGAGTATGTTGTGTCAACACCATCACCTCATTCAGAATTCCCCCCTACAAAGAAATGTAGAGTTTCTCAGGATCTGGGTTTACTACCTGATGCAGATGGAGGACAATTCGTTCCTATACAAGGGTTAACTAAATCAATGGTGGGACACTTGAACCGTTTCATGAATTTTAAGTGTTTTCGTGAATGCATAGAGGGAGCCAGGCAAGATGAAATTTGTGTTTCCGGTGTATCCAACTTCATTCATAAAAATACACATGAAATGTGCAGCGACTGTTTGATTGGCAACATGTCACCAGTGGTGGAAACTGTGTCTACTGAGCTGAACATTGGTAACTCACAGTTGGACAGCTCATCACTTGATAGTCAGAATGGTCTGCATTTCTTTGGCGATGAGCTCATCGGAAAAAGAGTCTGCAATGCTTCACCCGAAGTTGGTATTACGTCATTCCAGTTATTTGGTAAGATGATCCATATGAAATAAGCCTGTTGAAGGTGATTTCAAGCACCGAGGATGATGGAAGTGACGTGTACAAAAAAGAGAAGTGGACAACTTGATTGTTCTTCCGCCTACTTGTGTACAAAACTCGTGGACGGACTGATTTTCAATGCTGCAACAGCCTCAGCTGTTGCAGTATGTTTTCTTATGAATAACTGTGTGCTTATGTGAAGCTGTACATCTATGTATGTCTTTCTTTAAAAACTTTTATGCTTTTGTATTGTCGTTAAACTCAGTAGATCAGATGCGACTCTGTTAACAGCTTTCATATAATGCTGCTTATTCGAAACTTTGAATTTTTCTTGTCAAAGTTATTTTCATTTTCTTCGGTTAATTGGTCCACACGAGAGGCCTGGCTAGTTGTCTGCAGTTAACTAATTAATGATCAGTTTCGGGGGAGCACTTTAATTAGTTATCAACTTTCTGTATGTATTTTTTTTTGGAACACTATAACCAAATACTATTCTAAATATTGTATTTGTTTACACCATTAAAAGTAAAGCATGATATTAAAATTCGTATTATATTTTATTTTTTAATATTGTCGTTAGATGTAGTGTATATATACTTATTCTTCTTCTTTTTTTCCCGATGCAGCCCTAAAATAATTTTGTTAATGAGTGATTACTGTGAATTTCTTAATTGTGATGGTCATGTACCGTAACTTACAAGATTTTTGATCATCTGAAATTTTCTACTGAAAATGGGGTAAAAAGATGTAATGAAGAAAAGAAAAGAGTAGACTGTTGCCGTAGCAACTTGCAAGATACCCTCCCCATCATCCCAAGATATTGACTTTTTCAAAGTGATTTTGCTGGCATTTTGGATTTTGAAATTGAAATTTTTTTATTTGATTTTTTTTTCTATGCAATTGTAGGTATTGTAAATTAATTTAAAAAGTATTATTAATTATAAATTTAGTTGGATACAAAACTATTTAGTTCGCATACTAATTTATTTAGTTTGCTTAATTCTACCTACTCCCTATAGGAAATGTGCTTTGAAATTCGACTATTAATTCTAAGTCTCTTATTTGTTTTAAAAATTAAGACTTAGGATAATATCATATCCAACTAGATATTATAATTCCTTTCATCTATTATTAATATTTTGTGAACAAAAGTAACTTTTATATTTGTTTAAAATGATTGATGTATCCTATTATATCTATCAATATAAAAATCACTGAGAATACGATTTATTTGTTATTTGGGGTAAAGGTATAATAGTCTAAATAATAAATTTTTATTTAATCATTTAAATAATTTTGAATCAAACAAACATATCATGAAATTATTTTAAGTTGTTCAAAATAAACACGCGATTAGAATTATTTAATCTTAAAAATATCCGTTCAAAATAATTGTTCTAATATTATAATCTTAAAATTATAATTATGGTAAATAAATATGACCTAAGAGTTAGTTCCAAAGGAAGGGGATTATAGTTAATCCTTTTTATTATTGTTAAAGAAGGGTTTTGTTTGGATGGTTCCAACGAACAAAACGTTTTTACACGTACTTTGTTTTTTGTTTTAGTTTATTAAAGTACTAAAAAAAGGTCAACCTAGATGAGAGCGACAAAGGAATCATCTTTCTAGAGTGGTTGAACATAATGATAGATGTTGCATTCGTCTTGAATTACCTACACCATGGCCATTCAACACCTATTGTACATTGTGATTTGAAGCCCAGCAATGTTCTGCTTGATAAAGATATGATTGCACATGTTTGTGATTTTGGTATTGCCAAATTCCTAGGTGAAGAGGAAATTATGGCGAGAACTAAGACCTTGGCAACAATCGGGTACATGTCATCAGGTAATAAATATTTCAACACATTCATTTTCTGCTCTTCTTTGTTTTTTGAGTTTTATAGTCCCACATATTATGCAAGAACTTGCTTTTAAGTCACCAAGGATAATTTTGAAACCACACCATTTTTGGTGCAATGCATTTGAGCTCAAACGCATAAGTTAAATGAGTTATTTTTGAAATAAACTGCTTATAAACAAACAAAATTTTAGAGCGTGTCTAAACTTACCGGACAAAACACACTAACCGGACAAAATGCCCTCTAACTAAACAAACACTAACTTCTTAATTTGTTAATGTCATGCATAGAATATGGAAGGGAAGGAATAGTATCTACAAGAGGCGACATAAACAGGTGCGGTATGTTATTGATGGAAGCATTCACAAGGAAAAAGCCAACCGATAAAATGTTTTCGGGCGAAAAGAGCTCGAAAGATTGGGTGAAAGAAGGTTTACAAGGTTTGGTGATTCCAAGTTTTGGACACCAATTTGATAGGAGAAGAGGATAAGCTTTTTTCTATGTGAAAGAGCAATGTGCATTATATATTTATAATCAATATTTGGTTTGGCCATGGATTGTTCAAGAAATGTACCTGTTGAGAGGGATCAGCGTGGAAGAAGTTGTGGTTAGACTCAATAATGAAATAAAAAACCACATTTGTAGGGCAATGGCATATCATAGATAATTAGCTAGTGAGATCAACTGCTATAAATTGTAAGCTCTTTTAATACTCAACTTTGATATTTTTTGTTTGTGTATTTCCAATATCAGAAAGCCTTATTGTGGGGTTAATATCTTCTATTTCATTTGAGAATAAATTCGATGTAAAATGCTTGTAAGCTAATGTTTTTACACCGACAAATAGAAATCTTGATAATTCTGTATTTTTAGATAAAATTATAGAGTTTTTATTGTGTTAACATATTATATAATATAATTTACCATTGTAAAATCAATTTAGTGATTGTTATTACAATCAAAATTACTGGATTTTTCTTTCAAAATATATAGTTGTTAGGTTCCGGTTGAATAGTGTAAGATGAAAGATCACATGTTCAAAAAATAGTGTATAAAATATAGAATTTGAAACCTACGGTCTCACCCTCTACAAATATGAAATTCAATTATTCCATTCCATATTTCCATTAAAAGCGCCCATGGCCTAATGGATAAGGCGTCTGACTTCTAATCAGGCGATTGTGGGTTCGAGTCCCACTGGGCGTGAGTGATTTTTTAAATTATTTGAAGTTAAAAATTCTTAAATTTATAATCAGCCTTTGCCCCAAAACTGAAAATGCAATGCTTGCCCCAAAACTGAAAATGCAATGCCAAACGAGCGGCATGGAAATGACATTTTTTTGGAGGTGGTTTAAAGTTAAACCATTTGGGCCAGACGTTGCCGTTTTATTTTTCCATCGAAATGGGACACTCGCCCGGCCCTTTTTAGCCGTATCACCCAGTACATATAAATAAGAAAGCATTTGAGCCAGGCCTTGCCTCTTTATCGACTGCCCCGGAGCCACATTTTTGCTTAAGAAGAAGAACTACGATCAAATTGGCTATTTTTTAAATTAATATATTTTATTATTCTTTTATATATATGAATTTTTTTTATAATTATTATAAATTATATACAATTTAGTACTAATCTCAATGTTTATTTTTTTTAAAATCTAAATATATATGTTTAATTATTAAAATGATCAATTTGATCATAAAAATTAATAAAAAACTTTTATCCTGATACGGAGAGGAGTACTATTTATGAATTCAAAACGTATGATGGCCATCCCCTTTTCAATCTCCTTATGTGAGTAAACAGCTATAAAAGTATACCAATGCCTAAATTTGATGTTTTACTTTAAACTTATTTTGATTTTATTTGGGCCTTGCTAATCCAAAAAAAATAAAAAAATTAATAAAACGAACGAACAAACAAACTAAAGAAGACGACGTAGGAGTATTTACTCATGTTTCAAAACTTGATATATACGGTTTTTTTTATATTTTAAAAATTAGAGATATATTTTTAATTTTTATCTTATAAAATAACATAAAATTCCTAATCTGACATTACTTATGTTCTTGTTAATTAAACATTATCAAGTTACCACAACTATAATTTTAGTTAATGTTTAACATATGTTTAGAATATTTTGTTTAAAAGTCATCGTTTGATAAATATAATTTTAATTTTATAATTCAGAGAGTAGTTTTGTGTGCAACTTTGATTTGATATTTTTATAGCACTCCTATATGTACTTGTGGTTATATGTCACAATCGCGTCATCTTCTCCCCTAATATATGTTAACACCGTGCCATTCTCTTCTACATAATGTTACACGTTTTATTTAATTTTTTTCAATATATATTTAATAATAAAAATATTATATTTAACTATATACTAATTTTATCGTAATAATTGTATCGTTAGTACTGTTAATAAAATTATTATTTATGTTATTAAAAATTAAATTAAAAACATAATAAAAGAGATCCGTAAAACAACAGTTTATTTGTCAACTCGTTTCCCGTTCAAAAAACCTTTAATTATTCTAAAGTATGACTAATTTGGCTATGGATTACTTATTCCTAATCAATTACTACCTATCTAGTCATATAGAGTTCCCCACCGAAATTTATACAGTTTCCTCTTTTTGGGGAAGTGAATCTTCAAAGAATAGAAAGGAAAAATAATTTGTATTTTTTTTTGTTTTAAATTATATAATTATTATTAATTTTTAAAATTAATTTAATATATTTTTAAACTCAAAATTGAGATGATTTATTAATTTTATGAAATAATAAAATGTATAATAAATAATATTTTTTATATATTAATTAAAATTTTAAAAAAATTGTCTTAATTTTAAGTTTAAAAATATAATAAATTAATTTTAAAAATTAATAATAATTAAATAATATGAAAAAGATGAAGGACTATTTTTCTCTCTGTTTAATCATGGCAATTCATTTATGCAGCTTTGTGCATGAATAAAGGGTAAAAAGAAGAAGAAAACAATGCAGCTTTGGTACGATCTGATGTATACTAATAGGTAACATATGGGCCTAAAAAGTAAAAAGCGTACCCAATAATTAATCACTCCTAAATAAAAGAAGAAAAAGGCTCATTAAATACTCTCAGTTTTAAAAGTATATATACATTTTAAAAAGATAATTTTTAAGAAAAAAATTATTTTTCTAAATAAATCCCTAACATGAGTTAAAAATATAGTATTAGCGATATTATATTACTGAATCTATTATATAAATAATGACACGGGTTAAAACCTTTATAAAATTTTGTAATTTAAAAGTACAAATGTATTTTTAATTTGAAATAGACTAAAAAAATAAAATTTGATATACGGACAATATATACATAAGTGACATCAGTTAATATAGTTTCGCTTATCACACTTACTTCATTAATGATTTATTAATGCGTTATAATTTTAATGTATATACACTATCAATGTATTAAATTTTAATTTAAAAATAAATAAATAAATTATATACATTTTTAACATCGGAGGAAGTATATAATATATTACCCAAAAAATAAGGGGAAAAAAACACCAAACTTCTCAAGTCTTCTAACTTTCATAATCATTATTTTGCTTTGTAGTAATTAGGTGGGTCCAAATTCCAATATTTGATTAAAATTTCGGCTGAGAATGAAAGTTCCTCCTCCCCCCTTTGGGCCAGGGGCTTTTACTTTAACATGGATTTCATTATTTAACTCAACGCAGTCATTCGCACAGCTTCTTTTGAAGCATTAAAACATTCTTGCCATACCAAAAATATAAAAAAGAAGAACATTATATATATAGTCAGTCTATAGGGTGGCTGCCGGCTGGTAGACCTATCTATTGTTAACTACTTTCTATGTTTTTCAATCAATTAAACGACAACTACCAGAGTACTGGTACAAAAGAATTTCGCAGAGAATCCCACCATATGTCAATGGTACCATATGTTAATTAATTGACGTGGTTTCCTACTATCATTTAGTACATATGATGGTGAAAAAGTGACATAAGCAAAAAATAATTTTAGGATAAGAGCTTAGTTTAAATCACTCATATTCTTGGATAAATTCAAATTTTACTCGTATTTTTATTATATTTTATCACAAAATTTTGTGATTTTATCGTTGTTTCACAAAAAAAAATGATTTTTCGTATTAATTTCCCCCCCCCCCTTTATAATGTCTCAAAGTTTAAGAGTACAACGATTACGTGTCAAAGTTAAGAGCATATCTATCTTTAAAGTTGGCGTGCAAAATATCTCAGAATTAAGAGTTTATTTAATTTTAAAATCAATGCAGCGAAACTTTTACTGTATTAATTAAGGTGTCGGTTATTACTATCGCTGATTTGATTAAAAGTTAAACCTTTTGTTAGGAATTTATTTACCTTTAAGATTGAATTTATCATTTTAGGTCGAATATAGTAAGTAAAGTAAATCACAATTTTACCTAAAGAACAGACAACAATTAACCAGTTTCTTTTTGGTGTGGATGAGTTGTCTTAAAGCTTTCCCGATCAAGATCACCAACCGTTAGGTGTCAATTATATGGCTATCCATCAACTTGCAACACGTGGCATGTTAGGCTTACGCATGTGGTGATGTAAGCCCATAAAACTTTTACCACAATTGCAAAGTCCATGGACAAATATGCAACCATGTAAGAAGTGACCCAAGGTCTCTTTTGGAAAATCTGTTAAAGCCTACAACAACTTGTGGGGTACTTTAATTACTACAAATCCTCTAGCTTGTTAAAAATGTAACTATATAATTTTGGAAGATCCCTCTTTTTGGGGTGAGAGGGGGGCTTAAAAGCCTAAAAGCCATATATATATATATATATATATATATATATATATATATATATGTTTTGAGTTTTAATTTGAGAAGGGAGGAGTTATTATCTTAGCTCTAGTTTTTTTGTAATTCAATTTATTTATCAATAAAAATTATCCCCTGTTCTTATTTTAGGGTTTTGTCAAAAAAAAAAGAAAAAAAGATGGCACAAAAAACTAACATAGTCTCATTTGTGAAGAGAATATAACTAAATATTCTAATTAAACTCGATTCACCATCCCTTAATTAACTAAAACGCTAAAAGCATGTTTGTTCCATGTTTCAATTTGAAAGTCTAACACGCCTTACCCTCCTCCTCCTATTGGAAAGTAAAACCAGGGATCATTATTCAAACAATACTTATCCCTCCACTTTACTTTGGAATTTAAAAATTATTGTTTGAGACTTTTAACTTTTTTTGATAAAAATGGTTGAGAATTGTGTTTGTGACAAAATGTGTTTCAGCTGATGGCCAAAATTTCTTGAGTTTCATTGTACATCAATAATATTGGTTATAGGAGTGATAATTTCATCAGTTATTAACTTAATTGCATCTCTCTTGTCACTTAATTTTTCTATTACATGTTTTTCAGAATTAAAAATAAAAAAAATCATTTAACTATATAAATCCTTAACAAAAATTTATATCATTTTTAAACTTTTAAACAATTTCTAAAGCTAAAGAGAACATGAAATTTGAGATACATAGAATAATATACACGTAGGAAAAAGTTATCTAATACTTCTTAACAAAATAACGTAGTTTTCTCTCTTAGGGTTAAGTTTTTTAAAATTATTTTATAAGAAAAAATTTTAATTTTAAATTTTATACATAATTATATTATTTTATTAAATAATCTTAACCAAATTTAATTAAGACACATCTTAAATTACCTTATAATATATATATATTATGAGCCATTTGACACGTTTGACAACCGAAGATGGAATAACATTATAACAAAAAATGTTTCTTTATAGCCCATCCTACTAATTTTTTCTTCTTCTTAAATTTTACCTATTTCACTCCTTGTACCTTTTATTTTTAATAAGAAAAAAATGACTGAAATCCTATTTGTACCCCAATTTTTGTCTTTAAAAATTGATTTGCATCCTAAAATATTTTTTGATTAAATACGTCCTAAAATTAATTTCAGAAAATTAAATGCACCCTTTGCTCCTTTTTCGGCCAAATTTTCACAGAAAAACAACAAGCGTGTAAGTAAAAGGGTATCTAAATAAAATACCACACTTCCCCCAAATTGAAGAGCTTGGTTCATTACAAAGAATTTGAAACAAACGAGAATGGAGAAATCAGAATTAGAAACCCCAAAAACTTCTGAAAACCTCCCTTTCAAATTCCCGCCAAATTGAAGAAGACCTCTGAGGAGCAAAACCTTGTGTTCATTGACTGTGGATGATGTTTTAAGCTCCGATTGTGGTCCTAACACAAATCCCCCAACCCGTGGGCCCGTCAGGAGAATGTTGCGTCGACTTCCGATCATTTAACCGATAGATGACATCACTTCACCGATAGAGTGCTTCAAATCCTTCCAACTCCCTCAGGACAATGATCACTTTAACGGGTGAACCATGGGGTCGCTGTGGCATGCGGTGGTCAGCTAATGTTAAGTTGGGCAATAGTTTTAATTATCGTAAGGGATTATATATTTGTTCATTTAATTATTGTTCTCTCATGGCTTAATCCTTTTTTAATGTTGTTATCTTTGAATAGTTTTAACATAATTCTCATTTGGGTTGCGCCGTAATGCCCTCAAATTTAGGTTTATACAGTTCAATTTGAGACGTCAAAAATATATGATAACTATTACAAATTAATACATAATACACAAAATACGGAGCTCAAAAATACACAATTAAGTCTTCACTATTATTGTCACACTATTTTACAACATGTTAAGACTACTACAACTATCATTTGAACATTCACTCTATCTCCCGGCTAGACCCAACTACTCTCTCATTTCTAATGAAGCAAACGAAAGGGCGAACTCAAATAGCCTAGTAAAAAAATATCATGACTAAGATAACAATGAATAAATTATCATTAGCCTTCAACAGTTGAGTTATTGACTGAATATAATAAATAACAAGTTTTAAATCAATAATAACAAAGGAATGAACAATCTATTAGAAGAATCATGTAGACTATGATGTTTACTAGTTTTTTTTTTTTTTTTTTCCAGAAAAACATCATCAACTTTTATTATCTGAAACACCACTAGTCATGATCATACGAACACCATTTTTTCTTTGCTCCAGACCAAAGAGAACATTCATCACGTGCCCTAAAAGACATACCACTATTATATCGCCTTTACCATATCCTCTGTACCTCAAGCCACATATATTCACAACAACTTGATTCTTGATGATTAGAATAACAACAGAGATATAAATGATGAATAGTGTGACGCCCCCAAATCTGGGCCCACACAGCCCAAACTTGAGTCGTCAAAATACTACAACAAAATTATTACAACAAAGCACAACGTACAACAATACAGTGTATAATAATACACAACTAAGTCTTCACTATTATTGCCACACTATTTTACAAAACGTGAAGACTATGATAACTATTCCTCGGACCCTCACTCCATTCCCCGGCTAGACCCTGTTATGTTTTCATCTCCTGTTGAAAAACAATGGAACAAAAGAAAGGGTGAGCTCAAATAGCCCAGTAAAGAATATCATGACTAAGATAATGACGAATAAATTATCATTAGTCTTCAACAGTTGAGTTCTTGATAGAATACAATAGACTACAAGGTTTATATCAAAAACTGCAGTTAAATTCTTAAACAACGTTCAGATCAATAATAGCAGCGGAATGAGTAATCTATTAGAAAAATAATGCAGACTATAATGTCCACTCGGTTCTCTTTTTAGGAAAAACATCATCAACTTTTATCATCTGAAATATCATTAGTCAAGATAATACAAATTCACAGTTCCTGATCATAATCATGCACATCAACAGTTCATCTTTGCACTACGGGCCAAAGATATTCAATATAGCACCAACGGTCATGATTATACCAGATTCAGCCTTTGGTCATAATCATACCAAACAACAGTTCATCTTTGCACTACGGGCCAAAGAGAACATTCACCACGTGCCATAAAAGACACCGAACAGATGTATCGCCTTTAACCTATTATATCGCCTTTAACCTATCATCTGTTCAACAAATATATCACATCTGTGCCCCCGGCCACAGATATTCACAACAGCTTGATTTTTGGATGATTAGAATGATATAAATGATGAACAGAAGAAATAGGATAACAATAAGTATCAGAAGTTTACTTTGTACATATTCAAATAATGTCCAAATTGTCAACATGATGTGGAGTGAAATTTAAAAATGATATTCAAGATCCACAGTTCAGAATAACGGTTACAATTCAATAGAAAGGTTCACGTAAATAGGAAGGTTCAGTTGAAATAATGAAGTTCAACTATTATGGAATATATAATATTTTCAGGAATTATAGAAGCAATAGTTCCATAATAAATTTCGATTTAGGAGTATGAAAGAAAATAATATCCCTTACCGTAGCAGGTTTGATTAACAAAAGGTGAAGGAAATTAATACAAAGGGTTATTCACCAACAGGCGGCAATCCGCTCCGTAAGGTTATTCCCACAATTTAATAGAATTTGAGTACAAAGAGTTATTCACCAAACAGGCGGCAATCCGCTCCGTAAGGTTATTCTCAGAGATTAATAATAAATGAATACGGAAGGTTATTCACCAACAGGCGGCAATCCGCTCCGTAAGGTTATTCCCACAATTTAATACATGGAAATAAAAGGCACGTCTTATGAGTAAGGAAGAAACAATATTATTATCGAGAATCAAATAATGATAATCCCTTACCATAGTACGTTTGAATAATGGAAGATGAAAAAGATGGTATCCCTTACTATAGTACGTTTGAATAATGGAAGATGAAAAAAATGGTATCCCTTACCTCAACACGTGACTGAATATTGATTTAAATGAGGTTGATTAACTTGAACAGTACACGTATACCTATAGATCTTCACAAATACTCAAGATGACTTAAGCACACTTAGAGAGAACTTTCACAAGAAGTATTTAGAGAGAGAAAGAAAGAACAAGTAAGGAAGTTTATGAAAAATCCTTAAGTTAAGGCTTCTATTTATAGCCAAAAATCTTATCATTCATTTAATCTAAACCATTCATTTAAAGATCATCTTTTAATCTACACCATCCATTTCAAATATTATATTATCTTTAATCTACACCATTCATTTCATATCACCTAATAATCACCTAACTTTATATTATAAACAAATCAATTTAATTATTCAACAATAATTCACACTTTAATCTACACCATTCATTTCATATCACCTAATAATCACCTAACTTTATATTATAAACAAATCAATTCAATTATTCAACAATAATTCACACTTTAATCTACACCATTCATTTCATATCACCTAATAATCACCTAACTTTATATTATAAACAAATAACTTTATCAATTCAATTATTATGACTAATTGTTATAAATACAGTATAGTTAGCTCTTAGATATCAAGTCAATAAATTAATGAAATACAACTGTTTAAATAACATCATAATAGAGATAACAATAATGTAAAATAAAGCATACGTTACTGTGTAATGACAATTATTGATTCAATAATGTGAATTACTGTGCATATGTTACTGTGACAATTATTAGGTTCAATAATTTTAAAAACAGTGCAACAACAATTATTGACTCAATGATATAAAATACAGTGTAATGACAATTATTAAATCAATAATGCAAAATACTGTGTAACAACAATTATTGAATTGATAATATAAAATATTATGCAGTGACAATTATCGATGAAATGATGCGTAACAGTTACGGTGTCAATTATCAGACCAATAATATGAGACACTATGCAATACCGTGTGTTACTGTAGAGTACCGTGTGCTACAGAAAATACCATAAACTACCGTATGCTACTATTCTTTTATCACCGGTATTTTAACAGTTCCGTTGACTATTTTTATTTAAAAAGGTTACTTCTGTCGTTTTCTATATCCGACAAATATTCCGTTGCGGGGTCCACCAATAATTTATTATTTCGGCGCCGTCGTACGGCACGAATATTCCCCGACCAAACGAATATTCCCCGACAAAGCGAATATTGTCCGACAAAATAAAATTTGCACATAACATCCTTAACTTTTAACTTTATCGATTTAACCACTTACTGTTTAAAAAAAATATCTATATGAAGAAAAATTAAATTTTGTATTTCATAAAATTCGGGGTCTTACAACCTCCCCTCCTTATGAAATTTCGTCCCCGAAATTGACGTACCTGACATATCGAATAGGTAAGGATACTTAGATTTCATCTCAGATTCTAGCTCCCAGGTCATTTCCTCAGTATCTTGGTTCCTCCATAAAACCTTAACTTGAGGTATAACCTTTGAGCGTAGGATCTGCTCCTTCTTATCCAGGATCTTAACAGGTACTTCCTCGTATGTTAAATCCTCTGCTATAACGTCTGGTTCTAACTCAATGACGTGGTTTGGGTCCTTCACATATTTACGTAACATAGATATGTGAAAAACGTTATGGATGCGAGACATACTTGGTGGTAGGGCTAGTCTGTAGGCTACGGTTCCTATTCGATCGAGGATTTCAAATGGGCCAATAAATCGAGGGTTGAGCTTTCCTCTCTTTCCGAATCTCGTAACCCCTTTCCATGGAGAAACACGTAAGAATACATGATCTCCGACGTTGAAACTTTCGTCTCTCCGATGAAGATCAACATAACTCTTTTGTCGTTCTTGTGCGGTCTGTATTCGTTGACGGATCATTTGGATCTTTTCGGTCGTCAAGCGTACCAACTCGGGTCCCAACAATTTTGCTTCTCCTACCTCATTCCAACATATTGGAGAGCGACACTTCCTTCCATACAATGCCTCGAATGGAGCCATGCCTATGCTTGCTTGGTAACTGTTGTTGTAAGAAAATTCCACCAACGACAAGTGCTTATCCCAACTTCCTTTGAAGTCTAATACACAAAGTCTCAAAAGATCTTCGAGGGTCTGGATCGTCCTTTCCGATTGTCCGTCCATTTGAGGATGGTATGCAGAACTAAAACGTAGTTCAGTGCCCATAGCTTTTTGTAGACTGATCCAAAAGCGTGAAGTGAATCTAGGATCTCGATCAGAAACTATGGAAATTGGCATGCCATGCAATCTCACGATCTCATTTATGTACATACCGGCAAGACGTTCAAGTGAAAAGTTTTCTCGTATAGGCAAGAAATGAGCGGATTTGGTCAATCTATCTACGATGACCCAAATTGCATCTAAGCCTTGAGAAACTTTGGGAAGACCCGTCACGAAATCCATATTGATATATTCCCACTTCCATTCAGGAACTTCAAGTGGTTGTAATGGACCCTTAGGTACTTGATGCTCTGCCTTGACACGTTGACAAGTTAGGCACCTTGAGATAAACTCTGCAATTTCCATTTTTATATTGTTCCACCAAAATGTATGTCGAAGATCACGATACATCTTGGTACCTCCTGGGTGGATTGCAAACGGCGTGTTGTGTGCCTCCATCATGATTTTATGCTTCAATTCAGGATCGTTAGGAACACAGAGTCGAGAGTTGACTCGAAGTATTCCTTTCTCGTCGATTATTGCCTCAGGAATAGCACCTTCTTGTACTTTCTTCATCATATTCATCAACTCCGGATCGGTAGCTTGAACAACTTTAATTTTATCGATTAAAGCTGGTTCTACTCGTACGTGCGCAATCTTCAAGTGGGTCATTGGTGTTTTTAGCTCTATCCCTATCTTTTGCAAGTCGTACAAAATACGCTTTTGTGTTGTCAGCAGTGCACTTGTACTCACATAATATCTTCTGCTCAAAGCGTCAGCTACAACGTTCGCCTTTCCCGGGTGATACTGGATTGTGTGGTCATAATCCTTCAACAGCTCAAGCCAACGTCGTTGTCGCATGTTGAGTTCCTTCTGGGTGAAGAAATACTTGAGACTTTTATGATCCGTATAGATATCCACTTTTTCTCCGTACAAGTAGTGTCTCCAGATCTTTAACGCGAAAACGACTGCTGCCAACTCTAGATCATGAGTAGGATAATTTTTCTCATAATCTTTGAGTTGTCGAGAGGCGTAGGCTATAACCTTTCCATGTTGCATAAGGACACAGCCTAGACCTTTGCCAGAAGCATCGCTGTAGATAACAAATTCTCCTGATCCTGATGGTATGGTCAGAACAGGAGCTGAAACCAGTCTCTTCTTGAGTTCTTGGAAACTTTTCTCGCATTCCTCGCTCCATATGAATTTTGTGCTTTTCCGAGTAAGTTGCGTTAATGGAGTGGCGATTCGAGAAAATCCTTCTACGAATCTCCGATAATAACCAGCTAGACCCAGAAAACTTCGGACTTCGGTTACTGTTTTGGGTTGTTCCCAATTTAGTACCGTTTCAATCTTCGCAGGATCGACTGATATTCCTTTACTAGAAATCACATGCCCAAGAAACGCGACCTCCTCAAGCCAGAACTCACATTTCTTCAACTTGGCATATAATTTGTTTTCACGGAGCTTTTGTAGTATCAATCTCAGGTGTTGTTCATGATCCTCGCGACTCTTGGAGTATATGAGGATGTCATCAATAAAGACAACCACAAAATGATCCAAATGTTCCTTGAATATCCGGTTCATCATGTCCATGAAAGCTGCAGGAGCATTAGTTAGTCCAAAAGGCATGACTAAGAACTCATAATGCCCATAACGAGTTCTGAAAGCAGTCTTTGGAATGTCCTCAGCTTTAACCTTTAACTGATGATATCCAGAACGGAGATCAATCTTTGAGAAATGTTGAGCGCCTTGCAATTGATCAAACATGTCATCAATCCGAGGTAACGGGTACCTGTTCTTGATGGTGACATGGTTCAATTCTCGGTAGTCAATGCACAATCTCATACTCCCGTCTTTCTTCTTCACAAATAGAACAGGAGCACCCCAAGGTGATGCACTCGGACGAATGAAACCGGTATCCAACAATTCCTGTAGTTGGACTTTTAACTCTTGAAGTTCAATGGGAGCCATTCGGTAGGGAGCTTTGGAAATGGGCTTGGTACCGGGTTCAAGATCAATATAAAAATCAATTTCACGGTTTGGGGGTAAGCCAGGAAGTTCTTCAGGAAAAACGTCAGGAAACTCATTAACAATGGGAATATCATTTAAGTTTGACGTATTTTTGTTCAAATCAGTGACATGAGCTAAAAAGGCTTGACATCCGTTTTTCAATAAACGAATGGCTTTATGGCTAGAAATAACAGTTATAGATTTCAATGGTTTAGTTGCTTGAATTTGCATGACAGGTTGATTAGGAATATGAAAACTAATAATCTTATGAAAACAATCAATTTTAGCATGATGGGTAGTCAACCAATCAATTCCTAAAATCACATCAAATTCATGCATCTCCAAAGAAATAAGGTCAACAGGTAATGTGAGGTTGTTGATTTGAACTAGGCAAGATTTATAGACAGTAGATGTAATGGTCATTTCTCCTAATGGGGTTTCAACTGATAAGTCAAAGTCCAAATTTTCAGGAGTTAAGTTTAAACGCTGAGCACATGCAGGTGAGATAAAAGAATGGGTAGAGCCAGTATCTAACAAAGCGTAGACTTCACGAGAATTTATGAATAGCTTACCGGTTATCACCTCATTCGGTTTCTTGACTGTTATCGTCAAATCGAATCCCGAATACTTCATTCGGATCTTCATGTATTTCAACCATGGGAATACCACTGAATAATTTTCTAGCAAACTGTTTCTCGGGTTCATCAACTTCATCAGTAGTAAGGTACCAATGATTTCCATTAAAATAGTATTTTCGATAGACTGCAGTTTCCACGATAGTGACTAACTTAACCTGAATTCCTCTAAATTGTAACGCCCAAAAGTATAGAAACATCATTTTTAAATAATCTTGAAAATCATAGCTGGAACACCATAAATCCCAAAGACTAATATGAAAAGTCCATATATTCTGATCCTTTGTTATAGAGCATAACCAGGTGATATCACTCTCCCAATTAGTGAGTAAATTAAAGGCAATAATTTCCGCAAGTTCGTTACTTCCTTTAATTGCTTCTAAGAATGGATCTGGAACGACTGTAGCAGAGCTTTCACCTTCATCCTTACTGGATAGAACACGCATAATTTTTGCCTTAGGCAAATGATTCAACTCTGAGTTTGTAAGAAGATTATTCGTCGCCTCTTGTTTTGCAGCTACATTTGTTTCGGTAATTTCATAGTTAACCTCCTGATTTCCAGATGCCATAATTAACTGTGGTCACAAAATAAATGTTAGTTCAAATAAACTGACTCATCACTTCATGTTCCTACATTCAAATCGACTCATTAGATAATAAAATCTATTTTAGGTAGGACACACTAGTGACTGATTCTATTCGTCTCTCCCCTCCTAGTTCTACCCCAGATCGCCATTAAAGACCATATCCCTAAGCTCTGATGCCAACTGTGACGCCCCCAAATCTGGGCCCACACAGCCCAAACTTGAGTCGTCAAAATACTACAACAAAATTATTACAACAAAGCACAACGTACAACAATACAGTGTATAATAATACACAACTAAGTCTTCACTATTATTGCCACACTATTTTACAAAACGTGAAGACTATGATAACTATTCCTCGGACCCTCACTCCATTCCCCGGCTAGACCCTGTTATGTTTTCATCTCCTGTTGAAAAACAATGGAACAAAAGAAAGGGTGAGCTCAAATAGCCCAGTAAAGAATATCATGACTAAGATAATGACGAATAAATTATCATTAGTCTTCAACAGTTGAGTTCTTGATAGAATACAATAGACTACAAGGTTTATATCAAAAACTGCAGTTAAATTCTTAAACAACGTTCAGATCAATAATAGCAGCGGAATGAGTAATCTATTAGAAAAATAATGCAGACTATAATGTCCACTCGGTTCTCTTTTTAGGAAAAACATCATCAACTTTTATCATCTGAAATATCATTAGTCAAGATAATACAAATTCACAGTTCCTGATCATAATCATGCACATCAACAGTTCATCTTTGCACTACGGGCCAAAGATATTCAATATAGCACCAACGGTCATGATTATACCAGATTCAGCCTTTGGTCATAATCATACCAAACAACAGTTCATCTTTGCACTACGGGCCAAAGAGAACATTCACCACGTGCCATAAAAGACACCGAACAGATGTATCGCCTTTAACCTATTATATCGCCTTTAACCTATCATCTGTTCAACAAATATATCACATCTGTGCCCCCGGCCACAGATATTCACAACAGCTTGATTTTTGGATGATTAGAATGATATAAATGATGAACAGAAGAAATAGGATAACAATAAGTATCAGAAGTTTACTTTGTACATATTCAAATAATGTCCAAATTGTCAACATGATGTGGAGTGAAATTTAAAAATGATATTCAAGATCCACAGTTCAGAATAACGGTTACAATTCAATAGAAAGGTTCACGTAAATAGGAAGGTTCAGTTGAAATAATGAAGTTCAACTATTATGGAATATATAATATTTTCAGGAATTATAGAAGCAATAGTTCCATAATAAATTTCGATTTAGGAGTATGAAAGAAAATAATATCCCTTACCGTAGCAGGTTTGATTAACAAAAGGTGAAGGAAATTAATACAAAGGGTTATTCACCAACAGGCGGCAATCCGCTCCGTAAGGTTATTCCCACAATTTAATAGAATTTGAGTACAAAGAGTTATTCACCAAACAGGCGGCAATCCGCTCCGTAAGGTTATTCTCAGAGATTAATAATAAATGAATACGGAAGGTTATTCACCAACAGGCGGCAATCCGCTCCGTAAGGTTATTCCCACAATTTAATACATGGAAATAAAAGGCACGTCTTATGAGTAAGGAAGAAACAATATTATTATCGAGAATCAAATAATGATAATCCCTTACCATAGTACGTTTGAATAATGGAAGATGAAAAAGATGGTATCCCTTACTATAGTACGTTTGAATAATGGAAGATGAAAAAAATGGTATCCCTTACCTCAACACGTGACTGAATATTGATTTAAATGAGGTTGATTAACTTGAACAGTACACGTATACCTATAGATCTTCACAAATACTCAAGATGACTTAAGCACACTTAGAGAGAACTTTCACAAGAAGTATTTAGAGAGAGAAAGAAAGAACAAGTAAGGAAGTTTATGAAAAATCCTTAAGTTAAGGCTTCTATTTATAGCCAAAAATCTTATCATTCATTTAATCTAAACCATTCATTTAAAGATCATCTTTTAATCTACACCATCCATTTCAAATATTATATTATCTTTAATCTACACCATTCATTTCATATCACCTAATAATCACCTAACTTTATATTATAAACAAATCAATTTAATTATTCAACAATAATTCACACTTTAATCTACACCATTCATTTCATATCACCTAATAATCACCTAACTTTATATTATAAACAAATCAATTCAATTATTCAACAATAATTCACACTTTAATCTACACCATTCATTTCATATCACCTAATAATCACCTAACTTTATATTATAAACAAATAACTTTATCAATTCAATTATTATGACTAATTGTTATAAATACAGTATAGTTAGCTCTTAGATATCAAGTCAATAAATTAATGAAATACAACTGTTTAAATAACATCATAATAGAGATAACAATAATGTAAAATAAAGCATACGTTACTGTGTAATGACAATTATTGATTCAATAATGTGAATTACTGTGCATATGTTACTGTGACAATTATTAGGTTCAATAATTTTAAAAACAGTGCAACAACAATTATTGACTCAATGATATAAAATACAGTGTAATGACAATTATTAAATCAATAATGCAAAATACTGTGTAACAACAATTATTGAATTGATAATATAAAATATTATGCAGTGACAATTATCGATGAAATGATGCGTAACAGTTACGGTGTCAATTATCAGACCAATAATATGAGACACTATGCAATACCGTGTGTTACTGTAGAGTACCGTGTGCTACAGAAAATACCATAAACTACCGTATGCTACTATTCTTTTATCACCGGTATTTTAACAGTTCCGTTGACTATTTTTATTTAAAAAGGTTACTTCTGTCGTTTTCTATATCCGACAAATATTCCGTTGCGGGGTCCACCAATAATTTATTATTTCGGCGCCGTCGTACGGCACGAATATTCCCCGACCAAACGAATATTCCCCGACAAAGCGAATATTGTCCGACAAAATAAAATTTGCACATAACATCCTTAACTTTTAACTTTATCGATTTAACCACTTACTGTTTAAAAAAAATATCTATATGAAGAAAAATTAAATTTTGTATTTCATAAAATTCGGGGTCTTACAAATAGAATAACATGATACTTTGTTCAGAGCCAAATAATGTCCAAATTGTCAACACGATATAGACTCAACTTCAAGAATGATATTCAAGATCCATAATTCAAAATAACGATTAAAGTTCAATATAAAAGTACAGGTAAATAGGAAAGTTCATGTGAAATAATATTAATGACACACAAACTATTAAAGAACATATAATTAATTTAGAAAGTTCTATCAAACAATACTTATCATTGTAATATCCCGGATATTTAAATGAGTTAGAAATAAAATATTTAATATTTAATAAAGGTTGGAGTTTGATAACCTAGTAGTGATAGATAAATAGAGGTCCAAATTAAATTTAACGGACTAACTTAGATATGGTGATATCAAATTTTTTATAAGTTAGCAAGTACAGTGATAATTCAATGAATATGACTAATAGCAAGTCTAATTAAATTAAAAAAATTAATTAGTGGAGTTATGTAATTATGCGACGTGGTTGCATGTAAATTAAATATGTATCTATATGAATATATGTATGTGCATATTTAGTAACATAATTTAATGGTTAAATAAATTATGGTAAATAAAGGAATAAATATTTAATTAATCCGATTTGAATTAAAAGGTTTATTGTGGAATTAATTTAGTTAATATATTGATTATATTCATTAATCAATATTTATGCAAATTATTGATAAATTATTTGTGAGGAATAATTATGTAATTTATATAATTATAAATTATATAAAGTAGTTGAGTTAATTAAGGGAGAATAGTAATTGTATATATGTACAATATTTAATTTCATATATATGTATATATATATATAAAGGGATTAAATTAATTGTGTAATTTTAAGTAGTAATTGAATATATTAAATAAATATATTCTATAATTAAATAAATCAATGTAAATGATTTATGAGTGTGAGAAATTTAATTATACAATTATTTATGTAATATTAATTAAATAAATTATTTAAATAAGAAATTGAGTAAATATATTATTATTTCAATGTATTTTTGGGTAAATGGAATTATTTCCATAATTGATGAGAAATGAATTATTTAATGTAAATATATTAAATAATTTAATTTATGGCATAAATAATATATATTAAATTATATATTGTATTTATTTTAATTTCATAATTTATTGTGAAATTGTTTTCGAGGTAAGGTAATGTGTATAAATAATATATATAGATTATATATATTATTATTAGCGACCACACTCTAAAGTTTTAATATCAAAATAATTGACAAGTTGTCATTAATTAAATATTCAATTAAATTGAATATAATGAGTGAATTAAATTTTATAAATTAATTTATATGATAATTAATTAATGTAAATAATGTAAAATATTATTAATAATATTATTAGTCCATTTAGTAATTTAATACTTATGGGTTATAATATTTAATTATTTATTCAATCTAATTATTTATTTAATCATGGATTGAATAATTAATGTGTAAATTATTAAATTAGCCCAACATGGGTCAATTAGTAGCCCAAGTGGAGAATAATAAAATTTGACAATTTAGTAGCCCAAACAATTTAATAGAAGCCCAATTGGTATTTTAAATTAAAGCCCAATGATTGGCCCACTTGAAAAATACTTAATTAAACTATTATTTATTTAAAAAGTAAAATGCAAGTGACAATCATTATGGGAAAAAACTCCATCAGCCGACATGCTTGGAGAAAAAGAGAGAAAAAAATGATTTTTTTTGTTTTATTTTTCATTTATTTAATAAATAGTTGCTTGTATTAGTTTTTTTGTACATGAGCACCATTCTTCTTTTCACCAACTAAGTTATGGGTTAACTTTCTTGTGTAAGTATCCAATAGCTAGCTTGTGTTGGTATAATTTCATAGATATAAGATATATATCTATACATTATGGAAGACTTAAGTCATTAGAGAGAGAGAATTGTTAGTCATTTATTCTTCTTTCATTTTTTAAATTAGAGAGAAAATATTTGAGAGCAAGGATAAGGAAGGAGAAGAAATTATTGGTTCATGCCATCCCCCTTCACAACCCATTTTGGAAGAAAAATGAGGATAATCATTAAAATGAGGTAATGGTTATTTTAAATGTAGTTTATTTTTTTAATTAAATAAACCAACATATGAGTATAAACATGTTAATGTAGTTAATAATATGTTATAGTAATATTTATGTCATGCTTGAGTTTAATATGCTTGGTTTGTATTTTTGGTATAATTTATATGCTAAAAACATGTGTTTGGTGGTGTTAAATCAAGTATCAAAATAATGTCCAAAAATAAATTTTATAATATTTAGATTTAATGTTATAATATTATAGAATATTAAATCATGAGAAAAATAAAGTTTGAATCACTCAAAATGGAGTTATACACAAAAAGTTATGATTTGTGGTAGTTTATGTGATGTAAAAATTTTTATGAAAATTTTTTAATATTAAATCATGAAAAATTATATTTTCATGATATAAATTGATATTAAGTGTTTGGTAATTTTTTTGAATTTTTATTGATGATTTAAAGATTTCTTGAAGGTATAATTTTGATTAAATTATGCACTGTTCACAATCTGCTAAGGTGAAGGAAAAAGGGGGTGCCGCGCATTGCGCGCGACCCTGTTCACTGTCGGACGCGGAACGAAAAACGGCGACGTTTTGTCGAAGAAAAAAATTTCATCCGCGCGTTATGCGCGGAAGACAGTTACGGTGCCAATAAAACGGCACCGTTTTGGGGCCATATTTTTGTCGGCGCGCGCAATGCGCGTCAACAGATTTCTTGCGTGAAATTACGATACTGCCCCTCCGTTCGGTTTTCTGATTAATTACGAAATTGCCATCGGTCCGGTTTTTCAACTTATTTACGGAAATGCCATTCTGGATAATTTAAATTAATTTAAATGTTTAAAAATTAATTTAAAATTATAACAAAAATATTAATAATACAAAAATGATATTTAGGTATTGAATATTATATTTTTCAAATATAATAAGTATTTAGGATTAATATTTAAATGTTGTAAATATTAATCTAGTTAGTTTAATATTATATTTTTCAAATATAATAAGTATTTAGGATTAATATTTAAATGTTATAAATATTAATCTAGTTAGTTTAATATTATATATTTTTTTAAATATAATAAGTATTTAGGATTAATATTTAAATGTTGTAAATATTAATCTAGTTAGTTTAATATTATATCTTCTGAATTTATGATTAAATTAATTATTATTTAATTAATATTAAATAATAAACAAGGATGATAAATTAATTAATTATTATTTAATTACTATTAAATAATAATTAAAGACAACTAAGATTGATTATTTAATTATTTATTATTTGATTAACTTTAAATAATAAATAAATCCAGTTAGTTATTATTTTATTATTAAATAATAACTAATGATATTTGAGTATTTACTATATAATTTTATTATTTATTATTTAATTAACTTTAAATAATAAATGAATCTAGTTAATTAGTTATTATTTATTATTAAATAATAACTAAAGATACTTGATTATTTTTAATATAATATAATTATTTATTATTTAATTAATTTTAAATAATAAATAAATCTAGTAAGTTATTATTTATTATTAAATAATAACTAAAGGTAGTTAATTACTTACTATTTAATTAATGATAAATAGTAATTAAATGAAATTAGATTTAATGAAATAAAGAAAATGTCTTTTAACTCTTTTGTTTAAATAATTATAATAAATTGTTTAATAGTTTAATAAGTGTTTAACACTTGAGAAAATTATTTTCTAACTGATTAAATTATTAACCTAATATGATTGAGGGTCTATAAGGTTAATAATATTGTTGTGACTAATGTATATCATGTGTTAGTACTTATGTGGTAGATAAGTTCATTAGTAAGCGTATAGTTGTGCAAATACGCCGTACTAATTATTAGACCAACTTTATTAATGTTAGGTCTTTCAAAGCCAGTTAGTTAAAGCTAAACATTTATTGTAGCTGAGCAGACAAACAAGTTTCCTAAACCCTACTCAATTTATATTCGAGCAGTATATATTATTTTATTGTTCAAGTTCCTAACTCAAACTCAAGTTGTTACGTTTCAAGCATGCTATGGTTTAATTCTGTATAATTATTCCACCTCTTTAAATTGTTGATTCACACATAGTGCTTGTTGCATGTGTTCATCAGGTATGAAAGGCTGATCACCTTCATTACCATAAGGTTCAGTTAAATTTGTTCATGGTCATTATTGACACTCAAAATTAATTAATTCAGTCATTCAATTATTGAAATTATGACTTATACTCTTTCACAATTTTTATAGTGCTGAAAATCCAAAAGCTTATTCTTTCTTTCAATCATGAAATATTGTTATCGTATTTAAACTTGCTGAGCAAAGTCGTTGCTCACTCTTGCTATATCATGATAATAAATTTCAGAATAATACGAATGTCCGAGGAGAGACGGAGACAGAAGCAAAAGACAAGATTATAGTGTTATGCATGATAACTAAATTGTTATATGATGTAAGTAATTTTGTAAACCTTTTTATGAATCTAAAGGTATATATGTAAGTTAAGGTTAGAAACCTTGGGAAATGTTGTAGAATAAACAATTTATGTTTATATATTCCGCATTATTTATAGAACATGTATGAAAATGATGTATCGTGACGTACCAAGTCTAGGGTTCAAGGAACCCGGATTTGGGGTCGTTACAATCATAGTAAGTTTAAGAGTATAAAAAAAATGATATTTCTTACCTTAACACATTCTTCTAAAGAAAGATTTATAAACACCGTATGATCATTTGACTAACTATTATGAAAAAACTTACTTGAACAATACTTATACTCTTACTGATCTTCACAAATACTCACGATAGCTTAAGCACACACAGAGAAAACTTATACAAACTAATATTTTAAAGAATGAAAAAAATAATAAGCAAGGAAATTATGAAAATTTCTTCAGCTAAGGCATCTATTTATAGCCCAAAAATCTTATCATAAATCAAGATTTTCTAAATTAATATGAACCGTTCATTTCAAGATAATGTTTAATCTGTACCACAATTTCATCTTTTAAGATTTATTTAATCTAAACCATTCATTCAAATTTCTTTTAATCTATACCGTTCATTTCATATCTTAATAAAACAACTAACTTTATATATAAAATAATTAACTTCATATAAATCAATTAACTTTATATATAAAATAATTAACTTTATATAAAGTATATAAAATAAATAATTTTATAAATTCAATTATTCAACAATAATTCACCAATTATTCAAAATTATTCATTATTATAATCAATTGTTGTATATGCAGTGTAGTTAACTTTCTGAGTTAGATAATCATAATACAAGCAAAAATACCAATTAATAACGAAATACAACAGTAAAATCAATATCATAATTGTAAGACCCCATATTTTAATAAATAAATTTTAAAAGTTTCTCATAATTTTATGCTTAACAGTAAGGTGTTAAATTAATAAAAATAAAAATTAAGGATGTTATGTGCAAAAAATTTATGTCGGACAATATTCGATTGATCGGGAAATATTCGCTCTGTCGAGGAATATTCGTTCTGTTAGAGAATATTTGTATGTCGGCGCCGAAATATTCAGTTATGGGTAGACCCCACAACGAAATATTGTCGGATATAGAAAACGACAACAGTAGCATTTCTAAATAAAAATGGTCAACGGTATTATCACTTTTAACTGTTAAAATACTCAGTGATAAAAGTATGATAATATATGATATTTTACTGTAGCACACGGTATTTTATAGTAGCACATAGTATTGTATAGTAGCACATGGTATTACACAATGTTTAAATTATTGAACTGATAAAGTGACTATTGCACAGTATTTCATCAATAATTGTCATTACACAGCATTTTACATTATTGAACTAATAATTGTCATTACACATCATTTTACATTATTGAATCAATAATTGTCATTATACAATATTTTACATTATTAATTGCACAGTGTTCCATATTATTGAATCAATAATTGTCATAATGCACAACAGCTTGCATTATTAGACCAATAATTGTTACAGTAGTAGTCACGGGTATTAAACAGTTAGACAGATTTATTATTTGAAAAACACTGTATTGGGATATTAAATCAATAAAATAATATGAAAATATGTAACGCGTGTACGTGTGTAACACGTGTAAATGTGTAAAACGTGTAAGTGTGTAACACGCGAAGTGTGTAACACGTGTAAGCGTGAAATGCATGTTAGTCAACGAATGGTACAGATTAAAGTGTGAAACGTGTGTTGGTTGATGAATGATTTAGATTAAAAGATGAGATTAAAATGTGTAACGTGTGTGTGAAAAAGTTGGTTAGGCTCTGGCTATAAATAGAGGGCTTAGCATAAGGAGTTTCATACATTACTCACTCAATCTTCTTTCCACTATATAAATATTTCTTAGTATAAGTGTCTCTCTGAAAGTATTAAAATTATCTTAAACGTTGAAAATCTGGAAGGGTACGAGTATTGTTCAAATAAGTTTTTTATAAAAGTTATATAAACACTCACACATACATCAGTTTACAACTCTTCCTTTAGAAGACTCTTCTATTAGAAGTTTTATTTTGAAATATTTTATTTGAAAGATTTTACTTTAAAAAATTATTTTCTTTAAAAATTATTTTGATGTATATTTATATAGTCACTTTAATGATTTTATATAAAATTGGTATGTGTTATTTACTAATTAAATTATGAATATACATATAGGTTGATTAACCTCATAAAAGCTGTATTTAGTCACGGGATAAGGTAAGTGATATCATTTTCTTTCAAACTCTTAAACTTATTACGGTAAGGGATATCATTTTTCTTTTAAACTCCTACACTTATTATGGTAAGTGGTATCATTCTTTTCATCATCATAAAGGGATATCATTTTTTTTCTTCTTATTTGTAAGGATTATCATCTTTTTTATCTTCTATCACTTAAACTTACTACGGTAAAAAAATATCTCATTTGTACCTCTAATATTATTAAACGGTGAAAATTCTTGAATTAATAATTCATTAATATTCCCTTAATAGGTTGCACTTCATCTAATACCCTTTGACAAAAATATTCCTATTAAATTTACATCGTCATTTTTGAACTGTGAACTAATGGACTTGAACTTTTGAACTGTGAACATTTATTTGGACTGTGAATTTATGGACCTTAAACTTTTGAACTGTGAACATTTATTTGAACTGTGAACATTTTGGACTAATTCATTGTACCGTAAACCTTACCGTTGAACTTCTTCCCAGTGGATCTTGGACATTACTCTTGGACTTGAACATATTTTCCTATACATCATGTTGATAATTAGGACATTATTTGAATCTAGACAAAGTCAAATTTGTTAACTCCTCATGTTATTGTTTATCTTGTCTTTTCTGTTCATTATTTATATTTCTGTTATTATTTCAATCATCAAGTATCAAGTTGTTCTGAATATCTGTGGCCTGGGGCACAGATGATAAGTTAAAGGTGATATAGGTTAAAGACGATATAATTGTTGGGTGTCTTTGGTCGGATGACAAGGATACATGATGAATATTCTCTTTAACCGGGGGTAAAGAAGAACTGTTGTTTGACATGATCATTTTCAGTGGTGTTTCTGATGGTGGTTATTTCACTGCAGTTGAACTTTGTTTAAGAATTTAACTGTTGGTGTTAATCTTACTGTTTATATTATTCTATCAAGAACTCAACTGTAACTGTTGATTTAAAACTTGTTGTCTATTATATTCGATTAAGAACTCAACTGTTGAAGGTTAAGAATAATTTATTTTTCATTATCTTAGTCATGATATTCCTTACTGGACTATTTGAGCTCACCCTTTCCTTTTTGTTCAATTGTTCAGGAAATGAGAGCGGAGCCAGGTCTAGCGGGGAGGAAAGGGGAATGGAGTAGCGATTCGAGATAGTTGCTATAATAGTCTTCACTGTATTATAGAATAATAATAATTATGAAGACTTAGTTGTGTATTATTGAACAGTGTATTGTAATAATTTTGTTGTAGTCTTTTGACGACTCAAATTGGGTGGTGTGGGCCCGATTTGGGGGCATCATAATAATAGTGATAATAATAATGTAGAAAATAAATAAAAGAAAAAACATGTTATTGTGCCATGACAATTATTAATTTAGTAATGTGAATTACTGTGCATATGTTACTGTGACAATTATTGGTTCAATAATATAAATTATTGTGCATGTGACAATTATTGGTTCAATAAAGTCAATATTGTACAATAGTCACTTTATCAGTTCAATAATATAAAATACTATGCAATATCGTGTACTACTGTGCAATACCGTATGTTACTGTGCAATACTATGTTATACTATTCCTTTATCTTCAAATATTTTAACAGTTAAAAGTGATAGTATCGTTGACCATTTTTATTTTAAAATGTTACTTATGTCATTTTCTATATTCGACAATATTTAGTTGTAGGGTCCACCAATGTTTGGTTATTTCGGCGTTGTCGTACGAATCGAATATTCCCTGACAAAACGAATATTCTCCGACAAGATAAAATTTGTACAAAATATTTTTTTTAACTTTAACTTTTGTCAATATTTCTTTTAGTTTTAGAAGAAAATATATAAAGAAAAATTTAATTTGTATCCACATTCAGTTTGTAGACATCAAAGGACTCGTCTATCCTAGGCATATCTTCGGGAGACCATGTAAATATGTCATCATATTCCTTGAAAAGACGAACAAGCTGACGTTTGATTTTGTCTGGCACTGCTGCCCCGATATTAAACTTTTTAGAGGGATCACTCAACATGAGCTCAAATTGCTCGACGTTCTCCGTCGAACGAGCTTTTGGGTCCATGTGTTTTCCCGAAATGCTCTATCTTAATTGGAGCCTCTTCACTAGTCGTCTGCATGATGGTTATAATCCATTTATCGTTGTCATTCTTCTTTTTTTGAGGATTTAATGTGAGAGTTAAGGCAGTGTTATAACATACTCTTGACACTTCCTGATCGACACACATTTTTCCACGCCATATGAGATCGAGAATTTCATTTTCATATGAGTTACTGAAGTGATGGTTTTCAAGTTAGCCAAAGTCGATTGCTCGAGAATCGAGTTGTATGACGAAGCTTCATCAATGACATAAAATTTGACCATCGTTCTTATTTGGCAAGGCTCAGATCCGAAAACAACAGGCAAACTAACGGTATACCGAATCAGAACTGGATTATTCCCAAAGCCAGATAAGGGTGGCTCTCGACAAGGTTCAATTTCATATCCATCGAGAAGCATCCTGCTGTAAGCATGGTAATGCAAAATATCCACTAAGGAGCCGTTATTCACCAAGACTTTTATAACATCCTAGTTAGCGGCATCCAACTTCATAATTAATGCATCAGCATGCCCTGGGTTAACATCTCTGTAATCTTCATCTGAGACAGTTATCACATTATGGGGATTCGACTTCGCTTTTTTTAATTGATGCCCCTTGATCAAGAAGACCTTCTTGGCATATTCGTCTTTTGAACAAGCTGAAGTGGAACTATAACCACGTTCACCACATGCCTTCCTGAGGGGTTCTTAGATGGCCCTTCAACTATCATGGGTCGACTGTATTTTGATGTACTGGTTAATATTCCTTTTTGAGTTATGTTCTTTCAGGAAGTCCTTCAAGGCAAAACACTCATCTGTCTCATGGCCATAATAATTATGGTAGGCACATTTTTTATTTTATTTGCATTTTTCTAATAGGGCCTTCAACCTTTCAAAGTGCCTGAAGAAGGGTTTATCCTTGATCTCCTTCAAAATTATTGAAATCGATTTGTTCAGAGGGGTATATTCTTTCTTTTCGCCTTTTCTTCCGGCATCTTTCTCATTTCGTCCCTACTAGAAGGTCCCTCGATGCCACGATCGTTATGCTAATTTTTGTCTGTCCAAGGGTATAATGCCCACAGAGCTTCATCTATCGAGATATGCCCTTGGGCAATCTTATAAACCTCGCCTAACTTTTATGGTCTTTTACTTAAAATATCTTTTGCAAAATTACGATTGACATGGAAGTTCAAGTTTCTATTAAAGTGTTATTGCCTCCTGCATTTTGAGATCTTTAACTGGGGAAACCCCTTTTTGAAGCATTCAATGTACTCCTTCATTGACTCGTCTTCCACTTGTTTAATGTGCATTAAACTGACAGTATGTACTTCACTCGGGTAGTTGCCTATGAACCTGTCAATGAAAATGTTTTGGAGTTTTTCCCAAAAACCAATGCTGCGAGCTGAGAGGGAAGCGAACTGCGCGTGGGCATATAACTTCAAGGTTGACATAAATAACTTGTATTTTATAGTTTAAATATAGTTCAACACATACATTAAAATTTTATAGTAGCCAGCGCGGTCTATTGGGTCTGTCGTACCATCAGAAGTCTCTAATCGTGTGACCCTTACGTTGGGGTCAACGAGGCCGTTTTCTAACAACTGGGTAAATGGGGAGATTTTGCTTGAATGATCTCTTTCACTCATGCATTTCTCTTTCAAGTGCTTTGAATCTTGTGCCCAAGAGTCGAAGTGAAGGGTATGACGAGGGTCCCCCTGCCATTTCCACCGACGTGGTGGTCGGCATCATCTCTGCCATTGAGGCGATCGACATAACTCCATGTGTTATTATTCCCCTCGGGGGAAGTTCTTCCCCTCGACAGTCCCAATTAAGTAAACATCGAGGCCTGCGGCTCTTCAAACTTTCTAAAGACCTTTCAGGGTGATGTAGGATACCTCTGCCTTAAATATATGCCTCCATCATATCCTCCACGTGGGGCAAGTTTATTTGCTCCCCAGATTTTTTGCCTTTTGAATTCTTGACCGGTGCTTGCTATAATGAAAATTGCTTCCTCGGGACCCCTTAGGGCTCATGCTTCTATGTACTTCTTGACCACTATGGATCTCTTCCTCCATCAAATTGATACGCCTTAGTATTTCTTCATACTGAATACTCAAAGCCGCAAACTCATGAATTTGCGTTTGTTAGAATGCATCTAGGGCATCCTCCCCCCTTCTCCCTTGACTCTCCAAGGGCACATATATGTGTTTGGCTCCTCAATAGGTAGTATCGTAAGTCATTCGCCACCCAAGAGTGTACTGACCATTCAGACCGGTCTACATGAGGGCTTTCTTCCCTCTATCATCCGAGCCTTGGGGAGTGGGTTCCCGATGGTCTAGTTGATGATTGTTACGTACTTAAGAAGCCAAACTTCTTCCCCCCACGAGTTATTGTTCTTACCATTGTCATGTGAATAGCTTGAGAGAACAATTATGTTTGTTCTTAATTGTTCCAAGGTTGGCGGTTATGGGAAATTGGATTCTCGAACTGGTCGGGTAATAGAACAAAGAGGAGCTCATTAGGTTGGTTTAGGGATGTATAGGTTTCTCGGCCAAAGCTCGTGAATATTCCCACAAGTCGGTCTTCTTTCTAGTGCCAATGATGATACTTTATCCTTCAAGTCGGGTTCTTAAAGCCTCGCTTTGCATCCTAAACTTGCAAACCATGTTCTCACGATGGTCCAAGGTGTTACTCCACCGCGGAACGCCTCCGATGTGATTATCAATATTTGGAAGGAAAGACAGAATATCAACAGTGTATGTGTGTGTATATGAAAAGAGTGTCTGACCTTTTTTACTCCTTTGTTTACCCCCTTTATAGTTGTTTCCACTTCCACAGTATCTTATAGTGGTAATCATGAACATGGGTCTCCCCCAAGTGAGGAAGGTAATGCCAGTCTTATCAACCGTTCAAGGTCGCCTATATCATTGCGATCTTTTGCGAATCTCCTTATCCCAATAGTCGTCTAGGGTTGTCAAGACGATTGGACCTTCTAGGTAGGGGTGGGCATTCAATTCGGTATTTTCGGTAACCGAACCGATTCGAACCGACCGGTTCGGTATAAAATAAAACCGGTTCGGTATCGGTACAAATAACCGGTATATACCGTTTATTCGGTAGCGGGTTCGGGAAGCCATTTTGTATGTCCGGTATGAACCGGACCGAACCGGTTGCACCGGTTAACTGAATAAAGCCTTCTTCTGTCTTCTATATTATTTTCTTCGGTCTTTGGCAACCAGATGCTCATCACGGAGAGGATGGGTGTGAAGAAGCAGCCCCTTTGAAGATTAGAAAGTTGAGAGTCTCGAGAGTGAAATAGATGAAAGTTCCTGTAGTATGAGCGAAGAAACAACCAAAATTTGATCCCACAACGCACTGCCGTCTATTCCCATCTCTCTTTTCGAACTCCTGCCGATCTAACTTTTCAAAAATTAGAAAATGAATATGATTGAGAGAGAGAGAGAGAGAGAGATTGGGTGGCATAGCCATATATATAATATAATATATGATAGTACATTTTTGGCTTTTTGATGTGGGCAACAATGAATTTGGAGTCAAGAACAACGTACAAATCCAGAGCTTGAGAAGCAGAGGCCATGGCTTGGATCTGCACGCATATCTATGTCTTCTATCAAAGCCTTCCCTTCCAGCATCCTTGTTATATTTATTATTATGTAGCAAGCAAGCTCTTCTTATCTTAAAAATCAAACCCAAAACGGAAGGAAAAGAAATTACTTTTATTTTGCTCTGTTTTTTTCGTTGCTTACATACAACCGGTACAAGAATAGGCAAAAACCGGTACCGTTCCGATATCGAACCGGCTAACCGGTTCGGGATACCGGTTTAAACGGTATCGGTTTCGGTATGCTAATTTAGACACTTTCGGTAACCGGTTCGGTACGGTTATTTACCGATGCATAGGCCTACTTATAGGCGACTACGTCTATGCCTAGCCCATGGGTCTTCTTTCTTCTTGGTCTTGCCTTCTAGGTATTAGGCTCCAACCCTTTTTGTACTTCAAGTCCAGGCCCAAATCCAATACCGGTCCTACCGCATCAATAAAATAGAACGAAGCAAATATAAACCATATATTTACACCTACCGTTAAATTACAGATATTTTTATTTAGTGCTAATTGTTTTCTTTTTGCATACTTTAATATCAAATATCGTCAGTAATCCACCATTTTCTTTGAAAACGGAGTATTTTTATATCTCAACTTCCCCAAGTCAAAAAAACTTGATTTGATATATGCAATATTGTCTCTTTCTATTTTTTCGATCTAAATGTCACGGACAGATCTCATCAGTACTAACGAAGTTGATAGAACTTTCTTGCTTTTTTATTTCTTTTAAGAAAGTTGCAATAAAGTTCAATCAACTTTTATCAAATTCAAAAGCAAAGAAAGAAAGACTACCTAGTGCTAATAAATCAGTTTAGCCCTTAATTAATAAGCTTAATATTATCCAAATATTTATATTTTTCGCTCATAATTAACTTTCAAAATTAAAAATATATTTTAATTTTTTAAATAAATATATTTTTAAGTTTGAAACGCATAGAGAGTATTTCCTTTATTATTTTGTAATCTATGTTTGTGGTACCGGCCAACATCTAAAATGATAAATCACAAATTTTGTGACTGTGTTTTCAAAAAACTTTACTAGAATATTTTGATTATTAAATTAATTTGATTTATTACCAAATCATTTAGAATAATCATAATGGATTAAAAGTAATAATTTAAAAATATTTATTACTTGTAGTATTCCAAATGTAAGCTCGTCTTTGAATCGGAGTTAGAGATACTCATGAGTTTTTTTTTTTTTTTTTCACATTCCCCCGCAAACCCCCCCAACACCATATTAATTTATAATATTATAATAATATAATATAAATATAATGTATACTAATACATATAATATTATACGTTATATTAAATATTCTATATATTTATGTATATAATTATAATATAATATAAAACAAATAAAATATATTTTAAAAAATATAATATGATACCTATTATATTATATATTAAATATATGCGTGTGTGTGTGGATGAGAGTAATTTTATCTTAATATTTTTTTTTTCATTCTTTTATTTATTGGAATCGCGTTGATTCTAATGTACCAAAGAAATGCGATTCCATCAAAATAATCATTTTAATAAAATTTAACATACCAAACGTCAAAAATAAATTATTGATTAGAATAATCATTCCTTTTCACTCTCAATTCTTTTGTACCAAAGGCACATTAGTTGCTTAAGCTATCCTTTTCAATTCTAGCTAAAAGAATTTTCTTTTCCAAAATAAATAAATAAACAAGGAAGTTAGAAATTAAATGATTACAAAATAAGAAAGTAGTCCACATGAAGGGTTTGTGGTTGACTCGTATTCAAAATTATGATTTAACCAAATCACAGTTAACACGCCTAAATGAAAGGTAAAAACCAATGGGTTATATTATCATAACTTTAACAAATTGGAGGCCCTAATTATGCCAATAACATTTATTAACAAAAATAAATAAATCAAGAAAAATATTTTTTTGCTAATAAACATCAAACTTAAGCTTTTTATTTGGTTTCTTTAAACTAGATCTATAAATTTATTAAAAATATATAATTATTTCATTCAGTTATTATCACTTTAAGTCTGGGAATCACTTAAATCGATTATTTGTATGTATCAAAAATAAAAATTGTCCCACATAAATATTAATTACAACTATATTGAGATTGTATGTCGAGTTTGTGATTGTTCAAACTAATTCTATGAATTTATTAAGAAAGTAATAAATTATCAAGTTTTAAACGACAACAATATCTAACTTGAGGACACCTAAATCAACCCCATGAATTTATTACCAAAACAAATTGTCCTGCACATGGATCAATTACAATCATATCAAGATTGATGATCACTTGAACTAACTCTGTATATCTTACCTCAAACAATTATAATTATTTTGATCTTGAGGACCATATCAACTAACCCGATGAATTTATTACAAAAAAACCTATAAATAATACGACTCAAATATGTTTATGATCTGACCAATTTAGTTGAATAAATCCTACCGTCATGTTTATGGGAGAGGGGGAAAACTTGTTTATGAATAAATGAACGAATGCAGATGTGCCCATTAGGTGATTGTGTAATTAGAAAAAAGATAAAGGGCGCCCTAATCAATGCCCATAAATAATGGACCTTATAGTTCTTAATTCACTTTCCAATGAGATTTCAAAAGACCAACATCCTCCCAACCCATTCTCCAAAAACCCACGATTACCCTCTTAGAAACATCAACACCCCAAAAACATTTAAGATTTCTTGGTCCCCTCTTTTTCCAGCTAAAAAATAAACACTTTACACACACAATATTCAAACACTATATCCCATCTTACCATTAAAAAGTTGAATATGACATAAATTTTTGTGTCAATGCTTACTTTTTAATAGTGAGATGAGATGTAGTATTTGAGATCGTGATTAAATATAATGTGTGTAAACTTATTTGCTAAAAAAAAAGAATACTATATATATTATATGCATAGAGATATTACAAATACATAGAGATGTTACAAAAGGAGAAAATGTTGGATGCTCACTAGGAGCACACAGGGATTTGGTCCTTAAACACCTAATCACACTCCATTTACTTGATGGATTGAAAATCATAAGAAATTTGAATGTGGGAGATAATTAAAGAATTTTACTTTTCGCTACTTCGACTTTATTCTGCAAGGTTTAAAATGAAGCAAATTTTATTATACAGTTGAACACAACTGATAAATTATGATCATCGAATTTTATAATTTATGAGCCGAGAAAAAAGGCAAATCATAAGTTTTTAAAATCATGTAGGCTTGTACATAGAAGATTACTAACTACCCATATGATATGATGAGATTTGGTAAGAAAATATAAATTTAGAGATTTAATGATACGTGTGACCTGAAAAGAATGATTTTTGCTTAGTACAAAAGTGTAAAAAGCCAAATACAAAGAATCCCATCATTTTATATCTCATTAAGAAGCACAAAAACAAATATTAAGAGATTAATTATCTTGGAGAAACAAACCCCACAAATTTCAATAGAAAAGAGGGGAAGTAAAGGAGCAAAGTCAGTTGCTCGAGGAAAAGAAAAAGAGGAAAGAAGAAGCCAAAGAACACTCAAATCAAAAGAGGGAACTCATATCCAAATGGAAGAATTTAGTGGAGTACTTCCCAAGTAGTAGAAGAATAAGCAGGATTTCAGTCAATCTAGTTAAACTTTTTATAACACCAATAGCCTCAATCCAACATAAACAACAGGCCCAAAAAGATTTACTAAAACAATACCACTTGGCAGTTGACACCTACCCTTTTTTTATATCTCCTCTCACTTGTATATATACATACAAGATATATTACAAGGTTTACGTAAAAAGTCTAAACGAAAAAAATCACAAGCAATACTAATAAAGACAAAAGGGACCGAAACCCTAACTACAATAATATTTATAATAGGACGAAAAATATAATGAGTCTAAATAACATAATATGTCCATATAGTCTTAATCTTTCGTCATCACAATTAAACGTTATCTTTCTTTTACAAAATAAATCGGGTCAAATTAAAAGTCGAAATCCAAACAAAAAATTATCAAAAACATACACTCATATATATATATATATATATATATATATATATATATATATATAAAAGGGGGGGAAAAAAAGAGTAAAGTGGTGTAGGAGATGAGAAAAGGTAGGAATTGGAAGAGAACTCATGAGGATTTCATGTCTTTTGGGTTTTCCAGCTTTCACTCCTCTCTGTTCTTGGGTATTTTCCTTTTCTACCATCTCTTTTTTCCTTTCTGCCCATAAACAATGAAAATGGCAGATTACCAATCATCCATTCCTCTTAATAGGAAACACCCATCATTGCTCCCAACAATCCTTTTCAACCTTAGAAACCCGAGCTTCTAAATATTCCCCCCTTCCATTCATTCCCTTTTCCTCATTCCTCTTCTTCTTCCTCTGTTTCCCACTATTTAAATATCCCCCTCTTTTATACCCTTTTCCTTTCTCCCCCTAACAATCCTAACCAACCCTCTTATTCCCTCAATCCCCTTTTTCTTATGATGGATCCTTCTTCCACAAATTCTGTCAATGGCTTCTACTCCTTTTTAACAAGAGGAATAGATGATCTTGAACGGGTCTTTTTGTCCACTAACTTCATATCAATTCAATTCCTTCAGAGAGCTTTGTCGCTTCTCCGATCCTTCCACACACAGTTGACCCTCCTTGTTCAAAAACTTCACTTACCTGGGGGCGAAAAATGGCTTGATGAATACATGGATGAGAGCTCCAAGCTATGGGAAGTCTGTCATGTACTCAAGTCTGGCATATCAAATATGGAGAATTATTACTCCTCTGGCTTTAATATCACTTCTTCTTTCGAAAATCATCGCCTTTTTAGCCCCCAACTGTCACGTCAGGTATGATCTTTAACACTGCTTGTGTATAAATTGACAGTCCAAGACTTCAACCCAAAAGGGTAATGTTTAGTTTGACAAGAATTTATGTTTATTCATGTAGGTGATTCGGGCAATTTCGGGATGTAGAAGAGAAGCTGTTGGATTGGAGGAAGAGAACAGATCATTAATGGAAACAAGAATTGAACCTCTTTCACTTCGATTTGACGAAAAAGTGTCCATTGAATCAAAGCTTAATGGATTCAGTGGATTTAGGGGTGTTCTTTATGCTATGAGAAATGTTAGTTCACTCCTATTAATGATCTTGCTATGTGGGTTACTGTATTGTTATCCAGAATCAAATTTCCTTCAAGGAGGCTACGAGGGTTGCTTGTTTTTCGGATCCGCTTTCATGATTTCCACCGGAAGGCTGCAGCAGAGGGTGGCGGCGGGGATCAGTCAAATGAACGGCCGGCCGGGGATTCTATTATACGAGTTTCGAAGATCGAAAATGGCCATGGATGAGCTAAGGGTGGAGTTGGAGAGGAGGTGTTCACAAGGAGTGGTAGTGGATTGGGAATCTGAAGTTGGGATGAGAGAAAGGGTGGAGAATTTGAAAGGGTGTTTTGGGGTTTTGAGATCCGGAGCTGATAATATTATTGGGCAGCTTGATGATTTCTTTGATGAAATTGTTGATGGAAGGAAGAAGCTTTCAGACTTTTGCAGTCACAGGTAGGAAGAAGAGACTTAAAAGAGACCGTAATGGTAGGTAACTAGACCGTATTTATTCAGATGCATTTAGATGAATATTAATGAGTTGTACTGTACAACGTACCGGACGTTGATGAGTCGTACTGTGGAACTATATTTAAGTGTGTCTAGACAAATATTGCCGAGTGACATAGCATATTCTTAAAAGAGATAAGATAGTATGGCCAGAAAGGAAAATGAAAGGAAAAATAATTATATATTTTACTACCAAGTGTTGTTGGGGTGGTTGTAGTTTCTTTTTCTGTCTATTTTGTTCCTTCTTTTTCTTTTGTCCTCCATCCCTCTCTTTGTTTCTATATCTGTTATAGTTGAAGCACTGAAAATATCTCTGTTTTTCAAGGTTCTGGAGAGGAAAATTTTGAAGTGTAGCTCTGTTTTTGTGGTAAGTAACATAAGAATCCAATTCTCGTGATTCCCATGAACAGGAAAAGAAAAAGAAAGAATGAATGGAAATTAATCCAGAAAAAGCTACAAAATAGCTGTAATGCAGAATCAAGATTTTTATCCTTACAAAAATCTTCATATACTGTGTATATATATATATATATGTGTGTGTGTGTACGCGCGCGCATATACGTCGGAAGTGATACACAACGAATACTTGTTATGACACTAGTCAAACAAACACATGTTGTCCATAGGAGAAACGGGCAGTTCAAAATATTTTTTTAAAATATATTAATAGCGTACAGACTAAAAACTTTAAACCAAGAGAGTGATTTTGTATAGACGATCCGAAATTTGTTTATCTGAATAATATCAAAGTAAATATTTGCTGTGAATTATTACTCTTCCTAATATTATATAAATGTGTGTATTTTAGTCTCTCTTTCAAGAAAGATATGGGTATAAAGAATGGAAACTTCTTGTTATTCTAACAAGGGAGACAGATATCAAGTCAAATCCCTTTATTTTATTTTATTTTTACCTTTCTATTGTCTGGGGTGGAGGGTGTTTGTGTCTGAAGTGATTCATTTAACTAAAAAGGAAAAGAGAGCTGGCTGCTACTGCTGTGTAGTTGTTATAAGTAAATGAGTAATGATTTAAGTAGGGAAAAAGAATGATGAAAGTGGAGGCTTAGTTTGGACAGTATAATAGAGAGTGACTGTCAGATTCCTGGAGGCTGGCTTTAATGTCAAAAGAAAGCAGCAGTATAAAAGCTTTTGTCTGATTTAGTTCACTGTGAAAGCAATGGACTTGATCATGAATGAAACCACAATGATTTTATTCTGTAGCAAAAATAAGTAGTCTCTGGTGAAGAATAATAATGTACAAGAGTTTTTGTCAAATTATAATTATAAAATATATTAATTATAGTATAATTGGTTTATATTTCAATGAATTCGAACAATATCTACTACAACGGAGAAGCCAAGGGTCATGTACGTTTGGACTTTATAATTTATTAACAGTTCAATCTTGAGTTTTTTTTAATATTTTGGATCTTGTGTGTTTGAACTCGTATCATATCAATTAGAATTTTTTAGTTACTAGATAACCAATTTTTAGTGTGTGGATCATAGTTGGGTGCAAAACATATCAATGAATATGTTATAGACTAGTTATAATTTGATGAATCTAAGTATATCGCATATTTTTTATTTTATTTTTCATATAATTTGTGTATGATTGCATGACTAGTTACAATTTGATAAATCTGAATATATTGTGTATTATTTATTTTATGTTTTTTAATATAATTTATGTGTACTAATAAAATTATAAGACTGACCCACTATATTACTATTAATAATCATTCGCATAATTGATTATCAAAAAATCGATATATATATATATATATATATATATATATATATATATATATATATCAGTTCTCTTAACATAATATAACTAAAATAAATTTTTGGGTCACTTTCTCCATCACCTAACCGGATCTCATGCTTTTTGTTAATTTCATGACTTGCCAGCCAGTTGCCTCCCTTGAAGGAGTCTTCTTATAAATAAATAAAAAAATACTGAATAAACAAATGCACAATAGTGGTTTAAGGAAAGATGATGAACAGCCAACTGCAAACAGTGCCAGTGGTTGGGGTTTCTTTTTTATGTTCCCAACTAACCGGGCGAGAGACCCATTGCTATTCCCACAGCCTGTTTAATAAGCAAGAATTTAGCAGACTGGATTTGGTATGATGGTAAAAAACAGAGTGAAAGGAAAAGCTATTTTATATTAAATTACTAATTTACCCTTATATTAATTTTATTGAGTTTATAATATAGAAGGCATAATAGGAATTACATAAGATTTACTTGTGTTGTTTAATTTTCCATTCAAATATCGGTCCAGTTTTAGACAAAACTTTGAAAAGAAAAGTTATCAAGTTTTCCGTCTAATTCTTTTCATTCTGTTCGTTAAAAAACTTGGAAGAAGCAGAATAATTAGACAGAAAAAACCTTCCATCCCTTCTTTTCTTTTCCATCCATTTTAAAATTCAGTAACAAATTGGAAGGAAAAAACAATCATCTGCAACTGCAATTTAACCAATGAAGCAGTTTCCCAATACTCATTGATAGCAATATACACATTCCAGACCAAATAAAACCTGCAACAATATTTGTACCCTCCTTTCATTTATGGCAAAGAATTACAGGAGTCAAAAACTGCTGACTTTTTACAATTTGCTGAATAGAATTTACAAAAAATTATATTTGCAACTAAGGCTAGCCATTGAGAAAAAAATAATACGGCATATCCCCAGAAATCCGCTAAAAAATTGCTGAATTAATGGGGAGGTAAAGGGGTATGTTGTATTAACTATATTGAAATATACATCTGTAGAAAACTGACTTCTATATATGACCACTTTAGAATGTAACAGAACTTTAATCAGAGAAACCATTATGCTTACCTTCTACCAGGAGATTAAACATCAGAAGAATATTCACTCCCTTGTCCGTGAGACTTTCCATGAGAAGAATCGCCAGTATCACTAGGACTTGTGGATACTTGCGAGCACCAATGATCTGGGATACTCAAAAAATGGGTAGTGATGAACTTCCTGAACCTCTTCTTGTACTCTTTCGGAGAGATGACAGTTGGCAACTGGTTCTTAGGAACAACTAGCGAGGACTTCACCCAATTTTCGAGCTGCTTGTCCCACGTATACTGCCTTAGATAATCAATAATGCCACAAACTAGTTCTCGCTTCTGAGTGTCTACTCCTACGAGTAGAGAATAGTCCATAACATTGATGGACTGCAAATGTAGATAAAAAGAAACAATTAGATGACAAAGTCTAAATGGCAATTAAAAGAGATTTTTTCATGCATGTTCAGGCTTTCATAAATAATTTTTGCCTCTCCGAAGACATGACGAGATTTATCTTGGGGATATTTTATATTGAAAGTGATGAAATAGCATTAAGGATGATTTATTATTAACTTGTTAATTAGTACTTGATCGTCCACTAAACCTAATAATAAAAGATGGCCATTCGATCAGCTTATCAAAAAAAAGAGAGAGAATCAAATCAGAAATGCTCAAGTATTTTGAGATAATGAAAACTGTACCCAAAGGAAACTAACGGCATACTCACATTGAGAAAGTTAGTGTCATTCCACACAGCTCGTTGGAGATTTCGCTTTGCTTTTCTACTAACGTAGAAAGGGGATTCATTCATATCATTGACAAAGTTTTGATCCAACAAAACATCTCCTGAACCATTGGGAGCTGAATTTAATCTAGAATGCAAAGCCCCTTTAAGATCGTACTGTCGATTAACTTTTCGCCCAAATGTAAGGTTCTCCATCACCATGACATCATGTTTTGTCTCTTTCCCACTCTTTTGCCGCACAGTAACCTGCAACAAAAGTTAAATCTGATTAAGGTCACTTGAATTTAAAGAGCACAAATATGAAATATAAAAGCACACTTTTACAAAACCAACCTGATGAATCCCCAAGATTTTTGCAAGACAGGTCTGATTGCCAAACTCAAAGCAGTCCTTCATATACTTGAAATAATCCGGAGCAAACTTCATGAATGATTCATATTCTGTTCTCTTAATTTCCTTTATAATGAAACAGTCATCTAATGTTTTTGCAAAGAAAGACTTACTTTTGCCACCTTTTGCATCCCAGTTTTTACAGCGGCTTAGGGAAGCAATATAATCAAGTTCTGATGGACAACATCGTCTTCGCAGCTCTTGGAATTGGCTGGCATACGGAGAGAGTACAGAATATTTACCCTTTCCTGGTAATTTCCTCAACCCCATAGAGACTTCTGGGTGCAAATCCCCGAAGGAAACCAGAGAATCTGACAAATATAACCCGTTAATACTGGACAAGCTTGAGTCGTCTGAAGAAATGCTAGTTGAAGAATATACACCATCTGAACTAAAAGAACCAAATGAAGACCAATAAGAAGTTAAAGAAGACTGTTGAGTCACACTACGTGACCTCTCATATGCTTTAGCATCCATTCCTCTCTCTCTGTTGGCATCCTCCTCGTTGAGATCTTCTAGTAAATTTGATGGATCCCTCAACATGGCCAAAGCACATGCTATTATGCTTGATAATTCATCTTCATAATCTGAAACAATATAGTTGTCAATGCCAAGAGGAATGTGCAGCCTTGAGCCCTCATCAGTAATCATGTCATGAACTTTGGATCCTCGAGCATGGCTATTTATAGGTTCAAATTTAAGCGAGTAACCTTTCAGGAGATCCTTCATGTACTCACGTCTAATTTCAGGAAATGGAGCCCAGACCCATCCTTCAGAATCGAGTAGGTTGGATATCAGCAAAACAGAAGATTTATTCTTTTGAGAAAGATTTAGATCAAGAACATCCCCTCCAAGATCTTTAGTAATTGGAACAATTTTTTGGGACTGAGCAGATAGGGATGAATTATTTTCTGAAGCATTTTCCTCACCAAAATGAGAACAGATGGTTGTAGATTCAAAATCGTCTCCTTCAATAGGGACTTCTAGACTTGGACAATCATTTGTTTCAACAGATGTCTCCAACTTCTTATCAAGATTTGCACCATTGTCCAAAACTTCTCCACTAAATATTGCCCCATCAGATCCTTCCCCAGTAGTGCCATCCTCCTTCACATAACTCTGTTCTTCCCTCGGTTTGTCAGAGGTTGTAGTATCACTCGTTGCAAATTTGGATAAGACGATTGAATAAAGACGTCGATCCCATACTGTAGATACAAGCAGAATCTCCCATTGTACTTGGTTCAAACTGACAAGTTTGTAAACAGCGTCACCTGAATTCCAATTCTTCAAAGTGTTCTGAAGGTCAACCTAATTATGTAAAAGAAAAACCAAATAAAATCTGAGAAAAGCATTCCTGCATCTAGATAACTCATACATGAGGGGCTTTTGTTGAAGCCAAGCCATTCTATACAGAAGTCCATCAAAACATAGGATATACAGAGAGGTAGGGGGTAGAGAGAGAAAGAAAGGCTACTAGGATTTGAAACTGGGGCTAGGATATATCGAAAACATCCTAACTTAAGAAATTATTTTGAAGTTTACAAATTCCTTTAGCTGCAAGATATCTTCTAGGTTCTAAAGATGTGAAGTAATTACTTGTTCAATACTTAGACTACAGTTGATTGCATGATTTATGGTTTGTAGTACTTGTTTTAGTGGTTTAAACCAGACGAGCATCCTCAGTTCTATCCTTTATCATCAAACTAAACAAAGATCTTATTCCTTCCACTACCCCACACACATGCATATGTAAGTCCATCATTAATCTTCATACTTTAGAGTAAATAGGTAGCACATATACTTCCACTCAAGAGCTGACCTACCATCAGGGGATCATATACTCTATTCATAATTTATTTGGCCACTCGTCCATGATCTATGAATCTATATGGAACATTTCAAATTATTCTTTAGAAAAAATAATAATGCCTAGAAATTCAGACAGATGGAAATAACTCTCAAGAACCTTGAAGAACTCTACGGAATTATAAGGAGATCGAAAGATCAAGTATAATAAGCACTTCGTTTAAAATACTCCTTCCATTCCACAAAAAAGAATCTTATCTTGACCTTAAGAAGTCAATTCGCAAAATCCTAAATTTCGAAATTGATGCGAATTTATCTAAGTTTTGTAAACAACAAATTTTTGTAAGTACTAGACTTATAGATAGTTTACAATATTCACAAATGTATCAACTAAAATCAAATGAATCCATATCAATTTTGAATTCAAAAATGTCACAAATATGCTTCAAAAAGTCAATATGGGACTCTTTTTGGAAAAGAGGTAGTATTTAATAAGATATTATTTAAGAGAAGATAGCAACATGAAAGGATAAAAGAGAAGAAAATATGTAAATGTTATTCACGTGCAACTCTCAAATGTATACATATGTTAGACCCCCTTTCCTCTGTTGTAGAACCTATTATCCAACCTGCACCTACCGTTCATTATCTTACCAAGGGAAAAAAAATATGCAACAAAATAAAAATCTCCGCTGGAAAATTAAATTCATAAGAATGACAGAACCACCAAGCCATCCTTCTTACAGTAAAATGTCTTAATCAAGCAAAAATGGGCAAGTATCGTAACCTCAAATTGAAGTCTTTCCTGCTTTAACATGTCCTCAATATCAGAGAATTCCTTCAATGTTCCTTGAATGTTCAGTTTTGAGCCTAAAAGGCGAGAACCAATCTTCTTCAAAGAGTTCTCAATCTCAAGAAATATTTCAATCCCTTTCTCGTACATCTTGGATATCTATAAATGGAAATAAATAAATAAATAAATAAATAAAAATTCCGGTTGAAGCAATGAGTAAGAGTAAAATAACATTTGTATCATTGGCCAAAGAAACATCAAATCACCATTAGAATGAAGAAAGGTAGCTACTCATAATCATACTTACATTTTCAAAGTCTTTCCTAAGCCGCTCTCCTCTTATTGAATCGGAAAAATTTAGCTTCTCAGGAGGCAGATATACACAATAAGTTGTAACTGGAGAGTATTTGACCATTGCAATCATGGATCCTAATCTGCAAATTGGACAAACATGACATGAACATATAGTCAAAAACCACAAAGTAATAAAGGATGTTATAAGACCTGAGCTAGACTACAAAGACCCAGATTACAAAGACCCAGAGATGGAATTCAATTTACGAATTAGCACACCAAAACCAAAAACTTATACGCAGAGGATAAGGAGCTATGTAAGCACCAAGATTATGCTTTTATTTCTCAAGATATCAAAAAAACATTGAAAAAAAGAAGAATAAAAAATAAAATCAGTTAGAATGCAATACATGGAGAAAGTAAAAATGCCACCCACCTTACAAGTTACACCCTACCCAAATTCTCATCATTTCCCCCTATTCCCCTTCTTTTTTTATTTCCACGTCATTACAGACATATTCCCAGCAAAGTTTAAGTTTATATTAGTGTAGTTGAATGTACCTCCACTAAACGTGGAAAACCCTGTCATTTTAGCAGGAATTACTTATTTCAGCCAACAACTGAAAACATTAACAAGTGACCATACCCAAAGAAGTAAAGGAAGTCCCTGTGAAATTGATGCCCACAACTAGGTGATTTACTAAATGATGAGTGGTTTGATAAGCTGAGCTCCAAAAATTTTCCAAACGATAAATTACGGGTAGCAGCTGATACTAAGATTCTTTTTGTAGATTTTGCATTGCCATTTTGAGGTCTACAATTACCGCAGCGACTCCACATCCAAAGCTTCCCTTCAGTTTCACCGTGTAAACGATTCTCCATAGGAAGACGTGTAACTTGAATTGTGAGTTGCTTATTATGATGTGCATAGTAATAAATATGAGCATCTGGAGATCCACCACATAAGTTGCATAGGAGTCTCTGCAAAAAGCAACGGTATCTATGAATGGAAACTACAAGCAATTGGAAAAGAAACTTGTAAAAGATAAACAAGAAAAGTTGAACAAGTCACAGCAAAATTTTGCTTCAACAAAGAGGGTTACTCTTCTACAGCAGGGCACTGAGAGTTACTCGAGTTAATTCAGAAAGATACAAAACCCAACTTTAATAAAAGGAACAAAGCAAATGCTAAATAGTCAACATAAGAGGCATATTTTTATACAAATTACTCCAAACAAGTCAAACTCATCTCGACTAGAAAGACAGTGACGTTACAAGTTTCTGAACTAAACATGCGGACTTTGAACAAACCTGATTGAGTAAGCTATCCCGCAAAAAAATTCCAAGGGGAACATCAAAATTCCGGTAGAACTTGATATTAGAAAATTGACTTGGCTTACAGATGGTCCCTTCAGAAGAATTCCTGCTAGACATCAATACCAAAATACTATATGCATCAAACAATGTGCTGATGTCATCTTTAAATTGCGGTTTGTCTTCGTAGGTCCCCTCAGGATTTTGTGTATCCAAGGGGACCTCTCTGTAAACTGATGTTCCATCATTATCAAGTGCCTTCTCTTCATCAGAATTACCATTTATTACTATATCAGAATGATCATTTACCTCTGGAGCAGTAGAAGTAGATTGGATCTGACAGTCCGGGACCTCATCAAAGTATGTGGACACAGACTGATTAGAAGAATATAAAAGAGGAAAACTATTTCCGAAAGCTCCCTTTTGGGAGGCTGAGAGAGATAAAAACCCAGAAAAATCGACTGGGTTGTATGGCTCATAAGGCAACAAGGTATCACCTTCTAGTCCCAAGTGATGGGACTCTTCTTCACGAAATCCATTGGAGATGTGATTGCCAATCATTCCGGACGAATCAGTTTCAGCAATAGACTCTTCATGACAACAAACATTTGCATCACCGCAGCAAACAGATGGTGGTTGATCAGTGAGTGAAATATTCACTACTCCATCAAGAGGAAGGGTAGAGAACATAGCTCTTTGATCTAGAAGGAAAGCGGTCTCAAGAATCAAATGATATGCCACAAGAACTGCATACTGGACCACAAATTTAATCTTCTTCAGTTCTTCGCAATTTGTTCCCTTCAACAAAATCTGCAAAACATAAATTCGTAATTTCAGCATATCAGATGGAAAACTGTTTCAATAAGAGAATCCATATATATATATATATATATATATATATATATCCCATGGGAATTTCTACAAAATATTAATTCAATTCTAATTTAATCTTATTTTCACAAGAGAAAAGAACAAATCAACAAAATATTATAACAATAACCAGCCAGTGTCAGGTCACAAGCCAAGACCATGAAGAATGGTGGCCTGAGGTGAGCACAGGGACTTTCAGCTGGAAAAGCAAATACTACAGCAACGAGGTACTTGGGCAAACAGCGGCAAAAATATAACACGTAGTTGAACATCTCATTAATGTGAAGACTGGAGAATTACAAAGCATAATTCAAAATTTTCAATAATCATATTCACGTAGTTGAATAGTTGTCATCTTTTGGCAGTTTAATAAACATGTTCAGAAGAGTTGTAAAGGCATCTTGTTGGAAACACTGCTCTCAGCCCTAGAATCAGGGTGTACGAGAAATGATACAACAACTGGCACTGAACAATATTATATGTTTAGAATGTTCTCTTACATTATATGCTTCGAAACTTTTAGTAAAAAAATTATAAACATTCCAGCGAGAAACAAGTTAAAAGAATGGTATTTTGTTATCCCATTAGAAAGTGTAAATATCCCACAATCAACAAGTTAAAGAAGAGTATCTTAGCAGACTAAAGCTCTTTTTATAATGATTTTTTAAATAAAAACCCAAAACCATAATTCTCATGCAATAAACAACTCTTCATCATTTAATTGCTAGAAAGGACATTGATAATTATTTACCATTTATTTGGTGAAACCCATAGGCTAATCTCAGCATTCCTCTCTTACTAGTCTTAAATGACTAGAGCATTTATGTGGGTGAAGTCCATTGGCAATCTCTTGTTTCTCCTCTTTTATTAGTCTTAAATGACTCAAGCATCGGAAAGTCCATGAGGTCAACTCTGGTTGATTTGTCATTTATTGTGCCTACAGGTGTTCAAATTGCAAACTACTCTCGAAACTTTTCTGGCTATTACTTACCATGTCAGCCTAGTCATAAATTAAATAGCATATCCACCCACAGATCCCCAAAAAATACTCTTTTCCCAACTACGTTGTGTAATAATAGAGACAAACTTATTAGTCACTAAACATGACCATAAATTCTCCTATTGTTAGAAGAGAACAAGAGAAGAAAAGTGGAAAGTCCTTTGGTTCCAAAAATTACTAGCATTGGTTGATCTAAATTTTTGGAAACTCCCAAAGTATATATCTCAATTCTCGGAATAGAGCAACATATTGGACAAGAGAATAGAAAATATCAAAACATAGATGAATGACACATTAATACCTGAAATCTCGATGGAATTAATGTGAATTGAGCACACTAGACAAAGATAAGCCCAATAATGACAAATAGTCTAATAGTAAATCGCATGTGGTGAATTTACTTATCAAGTCGGTATAAAGACTAGATTGACCTTTATACTAAATAGGCACAGCTCACTAGTTAACATGTTAACCTAAGATGCTTTACACTTTTTTAACCACGGCCGTAATATAGACTGCCAAGATTGCATTATGAAAGCAAGCTCCAAAGGCTACCTAAATGTGCAAATCTAACACTATTCAAAACATTAATATGCTACAGACAAAATATCCTTCACACACACAAATATCTACAATTATATGTATAACTTGTTTGTTGCCAAAACATAATATAAAGCTACATATGTGCATGCCACGTTGCTGCTATTAACAAACTTAAAGTAGGGATACTTGATATTCTAACTCCTTAATCAAAAGTTCATATCTAGCGTACGTAAAACATAAATCAACTCGAACAAAGTTCTTGACTAAAAGAAGTAAGCATTAAAAAGTGAACAAAACTCACTGTACAACCCAGACGTGTAGGACAACCCTCGAGGAACATCAAACATTTGCTTGGCTTCTTTCCACTTTCACCAAAAGCAGCATGCTCCTCTACAAACTTTTCGAGATGAAAGGAATCACACAGTCGAAGCTTTTTTTCACACAATGTATCAGAGGACAAGATTGATGAACCAGTACAGCGAGCAACTCTCTGTAGGCGATGGAGTTTCATATCAAAAACTAGTGTCATTCCTTTTGCAAGAATGGATTCTTGTATATCACGAGAAACAGATTTTTCCACTAAAACCACGTTTGGATGGCACATTTCTATTCTTTCAATGATAGATTTCAGAGTATCCTTCTCCTGTTCAAGAGCACACGATTAGAACATATAACTAGATGTGGTAACACAGTAACATGCTTAAGTAGGCTTCTTGATTAAATTATTTTACCTGCTTCATTGATTCAAAAGCTGACAATCCACTTAAAGAGAGATCAAGCGCTCCCTGAATCAACAGCAATCTAGGATTCTTGTACTTTCTTGGCATGTGCTTGTGTGCAGCTTGCTTCTTGAAGACCATACCTTTGATTACTTGACTGCAATATCAAAAACAAATTAAAGCTTCCAGAATAACACTCTCCCAACATCAGCTCACTGACATTAATCGCCGGAATTTATTGGCATCCATGCATTGTACACAACTCCCACGCATAGTACACAATAGAAATTCATAATTTCATCTTTGTCTACATCTTGTCATTTTATGGTTCAAAGATTAAGTTTTTCTCATTCTTTTCTTACAAGCCTGAAACTTTATATCAATTATTGAAATTTTTAATCAAATAAAAACTTCGAGTTTCTGTAATTTAAGGGTCAGGTAGTATTAATAATATATATACACACATATAGGTACACACTTTTATTATCTTTCATGAAAAGAAAAATGAAAAACAAGAAAGAAAAATAGACATCTAATTTTTTTTTAATCAAATAAAAACTTTGAGTTTCTGTTATTTAAGGGTCAGGTAGTATTAATAATATATATACACATATAGGTACACACTTTTATTATCTTTCATGAAATGAAAATAGAAAAACAAGAAAGAAAAATAGACATCTAAATGAACTAGAGATGTTCTAATCTTAACCACCAACAAGCAAGTAAAGAAGATACAAATTCAGCAATCGTAAGATGGTCGTCCAGAAATATCTAACATTAGTAGCTACAATTACTAGTTTAAGCTACACCTTTCGCTTCGACAACCAGTGGCAACACATTTGACCTTCACATATCCATCAGGATCCATTGCCTTTCCATCACCAGTGTTAGGCTTCACAAACAAAGCAGCCTCCCATGATAAAGAAGTCACTATATCCACCCAATTCTCGCCATCTTTACCTGAAGAGGAAACACCCATAGATTTAAGAAGATGACCGACAAGAGCCTTAAACTTGCAATTCATCACGTCATCCATTGCCTTTTGCTTCTCCTCTTTATATCTGTAGCTCCCGCTGCCTTGTTCTCCAAAGCTACTTAAAGAGCTAGGTTTGCCCCATTTTGTACCATCATCACATTCATCATCTTCATCGTCATCATCATAATGTGCAACTCCACCCTCCATGTCATGCTCCTGGTCTTCCGTTTCGGGGGGTAACCAAAATTGGAGATCCATTTCACCTTTATGAGACTGAGAGTTATCAGTTTCCTCCCAAAGGGGTAAACCATTACCCATTCCTTTAAGTTCCTCATCTGTTCCAGTGCACCCATCATTTACACTCATGCTTCCGTCAAGGTTGTTTTTCACCATTACATTTGATGGGTAAAGGCCATTAACAAGAGATGGCATGTTCATGTCACGAAGACGCTCCACTGAGTTAAAATTGGAACCGTATTGACCACTGCATGAACTCCGTTCCTCTAGATAATCCCTGCAGAAAATACAAAAATAAATAAATAAATATGAGTTCTGTTCTTCTCTAACTTTAGATTTTTTTGCTTCTTGAAGGAAGGTGAAGGCAGCGGATACCTGCCTTATGAGTATCCATTGACTGAAAAGTCACCTGACAGATAAGAAGATGAGAGCAATCATTAGAAATAAATATTCAACTAAATAACCAAATTGGACAAAATGAAGCCAAATACAATAAGAGAAATGAAACTTCACAGGAGCCTGACATACAGCTAATACTCCTCCTTATGAATGAAGCAGTCAAACTCTTTTATGACTTGCACTAAACTCTTGTAACCTGTGTCTTCAAGCTAAATCCAATCAGCAAATTCATCCGAGAAAGAAAGGTAAGCTACTTCTTTCACTAAAAACAGGAAGAACAAAAACATCCACCAAAATGGAAGATGGAAGCTCCTCTCACTACTATTAACACTTTTAAGGCCCCAAAATTCATTCACTTTCTCAAAAACGAAACAATTATTAGGAAAAACGTCAAAATAATTGTTTATTTTTGAGAGAAATGAGAATGAAAGAATCCTAGGGCCTTGAAGTGTTATGGAGCCAGAAAGAGGGGCAAACATAAATCATGGCAGGAGGTCACAGACTTAAAATTTGAACCTAATAGTCATCTATGTTCTAAAACAAAAATTAGAACCTACAACTACAATGGTGATCACCCACAATCTTAAACCCTTGGGGTATGTTTTTTGCAAAAATGATGGGACATTGGACTATTTATACTAATTTATTGTCACTACAGATTATTTAATCCATGGACTATTTCATGTGATCATTTCAAAGATCATATGATACGAGATTATATAATACCATCTCTCCACTTGGATTATAATTCATCACCAAATGGTCTTAGAAATGACAAAACAAAACATAGTACATGGATTAAATAATCCGTAGTAATAATAAACTAGAATAAATAATTTTATCTCATTCATCATTTTTGCAAACAAACATAGCCTTACGAACCTATAAACAATCAAAAAAAATATAACAAAATTACATCTAAAAATTAACATAAATCTAAAGTCCAGCAATTAATCCTAAACAATAAACTTACTTACAGACAAATAAGGAAGACCAAACAATCCCCGCCCCAACAAACAAACAAAAAAGACTATATACTAATCTGAAGAATTATAAACTCCCAACAAGTGAATCAACACTACCCATAACTACCCATATCAGAAGTTGAGCTGCAAAACCAAAAGAACCCACAAACAGAAACACCCAACAGGTCCAAAGAAATTTATCTGCCAAGTTTTTGGGATTACATAAATCATTATAAACCCAATATAAAAGAAGATTAAATGAAAATTACCTCACAAACAGTTGCAGATATGGGGAATCGTCTCTGTTTTCTGTAAATCAAATTGTGAAAAACTTAAAAATTCGAATGAAACTGCGAAAGAGGGAGAACAAAATAAAAAGAGAAAAAAAATGAAAGGTGATACAAATACAATGGAGTCGGAAAAGAAGAATTAAGAAAGTATTTAATACAGACATCAATGATGACGTCAGCTGTACCTCCAATGAAAAGTCAACACATCTTAATAACATGCGGATGTAATTAATGGGAATTTTTAGGCGACTTTTGAAAATATTTTGACTTGTGTGATTTTGCCCAATAATTATTGAAATTCTAAAATTTTCCTAATTTAATTTGGGCATTTAAGTTTGGCTGGATGAGTGATTGGTGATTGGTGATTGGTGATCTCCTATCCTTCGAGCTTTGGTGTGAGTTTCGGACAAACGTTTTTATGGTAATTAATAATTTTAAACTTTCGTGAGATATCTCTGATGTTAGTATTAGTCAATAAATAAAAAATAAGAAAAATAAAAAAAAATCATAAGATTTTAAGTGTAGAGAGCTTCTAACCTCTCCACATGGTAGGTGAATCTTATACATAGAGCGCACAGTTAGCCATATATACCTTCGATCCTTCTCATCATTTTGCTGATTGTAGGAATTAGTCGGGACAACCCCATGTGGGTGGGATAGAACTGTCTCATCTAAGGGCTGATATTAGACATGTACAGTAGGCCGCCCTGGTCCGGCCTGACCTGGGTCTGGTAGGCTTTGGCCGTTGACCAGGCCGGGCCAGACTTTGACTTTTGGGCCTGTAGGCCGGGCCAGGCCGGGCTTCTCAATAAAAGTCTGGCCTTTTTAGGCCTGTAGGCCAGGCCGGGTCAGGCCTGTAGGCTAGGCCGGGCCAGGCCTTGGGCCGGATCAGGCCAGTCCAGTCCTTGGGCCGGGCCAAGTCAGGCCTAAAAATGTAATCAACTAATTTTTAATGTGAAATATAAATATTAAATAAGCTAACTACTATATTAATTAAATGTATTGACAAAAAATTAAAAATAAGTAACTAATCAATAATAAATAATGAGTCGGTTATAAATATTTTGCTTTAAAATATTTTAAAAATATCTTCAAAATTCAAATCTTCAAAAAATGTATCTTCCTAGCTTTAAAAAATATCTCTTCATTATATTTTCAAAAAATATATCTTCAATTTTCAAAAATATATATCTTCAATATTCATGGATGTGCAATTTCGCGTAGGCTGGGTCGGGCCTTTGCATAGGCCGGGTCAGGCCGGGCTTTGTCGTAGGGCGAACTTTTTCGTAGGTCAGGCCAGACCGGGCTTTTATGTCAAAATAGTTGCCTGTTCAAAGATTGTAGGCCGGACCGACCCGGCCCGGGCTTTGACTAGGTCGGGCTTTGACTAGACCAGGCTCAGGCCAGGTCAGGCAGCCCTGTAAGCCGTAGACTTTTTGTGCATCTCTAGCTGATAGTCCAAACCTATATCTTGTACAGCCGGTTGATGTGATCCTATGAGACCCTAGAGCTGTAACCTTGGCGCCCGCTACTCAAACTTATGTGAGCACATCGGGTCCTATGCACGAGACTGTCACTGGTAGGCTTTTGGATCCATACCTTAACAGTGATAAATGACTCTTTTTTATATAAATAAAATTTTAATACATTAATGTTGTATGTACAAATAACATTATTAGGATTATGTGTATTTATTAATTACGTAATGACGTAGTCAAATTTTGAGCACGAAACAAATTAAATCATACTAATTTTGAGCACTAATCAAATTAAATCATACCAATGTTTAATCTATTTCTATAATAATATATTCTTGAATTATTTAAACTTATTATACACATTCATAAAAAACATAACAACTGAAGATACCATCGATGGTAAATTAAAACTTTATATACATATTAAATTATAACCCACATATTCTAAGGGACCATCAACAAATTGTAAATTGATAATATATATATATATATATATATATATATCTTTTACCACATGCATTCTCTTTTCCTATGCTATAGTTATTACTTGATAAAAAGAATATAATTTTGTACTAACAATTATAAAATTAAAAAATATATATATTACAAATCTATAATATAAAACAGAACAGCTCAAATCCCAAGGTTTCAATATTCAACGGTCTCAAATCAATTTAGACTTCAACATCTAACAGTCTAAAATCATTTGGGATTTTAACATCCAACGGTAACTAATCTATCTCTCATTTTTTCCCCAATTCAACATTTTTTTCAAAAATATATCTACTCACATTTTTCGCCCAAATCAAATTAATCACTACACTACAATAATAATAATAATAATAATTAATATAATAATAGTAATAATAATAACAATAACAATAATAATTATAATAATAGAAATAATAATAATAATAATAATAACAATAATAATAATAGTATTAATAATAATAATAATAATAATAATAATAATAATAATAATAATAATAATAATAATAATAATAGTAGTAGTAATAATAATAATAATAATAATAATAATAATAATAATAATAATAATAGTAATAGTAATAATAATAATTATTATTATAATTAGTACTATTTCTACTACTACTACTATTATTATTATTATTATTATTATTATTATTATTATTATTATTATTGTTATTGTTATTCTTATTCTTATTCTTATTATTATAATAATAAGTAAATAATAAATTACACGTAAACAACATGAGTCACCCTTTTAGCATTAACGTCTTTTTCATTTTTTCAGGTATTGCGGTCGTTATGTTTCACATGCAAATTGATTTGGGCGAAAAATCACAGGGACGGTTCAAATTTATTCTAATTGATTTGTAAGTTATTTTAGGTTGCAAAAAGTCTTTAGGTAATAGAGTATTTTTGGAATTTTAAACTACGTCGTGCCTTCAGGCACGAGCAATTATGTGTCATTCATTTGGTATTTTTGCAGGCTATATTGAGAGCAATTATTGTAGTAGGCTCTGACTCATGGTATGAAAATCTTTTGTCCAATTTCAAGAAAAAATATAGAGAAAAAAATATTATGGGGATGCGATTTAGTTAGTGTTATGATAATACTTTTTTATTTGGACTTAGAAGACTCATTTTATACTTTTAGGTATGTATGCAAAAGCCTTTCTTTTAAATTTTTACATCTTTTTTTTGTTCCTTATTGGATCCCACCAAATGGCTTGTAGTACTATTATTTTTTCACATAAAATATTGTTCATGAATCATATTGATCGATGATTAGAGATACTGGAGGGAAATAAATGCTGTCAAACTTCTCATTCCGTTTTGTCAATAAAGAAAAGGCATGTGAGATACCCGAAAATACTATATTATACAAATTTTAGCCCACTATCGTCAATCAATTAATTGTTCAAACATGCCAAAAACTAATTTTAAGTTGAGAATGAGTAACACACTAATGTTTGTCTAAAAAAAAAAACTATGACTGGATTGAGTATCAATTTTTTTTTATTAATGATTGGACTCTCAGTTCTATTATGGAACTGAGAGTCCACAACAGTTTTAGATTTTTCAATCTAGAAATATTAGATACAATATTCAACTGTTATATTAGTTGTATCGTGTCTTCAAATACGAGTTATCCCTAATAATGAACATGATAAGACAAGTTCTTCTCATTAACAATTTGCTCAAGTGTTTAAGTTTTAATCAACGAGGTTTCTTATTTTTTTCAAATAAATAAATAAAAAGTGAAAACATTTAAATTCAACCTTTTAAAATCGTTAAAAAAACTTAAATTTAATAACCAAGCTCTTCATATATAATTTACCAATGGTATGGTATCCACTGATATACAATTTGTAGTTTTGATTTTCATGTTTATTTCAATTTCATCACAAAAGACTTTGTTGAGCTGCGCAATAAGCAAAGACTGTGTGACGCATTTGATATTTGAAAAACTATAAGGGCAATTACAATGAGTAAAAAGTATATCATATACGTATATTATAATGTCATGGTTTAAAAGATATTAAAATTAAAATTGAAGGGATCAGCAGTAGTTGACTTGATGTGATCGTACCCAAGGCATTCTTAATTATTTTTTTGAAAGTTAATTTACAATTAGTAGGTAAGAAAATATTTAATGACTAATACTTTTAAGCTATTGTTTCAACGAAATATTTATTGTTTTAAAAATAAATAAATGATGGGACGGAGTGACGGAATGTAAAATCCGCTGACTTCCAAGTTCCAAACAGCCAAAGTAACTTCTAGACTAGGAGAAATTATTAGATATTCTGAAAATAAAATTATAATTTTTTATTTATTTATAATATTATGGGATTCATAAGTTACGAGTCTCTTGTAAATTTTACAGTGTTAAAAAATAGGAATAAATTATAACTTTATTTCTGAAATATTCAATAATTTCTCTTAGACTAGACACATTCAATCATTTTTTTTTAATTTTATAACTATAATTATCACTCCCATCTCTTATTGTAGCAAAAGAGCTTAATGCATAAATTTTACGTAAAAATATATTTTAATTTTAAATTTATTAAGCGTTTAATTTAATAAAAAAATTTGTGTGAATAAACTTTAATCGTGAATTAATATGCTTCTTAAAATTTTATTACTAACTACTACGAGTTTGAAAAAATTTAGTTCTTAAGTCAATCTTAATTAACTCATCTCAAAATTGGCAAAGCACGACTCAACTAGTTTACAACTAATACTCGTATTTTCACAATTTCTACATAGAATAATTTATTTATAAATATTATAACATAAAAAACAATTTTCATCTCAATATATCTCCAGTGTCATACATATAGGTACGGGTAGGCCCCAAAAATTGTTCGGTAATTAAGGTGGGACCCAATAATCGATGAAGACCAAGATTAGATTTAGTCCAATTTGATTTTCTTACGATGTTTGTTTTGAACGCCTGGCTATGGGAAAACAAGAAAATTCTTTTCCAATATCTTGAAAAAGGAAAGTTGAGTGTGCAATCCAAAAACAAGAATAAATTATTACTAAAAAATAAAGTACAATAAAAGAAATTTATTACCACTGCTAGACTCGGGAAAAGACTAGGCACGGTCTTAAATTGTGACTGTGGATATATTCAATGTACAGATAAGTTAATTGGAAATAGAACCGTAACGAACTTTGAATATAAGTTCAATATATTTTTGACAATAAAAAAACGTTGGTATTATTGCATATTAGTTTGTAGTACTAAAAACGGCCAAAAGGATAGTGAAACTCATTTAAATTTCTTTCCTTAGTCTATAATGTGTGCCCCGGAAAACAGAGGCCTCTGAATGAGAGGTGATGTCAAAATTTGCTACTTTATGGAGCCCATTAAAGAAGATAAGAGACTTTTTTTTCTTAAAAGACTGAAATACATTAATATTGTAATGTGTTATAAAAAAGGGAAGGATTATAATTTTCAAACAAAATAAATCGTATCAACAACGTCAGTGAACATTATAAAAACTCTTGAAATACAGTCATATTTGTAAAATAATAATAATTATAAAATACGCAAATCCGGATCATTCTTTAATACGATAATGTTACATTTAAATCTGAATAATCTATTTTTAACAATTTATATACTAAAAAAATCTCATGAACCATTTTTTTTTTACAAATGGAGAAAGTAAAATGTCCCAAACCTAGAAAATAAAATATTTCAAGAGGTGATTATGAAATTTTCTTACAAAAGATAAAGAAATCACTCATTTTATATAAAAAAACAACTCTCACAAAAAGAAAAAACAAATTCTACAAGAAAGTGAATAATGTATTAAATTAAAATAAGAGACATATAGAGGAGTCTATATCCATAAGAAGAGTACTCCCTTAAATCTAAGATTAGGAAAAAAAGTGGGAAAAGAAAAAAAGAAGAGAAAAAGAGAAAGATAAGCGGAAGAGTCTAAGAAAATAACAGACTACTAGTATTAAAATGATGCACACGATATTTGTACTATTTTAATAATTTTAATAATTATTTTATTTAATTTTATGGATGATTTATTATTATTTTTAAGATCATTTAATATTTTAAAAGAAGAAGGATTATTTGATTATTAATCTTGCAAATGAAAGGTGAAGTGGAAAAGGAAAACAGATTAGTGGTCGTAGTTATATGTCAATTACTTTATTTAAGGCGGTAGGTTTCATAGTAAACGAAGTATTCCCCAAGTTTGACAAAAACCAGCCATAGCCAATGTAATTAATTCACGAGACATTTTCCAAGTATTTATTATTATTAAATTAAGTACCTAAATAAACCTTTTCTATTAAGTACTGTATTATATGATGGTTGGGGTAAAGAAGAATCTTACGAAAGAAAAAGAAACCAACCAAGAATATAAATGGACGGTGACGATTCTCCCCAAAGATTAATTTCTCACAACGTGTCAACGGTTGGTTAATCCTACATCACTAATTAAAACAAAAAACTGATTACATTTGCATAATTGAAATATTAGAAAAAGTTATACCCCTTTTAGCGACGGATCCGATGACGATTTGGTCCGTCGTCATAGGTTCGTCCGTCGCTAAAACTTTCAGCGACGGACAACATATCGCGACGGACAAATATATAGCGACGGACGAACTTATAGCGACAGACCAAACCGTTGCTGAGTCCGTCACTAAATAGGACATGCTAGGTATGTCATTTAAGGAAATATGCTCTTCAACTTTACTCTCTCTCTCTCTCTCTCTCTCTCTATATATATATATATATATATATATATATATATATAACTACTAAGGATACATCATTGAGTTGCCTCGTATTCTAAGAATTTTGGAGCCACACCCCTCAAAGTCATTAAACAAAATGATGCCATGGTAGAAATGAATAGCTAAATCATAACTCAATGTTATGATTTTATGTACTGGTTTCATCATAGGCCATGGCAAGACGCCGTTAGAGAGTTTTATTTTTGATTTATGAGAGTGTTATTTAATTCTTGATTTCTACTTTTGCCTTTTGTTTTTCTTTTATCCTTTTTCTACACAAGATAGATGATGGCAAAAGATGATGTTTATGTAGGTAATGGCATCATCTCAAAGGAGTATGAATTCACTTGTTAAACCAATACCCAAAGCAACTTGAAAACTTGGAAAGGAATTATACCTTCCCTCCTCATAGTTTAGCGAGGGCAAGAGAGAGGAAGAAGTGTGAAAATGGAATTCCTTTTCCCTCCCATCTCGACAAAGTATCTCCTCCACACATACATATTAACTTATCAACTATTAAACCCTTACCCGTCCACCCCCATCCTCAGAGTAACACCTCTATTACTTTTCTCAATTTTCCAGCAACAATGCAGAACTCGATCTGCGAAAACTTGATAGAAAGCGGAGAAGCTGAAGATGACTACGCAGACGACGACGAAGACATAGATGAACCCGATTCCATCTCTCTCCTCAACATGATTTTAAGTGGCACAGCTCGCCTCAATGTTCTTCTACCTGCTGCCACAGTCCTTGGCTTCACCATTTTTTCTCCCCTCATAACTAAAGACGGACAATGCAGTACTATAGACCAATGGCTAATGGGTTTTTTCTTAGCCCTCTCAGCTGCCTCATGTATTTTCTTTGCACTCACTGATAGCTTCCGAACAACCACAGGGAGGTTGTATTATGGCGTGGCAACATTCAATGGGATATCAACCTTTTGTGGAGGACGAAAGAGACCGTGTGTTCCATCAGATTATAGGCTGAGATGGGTTGATCTTTTCCATTCTTCACTGTCATTTCTTGCTTTTCTAACTTTTGCAGCATCCCATTCTGATGTTTTGAGTTGCTATAATCTGGATTTGCCGCGAAAGGTTACTAATTGTGTTCCTCTGGTGGTAGGCTTTGTGATTAGTGTTCTGTTTGTCATGTTTCCTTCTAGGAGGAAGGGAATTGGGTATCCTTTCTTGCTGCAGAGTGATGCTTTCTACTGCAAAAACTGAATACAACCTGTTTGCATGAATATGGAAACAGAATCCCCTGTAATTATAATTTTTTCCTATATATAGACAAATAAAACTAACATTACTGCTAGAAATGAGAATGAGTTGTAGCATTATTTTGTAATGAGTCAATAATCCATCATATTTTGGGCAATTTTACACAACCAACAGAATCCTTGTTGTGCAACAGATGGATATTTCCCAGTTTATACTGAAATACAAGCAGCCCCCCCAAAAAATAAAATTACATGCACTCTTCAGCTTTCCAAGCCTAAAACTCATTCTTATAACACGAGGGACCAATGCAAACATATTTCTACCAGGAGATTTTAATGTGTGTGTGTGTGTGTGTATATAGGGAATTGATATTTCCGCAAGATCAAATGGATCCCACTTGTGGAAATATCAAATTAGCTTGTGGAAATATTAATTCTCATACATATATATATCATCATTGATCAAGTTTATATAGAAAAAGGTTGCATTTATATAATACAACTGAGTAGCATTTTCCTAGACATTTTCTATACAAATGCAACCTTTTCCTATATTGAACTTGACAAACTTAACCAGCAACAACTTTACTGAGTTTGAATCCTATTTAGTATTTACCAACCAATGTCTGTATTATGCTAATTGAAAAACAGAAAGGTCACACATATTCATAAGAAAAAATGCGAGCATTGTAGATTATGGAACCAAAATTAGAATGGATTTGGGCGGAAGAAGTCACTGTACTATTGCGGTAAAAGATTTACACTCCAGTCTCCACAGAAGAAAAAGGAAAGAAAATAAAAGCACCTAATGAACAAAGAAACCGAACAGGAAATGCAACTTAAGGTAGAAGGCAAATGAATGGAAGTAATGAAGTAAAGCTGAAGCAGGTCTGCTTCATTTCTTTTCTGACAAATGGAATTCGCGGGGGTAGAAAGGTAAAGCAAATTCATTTCTCAAAACAAAAGCAACTTGCTTTCCCCCTTATTCTAACCAAAGAATGATTCTTAAGAGCTCATTAACTGTTATAATCTTCCCAGTTCAACAAATTCTTCATTTTAATCCCTCTTGGCTGGGACTATTATCAACAGCAGCTCTACAACAATGGGAGATTCAATTCACAAAAACATTGCTAATCACAAAGACCTTGCTGATAGTGGCACTGTGGCAGTGACGAAGATGACAACCACTATCATCTAGGAGGTAGAAGAAACAAAATGCGAGACCAATCCCATTTTGTAAATTTTCTTAACACGATTATAAGTGGGACTGCTTGCCTCAATGTTCTACTACCCACTGCCACTATCCTCGCCTTCACCAATTTCACTCCCGTCATAACAAATGATGGGCAATGTGACACCTTGGACCGCTGGATTCTGGGTTTCTTTCTAACCCTTGCTTCTTTGTATTGCATCTTCTTCTCACTAACAGATAGCTATAGAACATCGAAAGGAAGGTTGTACTATGGTATCACGACATTCTCTGGGATATTGCCTCGGAACGGTGTGGGAAGAAAACCACATTCGCCATCTGAATATAGGCTCGGATGGGCTGATCTCTTCCATGCAACACTGTCGTTGGTTGCATTTCTCACGTTTGCTGCATCACAAAAAGATGTTGCGGAATGCTATTAGCCCGAGTTGCCTAGGAAAGTCTCCTACATTGTTCCTGTACTAGTTGAGTCTGTTATTGGTGCTTTGATTGTTTTGTTCCCTTCCAGGAGAAAGGGCATTGGGTATCCTTTCCTTCTGCAGAAGGATGCTTTAAACAGCAGTTCCAATTGAAGAAGTTTTATTCTTCTTCACAACCACGGAAAGAGAAAGACTATCCGTCTGACTCTATGCGCGTGCACGCGTGTATGTGTGTGTTTATGTTTGTGTGCATGTGAGTGAGAGACTTCAAACATGCAAACAAAGAGCCAAATAATTATAATTTATTTATGAAATTTAAATCAAGGACAAATCAGCGTTGAAAAACAGTATGAATAGCATGCTACTTCAGTTCTAATTAAAATAAGTATGAATAGATTCTTTCAAAACATATTTCCATTGCTATCCGCTAAAAATACACGTGAAAAACTTAAAATTCATCATTTTCATTTTTTATGCCATATTGCTACAAGGCATTGCAGCTAACAAGAATTGAACCCACCCCAAAACAGAAAAATGGCAAATACCAAATAAGGAAATAGAATAGAAAAGCATACAAGAAATGAAAAAAGAAAATACCATTACAGACCTTTAACTTCAAGAACAATGACAACGAAGTGGAACTGATAACCCGGGTGGTTTCCTCCTCTCCCTAATTATAGCTTCTTTAATCATTGGCAACTTCTGGAGAACCTTTTTCCATATGTTATTTACAGCACCATCTGGAGGAATAGGGCCAATACCACCTGGATGGCCATTATCATACTCAAAGAACGGTTGAACCTGAGCCATATTCTGGCGAAGTCTATCCTTTTGCATGTCGGAATAGCTTCTAAGACGTTGGACGAGCCAATTTGGTTGGAGCGCATTAGAAACCGCAACGAACACAGAAAATTCTGAATAATCGATCGTACCTTCAAATGGGAGTACAATGTCATCACTGACAATGACTGGTATACAGAGACTCTGGATGGCATCAAAAAGTCGGCATGAAGTGGGGGTATCCCCAGCTGGGTGCAGGCAGAATTCGGAAGCCCTCATCCCTTGTATTGACTGTTCCTTTCCAGTGGCATTAGGAAAACCTTCTTCCATTATAACTCCGGGTTCATTAACCAACAGATCCCACAACTTTTCTCTCACTAATCCACCCTGCAAATAAAACAAATTATGTCAGTGGCAAGCATACTTAAAAGAAGACATTGAGATTTGGGAGGTGCTTGGTGGCTATATCTTATGACTGACTCCTGCTCATTTGAAACTTTTGGTTGCCCTATATCTTATGTCAGTGGCAAGTATACTTAAAAGAGAATTGTCAAATTGAATTGCTATAGTGCCCTTTTCAAGGATAAGTTCACATACTCTGGAATCTGTAACCGAGATTCATATTAAATGAAATGTAGTATGAGAATAACAGTTATAGACATTGAATACTCACCCGATGCCTATGCTTAGCTCCTTTGAAGTAAAGCAGTGTGTGCCGTTTATGGTTTTCTGATATGTCCAATCTAGGTAGTAAATGGGTGTACGGTACAATCACATCTTTAAGAAGCGAAACTTGAGTGTGTTGTACCATATCCAATGAGCTACCATTGGATTCTTTTGAGTCAAGCCTGTACCACCCACCAAAATCAACTACTAGGAGAATAGCAGGGGCTATCTCAGCTCTGACATGCCACATTGCAACAGGGTCTGCCAAAGAATGCTTCAAGTTTTAACATAACCTGAGAATCCAGAGACTAATTCATAAGCTAACGCATGCAGTACATTTCTCTTTCTTTGGTTGTAGGTAATATGTAAAAAAATTGTAGGGCCGCCAATATTATTGCCAATAGATACAATTAGAGTTTCTTAGAGAGATTTATGCAGCTTCATCATGATTCCATAAAGATGTTAACCTCACCTTGCCAGTTAACAATCAAAATAAAAATTAAACTTGACTATCACATAAAGAATAATCAGCTGATAATATTACTGAACCTGAGCAGGGGAAATATAATCTAAAAGAAAGGAAATAGAAATACCATCTCCACGGCCATACACATGCAAAGATCAAAGAGGGTCTTAAAGATCTTTATGGGATATATCAAAAGACTTCAAAAACTTGAATGAATTAGCTCAACACTTAAGTTGTTCAAGTATTCAACCTCCTTTATATAATCATCTTCCTCTAATCTTCTTAAATTAGTTAATAATTTAATTTATATTATATTTATAACAGGGAATCAAGTATTGATGAACAATTGTGTGATTAGAAAAGCCTATTAGGGGTCAATAGCATGTTATATATATATGATGTTAATATTGATTATATCATCAGTGTAATCAAATACATGTTCTATATGCAAACTGAAAGTGCAAAATTGCCCATAAAATTTGCTCAACCCAAAATATTTGTAGCCCTAGTGTCTTACAATAATTTTGATCTCACTGAAAACGAATTCCATCTTCGTCGCTGGCAAACATTGATCAGAACTATCATCCACAATTTATTGTAACGAAAAGTTTAAATACAATAAAACTCACCAGTGAGAACAAAGACGTGATCACGGCCACCGGATCGCTTCCAAGCCTCAGTCTTTTTCACAAAATCCACCATCTCTCTTTGCCTCTCATAATCCTCATTCCCAACCTTCTTCCTAAACACCCCTTTAGCAACACCCAGCTGAATTTCAGCACTCAACGTCGCAAAAAACGGCACGAAAACAACATCAGCCTCCTCCACATCCAAAACCCGCCTCGCAAACGAACCAATTCTCATATTTTCAGGGGTCATCAGATCACCCATGATCCAGTACTCGGCACTATACTGCTTAATCAATGGATTCTCGGGATATGGCGGGTATTTGAGGTTTTTGGGCATATGGGTCGACCGAATTTCATTGTCTACTTCACTTCCGAGCCTTGAATCGGAGTTTAAGGACCAGTATTTTTCTAAGAGGCCGTAGTTGAGGGATCTGGGTAAGTTTGCAATGAAGACTTTGATGGAATCATTGGGGAAATTTGGGGTGTTACGGGAATGGAGAGATGAAGAGGGTACTGCGGAGGGCTTGGAGAGAAGGAAGAACGAGAGTGAGAAGATGCAGAGGAGAGAGAGTGAGATAAATAGAGAAGAAATTGAGCAGAGAGATTTGTTGGATTTTGGTGCCATTTGTTCTCTCTCTCTCTCTCTCTCAATTCATTGAACTTCTCTTTGTGCTGCAAAGAGTGTTATGGGAGTGAAGGGGGTTGATCCAGATTTGGAAAGATCCGAAGGAGGGTAATCTGGTCATTCGGAAAAAATTATGGATTAATCCGACCCATTTTTTTTAATTATTTTTTTTTTGCGCTAAATAATCCGATCCATTTCCCAATTGGGGTTTTATCAGCACTTCCGTTACTTGCAGGTCGATAGACCAATTCCCAAATGGGCTGAATTAGCTTATTTGAAGTTTTGAACCACCTGCCTTTTAAATTAGATGTATCACACGTTTATTTTAGCTGCAAAATTCATTCAATATTGTGAACAAATTATGAGGGGCTGTTATTTATGGTTTGGAAATGTCTCATCTTTTCCATATATTTATGGCCCATAGGGATACGATGTAACTTGTCTGGGTTTAGATTTTGTTGTGAAGGAAGGTGATGTCGATTTAATTTTAGATTTTCAGGATTTTGGTGTGACCAAGGGTGCATCAATAAGTTGATAAGTATCTTAATTTTCTTTTCAACTTTGGCTTATATTCTCGTGTAACTGTTATTTTCCTAAATTCCCCTTAAGCCCCTCTCCCAGATCCCCTAGGAAAAAGTTCTAAAAAAAGAATACTTGTTCAAGGCTTTCCACCATATTAACAAGATAATGAGTCCCACTGTTACCTTTTTTATTCTCGCTTGGTTGGACACTTGGACTGCTCTCATTATACTTTCTACCTCCTTTGATAGAACATGGCAAGACAACACTAATGATCACTTCTATATTGTAAGGGTGTGAGTTTCAAATAGTGCAAGAATGCAATGGATTAAATTCTTTAAGATGCCATATTCTGGTAAAAGAACAAGAGAAAGATATACAAGCAAATGCATAGAATTAAATCTCTCCATAATGTGAATGTCACAATCTCAAACTTCCATTGCAAGAATCAAAATAAAGGACACGTGGAAAATTCAATATCAAAGCTCTCTCCACCATCCCAGGCAAAATAGCCTTCCGTCTTTCTAGTTTGAATTGATAGACTAACGTTCCATCACAATAACTTCGTCGAAATTCCAGTCTCTCACAAGGTCTCGTCTAACAGCACGGCTGCGTACTAGCCTTGGGGGACCCGTAAGCGGATTACTCGAATTAGTTGGTTGTGGGGTCACCTTAGATGACGATAAAAAGTTCATGTTTGCTGTCACATGTGGAAGTGATGCCTTCCTGGTCAAGCAGTTGGTGATACCAGAACATCTTCCATCGTTGTCTGAACTAGAAATAGAGTAACTCCTAAAGGAGGGAGACGGACTTTCCACACTGTGGCAGACAAGACATGCCAGACTCATATTTGGCTTCCAGCTCTTCCGGAACTACTTACCTAGTACATCTCAATATATAACCAAATAAGAACTATAAAAAGTATGGATCAGACTGTGAAAATATTTTGTAACATGTTAAGATGCGCAGACAAGAAAGGGTAAAGAGTATCACAGTTCAAAACTCAAGAGAAGTTTAATAATGTGAGGCATACAAAAATGAGCAGCAAAATTTAAGAGAAGTTAATCAATATAAAAACTCACGGATTGCAAGCTGGTCAAACGATGTGAACAGAGGAAGTTGGTGATTGGGGGACTGGGGAGAAACCGAATTTTGATTTTTAAACAAATGAATTATTTGACACTCCTAGACCTACAGGCAAAACAACACTATCATATGATAAACACCCATTATAAAGTCAATTAAAACCTGCTCTTTTTACTTTTTAATCAATGTCCGTTTGACAATTTGACACTGGCTGATGGTGAACCAGATAATCCCAATGGTTTCATGTGAGGGTGGAAAACAAACTAGTTTGAAGTATGTAACTATGGCATACGAATCCATCATTCTATGTCACTATCTTTCGGTTCTATGCCAATGACAAGAAAATCTGATAAATGTTTGAAGTGTTCATGATGCATGTGGATTGACTTGTCCAAACATATTGAATATACATTTTTTTAGGAAAAGTTACAAAGTGATGAAATATCACACTTCCTTCCTAATTCTTAGACCCTCTTATCTCTCTCCACATACAAACCTATCCCTGCACGCACTTTTTCGACAATGATTCCACTTCTTCCTCCTCAACATCGTCCTCCTGATCCTCCACACCCTTTTCATCCCTCTCCTGCCTCATCTCCAGCGGCATAGTTAATCCCCTCCAATCCCTCACCCAATTTCTCCAATCCAAAAGTTCCCTAATAACAATAAAAATGACAACACCCATCTTCATCTTCTCTATCCGTTAACAACCCAAGTCTTGAAGAATTTTAACGAAAACAAAATTAAAAAAAAAAAACACTCACATAAATCATAGAAGGGAGGCAAAAAAAAGGTTAAGAAAACAACGTGGTTGTGATTGTTAAATATGAGCTTAAAAGTGTATTGTTGTCATTTGGTAAAGTAGAGCTATTGTCTGGGAGTCGAGCACTAGCTCTTGGACGAGTGTATTATACTCGCCGTTAAGTTGGATGAATACTCTAACCATGTCACTTTTTTCCAGACCACAAGGGTCTTTCTGAGCTTTTGGGACCACATGTGCTCAAGTAGAAAATTGGGTAAATCACAGGTGGTAAAGTACATTTCTTGTTATTTTTATTATTATCTTTCATTTTCATCATCTGTTTTATACTGTATTTTTCTCCTGGTCAACATTTAGCTTTCATATGTTTTCATTTTCAGCCTTCCCCAACCAGTTCAGGTAAAGGGCGTAGTTGAGTTGAGTGAGAAAAGGATTCTAGGAAAGAGTTAAAGGTATTTGTTATCCCTTTGCAGAATCATAAATAATGGCTAGCAGAGAGTATTAACTCTCACAAACAGTTAAGGGTGTTATTTCTAATGTGTATTACTTATTTAAATACAAGTGAGTTTCCTTTCTGTGAACCCTTTTTCTTTCTAAGCACCTATAATACTATCAAAGTGAACTAAGGGATCTGAAAAAGAATGGGGCTGCTCCCATTTTGCTTCCCTACTACGGAAATCAGTTTTGAAGTATCTTAAACATAAAATGCATAACCATGTTGGTTAGTAATTGCTAATTTCCTCAAAGCATTATTATAATTCTGTATATGCTAGAAGAGCAACAAACAAAAAAAATCTCCACGTCATACTAGCCACTAAATAAGTTGACCAAGGAACAGCAATTATACTCGCCATGTAGTAAATGGTAGTTTCTTCATGTGTCAAATTATAGCTTTCCCCTGTCGCAAGCAATCACAACAAATAACTAATACAATAGCCCCTTTTAGAATTAATGAGCATCTCTTCCCTTATGGTTTAGACAGATAACATACTAAATTGAAGATTGCTTACAGACCATTATGCAATTGAAGGGGTTCTAAGGAACTAGAAAAGGATCAACAGTGAGCCAAAAAAGCTACTGGTTCATTTGATGATCAAAGCCACCACCTCATAATAACAATAAAAATTACGAGCTTCTTGTGTTGAAAACAAATTCCAAAACACTCAAGCGTACAAGATTTAGGACTGAACACCTTTAATTCTACCGAATATCTCAAACTTTCTCAACTCAATGCATTTGTCTATCCCAGATAATCCAAGCAACCCAAAAATCAGAAACAGCTTAAGAACTATAAACAGACCCTTTATATACTAGCAGCTCAAATTCTTGAAATGCTCAATAGTCTATTTCAGCCAGACGCGACGTTACCCTCTCCACAATTTACTTGAATTAGGCTGATTTCAAAAAGCGAAGAACCCAGGGGTACTGCTAATAACAAGCTCAAATTTATAAACTTTTTAGCAGCCCTCACTACAATAACCAAACGCCTTCAACAAAAGAAAAGAAATCAAGCCCCAAAATGATGTAAAAGCGATTTTGATATTCCAAATAATTCCTGACTGAATTTTATTATGTCTATGACCCAACTTAAGGTAAGAACCTTTAAACAGCTAACAATCATCTTGAATGCCATTAGAATATATCAATTGCTTGCATTGATAAGCATAAAAGAACAGGCAGTGTAAAACCATGGACCAATGCCCATGAAGATAAAAACACAGAAAATTTTACCAAATTCAAATAGAAACACAATCACAAACAAATCAAACAATCACATTAAGAGAGAGAGAAAGAAAAAGCCAATAGAATCTACAACAATACAGCATACACCAGAAGAGATCTGATAAAAGTATCAGTAGATTATTCATACAACCTGTCATTATCATTAGCATTAGCAGCAAGCGAGTAAAAGAATCAAGAAGACCAATAATAATTGACTAATTATGCTAATTGGGTATTGCAAACATTGAATGAATGAGCAAAAACACATGATATTGAGATCCCCCATAAACTAACCTTTCTCCTTCTCCCCTTTCTCTCTTCTGTGTGTTTTTGATGTACTGGCGATGAAATTAGTGGTTTTGATTACTGGGATGTAACAAAAAAGGAAAGGATCTTGTAAAAATCATAAAATTTGATTCTATATATAACCCAGAAATCTGGGGATCGAATTTGACTAGCGCGTTTTGGTGTTTGTAGGAGAGACTTAAGTGTTCTGTTCCCCCACAAAACTTTATTTTTCGTCTGCTTTTTCCAATAAAATACTCGAAATATTACATTTTAAAAAAGGTTAATTAGTCCCTCGCTTCTAAAATTAAAAATATAATTTAACTTTTAAAATAAAATAACATATTAAATTTTAAATTAATATAAATTTATTTAATTTTAATTAATAAAATTATTATAATTGTATAATATATAATAAAAATTATTAATTACAAAATTTATTTTATTATAAATTTTTATGAATTATACCAATATTAACATATTATCGTTTGACATTAAAAATTAAATTATATATTTAATTTTGTAATGAATATTGTAAATATTATTACCCCTAATTAGCATTCAACTTGGGTGACCGATTCTTAATATATATATTTTTAGCTTAATTTAAGGACAAATCCATAGACCAAATCAAAAATTGTTTATGTAATTTTGTTAAGTGATATTTCAGTGTTGAAGTAAAAAAGACGAAATATTTTTTTTTGACTTACCTTTTCGTTGCTAAGATTTCTCTCTCTCTCTCTCTCTCTCTCTCTCTCTTAATCTAATTATAAAGTACCACATTTGCACTAATAAGATTAATTTGGCACAAATACAATAATAATAACGCTCTGGGTATAGAGAAAGAATCTCATTTATAGAATTTATAAATGTTATGAATAGTTTTTATTCAATATGTACCCTTATAAAGATTATGAGTTGTTAATATAGTAGTGTGATCATATAATAATAAAATCATGATAAAAAAGTTAAAAATATTATATCATTTTATACTATTATTACTAAAAAAAATAATTTTTTCTCATGTCGGTTGATATTGCAATAGTAAAAGTTATATTGTCGGAACAATAAATGTCGTTCAAAGTATTAAGTATCGTTAAAATAATTATAAAAATATCGTAAAATATATCTTTGTTCCGACTCCATAACTTTTATTCTAACAATATATATGAACGGTATTTTTTATAAAACAAAAAAAAAATCGGCAAATAAAAATCTTTTTGTAAAATAGAAGAAAGTATCTTTTTACGACTCACTAACCACTTGTTCTATCAAAACTTAACAATTCGTCCAAGGGTAATCTGAAATGTGAATATAATAATTCTCGCACCTTAAATTTACAGATGACACAAATATTTTTGTCAAAGAAAGAGACGATAGATGGATCAAAACATAATAACTTTCAAGTTTTATTTGGGTTAGATATAAATTTTTAAAAGAGTTGCATTTGTAAATAGGGAATGGATATTTTTACAGTTAAAATTGATATTTTTGCATTTTTTTAATTATAACGACGATTTTACTCGTTGTTATAAGTTAAAAAAGAGATCTACATATAAAAATATTAAATTTTATTATAAAAATATTAATTTCGTTAATATTTGATTAAAATCTTTAGGGATGGAAAATTTGGCTACAATGTTGGAGATAAAGTAGGTATTCTGACTTTTGTGTTCCTTAATATCCCACTGATTGCAGATATTTTTCACATGGAAAATTGTGATTTAGAAGTTTTAATTACAAGTCTAACAAGTGGAAGGGAAAGAATCCATCACCAGGAAGGCAGAAAGTAGCTAGGTTGACTTTGGTCAATGCCCCAATATTTATTTTATGAATTAATTAAGTGATCAATTTTAAACTTGGGATTAAAGGGTATTCAGGTGCCTGCTCTTTTGGGACCGGGGAGAGTATTGTTTTTGAGTTATATATATAACTTATTTAAAAAATCTCCAATATAATGTAATTTAAATTAATGGGTGACATATTCCTAAATTGTAGAAACTGATGCTTTTAATATAAGATTTGGTGGATTATTAAAACAATTAAATCTTTACAAGAATAAAGAAGAATTAGTAAGATATTATTCTGGTCACTGTAATCTTACTCAGAGTAGATATTCTACAATTAAAAAAGAAATGTTATATGTAATTAAATGTTTATTAATAGACCTTGTAAACTCTGAAATTCAGTTTGAAATAATCAAACTAGTACATTGTTGGTATCAGAGCCATTCGAAGTTTCTGTAAAAAATAAAAATAAAATTATTGATAACAGTATTTGATAGTCTGCTTTTAATTTGTTATTTGTTCTTGATCGATCGGTCCTAAGTCGCGTTGTGGAATCTACCCGTTTAGCCGTGGTTAGGCGTTTTAGGGTCTTGTGTCCGTGTAAATCGTTGACAGCCGAGTCTAGAACAATTAATTAATTAAAAGTTGAGAGTCGAATGCTGAAATCAATTGGGTTAGGTTCTAGTACTGATAGTACTAGAGATGATTATATTAAAATTTCTAATGAAATTGAATATGAACAGTTTGAACAACATCTTAAAGATTGGTCTTTACCTAAGGTTAAATCTACACAGATTTATAAAATTGGAACTTTTGATTTAAAATCAAAAACAATAATAAAAACTGTAGAAAAAACTATTCCTATTTCTGAAACTTATGAAACCATACAATTACTTTATAATGATATTAGAAAATATAAAGATGAATATAATTTTATCCATCTTGGATGTGTACAGATTGGATTTAAACCATTAACTAGAGAAGGTTTAAATACTTCCATGTGTATTGCCTTATGTGATTTTAGGTATAATAAGTTTTTAGATTCTTTGCTTGGTCTTGTTGAAACAAGCTTATGTAATGATCCAGTTTATTTTGACTGTTTTCCTAATTTTGAGGTCTCTCTCACTAATAAGAGATTACTTGATGTTTTAACTTTATATATACAAATCAGTGGTTATGATATGAAAATGAGAGTTGAAAATATTGCTTTAATTTACAGAGTCAAATTTAAAGTGTAAAATACTTTAGCTCCAAAAGCTAAAAAATTTGATGTTAAAGGGAAAACTATTTTATTTGAAGCAAATATGTCTAAGAGTTTTGTTAATATTCCTAAGACTATTGTTTGGTCTGATATTAAATTACCTGAACAATGGATTTTACCCGGTGTGTCTATATCAGCCCCTGCAAATGTTGAAAACAGAGATATTGAGCAAATAATAGAAACACCTGATGGTAATGTTGAGATTTGTTTTGGTCAAAAAGGTAGAACTGCAAAGTTTAATATAACTCATTTTGATCAACTAAGTCATACTGGTAGAGCATCTACATCTTCTGTTGCATCTACTTCAAATATTAAATCTTTTGAAAATCCTAGACTTGAAACAGAAAATATTATTGGAATTAAGGAATCAGACAATAAGATACCCCATGCTATTTATAGAAATAAATCTATGCATATAGGTTCTCCTACACCTAGTGACATGAATTTTTCTGTAAACACCATTGAATGGTCTGATGAGTCTGGTTTTGTAATAGACATAATTAAAATAAATGCTGAATTTCAATTATCTAAGTATAGTGAGTTTAGAAAATGGTTTTTTAAATATTATTCTAAAAAACAGACTTTAGAATTTAAAGAAATGTTTTATAAATATATAGAAGAAAATAAATATATTATTCTTTTTGTTGATTGATTTTTTCAAACTCAAACTATTTTTTCAGAAATAAATATTATTTCTGTCTTTTCTAAAAAATTGGCAAACATCTCACGGTCCTATTATTAGAACCATTTATCCTCCTATGAATGATAAATTAATCTTATCAACCCAAAATGACAACCCTGTTAGGGCTTATGCTATTGCTGAAACTTTTGTTAATGAACTTGACACTAAAATTTTACATGAAAAACTTTTTGCTCAAAATAATTTTACAAATATACATTTACATACTCTTGGTAATCAACTTTCTCGTGTAGAGGAGAAAACAGATAATATTTTGAAAAAAGTTAAACAGCCTGTAAGTCAAAGTCAAACATCTATTCAACCTGATAAACCTTTAAAACCCGTTCTTATACCTAGACCGGTTTATTCTGATTTTAATTTAACTTCAAAAAAGACTAATGACTTTATGAAGAAATTGATAAATGAATTAGATAAAATGAAGGATAAAGATAGAGGTAAAAGTCATGAAGGTCCTTCTATTTCTGTTTTAAATGAAGAAAATTATAGTGAAGAAGATATTGATAATCTTGCTTCTCAGTTTAAAACTTTAAGTCAGGAAAATAATAATGAGGTTCATAAAATAAGTTTTGATAATAAGAAATCTCCTATAAATAGAGTCCCTTATGGAAGGTATTATTACCCTAGGCCTACTCCTATGGATGTTTTATTTGAGAAAAATTTTATAAATTCTGATAGATCTAGTTTTTTGCTGATCAAATTTATGAATGGAATATTGATGGTTGTGGAGAACAATAGATATTTCATGTTATGCATAAAATGCTCATGTATGCTACAATTTGTAAGGCTAATAATAATACTGAAACCCAAGTTGTTAATTTTATAATTGCTGGTTTTACTAGTCAATTAAAAGGTTGGTGGAACAATGTTTTAACTGATATTCAAATATCAGAAGTCTTAAATGCTAAAAAAATAATACAAACACCGGTACAAGTTCCTGTTAAAGCGGGTCCTGTAACTCAGATAGGTCCAAGTACTATTATTCAAGCTATAGAAACTGAAACTCAGGTTGTAATTGAAACAATAGATGATAGTATATATACTTTAGTTCAAACAATTTTAAAACATTTTATAGGATTAGGATTCCATGTTATGGATTGTAGTAGAGAATTGTTAATCAATTTAAAGTGTCCTACACTTACTCATTTTAGATGGTATAAAGATATTTTTATGTCTAAAATAATGCATAGAGTAGATGCTAATTCAGATTTTTGGAAAGAAAAATTTATCTCCGGATTACACCTAAATTATTTGCTGAACGAGTCAGAAATAGATTAAAAAACCTCTAAGGTGGTTTTAATAGAAATTTAAGTATCCCTTATGAAAGTTATACTTATGGTGAATTAATAAATGAAATGATTGCTGAAGGATTAGCTTTGTGTAATGATTTAAATTTAAAAGCTCAATTAAAGAAACAAGGAATTACTCATAGAAAAGAAATTGGCGAATTCTGTGAACAATTTAATTATCCCTTGATTCCTGCCTCTAGAACAAAATATAGAAAAACAACAAGACAAGAAAAGCCTTATAGGAAAAGGAGAAGAAAAAAGAGATATGAAGAAAAAACAGAAAAACCTAAAAATAATTACAAGAAACAGAATTTTAAAAGAAAACCTTTAAAAGACGTAATATGTCATAAATGTGGAAAGAAAGGTCATTATGCTAATAAATGCACTCTTAAGAAGAAAATTAATTCTTTAGAATTGGATGAATCTGTTAAACAAAAAATTTATAATATTCTTTTGGAAACTGATTCAGAAAATTTTGATAATACTTCTGATTATGATAGTACAAATGAAGTGTTTAATATTCGTGATTCTGATGTGTTTGAATCTTCTGATATTGATAGTTCTTATGATGATTTATGTGCCTGTAAAACAGATGAAAATCATTATAATGCTACTTTTAAAAATGAATGGCCTTAATATAAATGTTTTGTCTAAACAAGAACAATTTATTCTTGATGTTATAGATCAAATTAAAGACCCTATAGAGAAAAGAAAAATAATTGAAAAATATATTAATCAGACAAATGAACATCATATAGAAAATAAAAAACCTAAAATTCATACCCCTTATACTTTGCAAGAAGTAATAAATAGGATACAAAATACTCCAAAAGAAAAATCTGTTATTCTTAATGATTTAAAAGAAGAATTAAATTCACAAAAGAAATAAATTAATAATCTAAAAGAAAGATTAGAATTTGTTGAAAGCTTAGCTTTAAGACAATTTAAAAATATACCAGAAGATAAAAATGACAATGAAAATGAAAAAGAAGATGTTCTTGAACAATTTCTCTGTCCAATTGAAAAAATTACTTTTCAAAAATGGTATGTTGAAGTAACTGTAGTTGTTGATGAAAATTTTATTGTTAATACTATTGCTTTAGTTGATAGTGGTGCTGATATGAATTGTATAAAAGAAGGATTAATTCCTACGCATTATTTTGAAAAAACTAAACAAAGTTTGAGTACTGCTGATGGTACAAAAATGAATATTAATTTTAAATTAACTAATGCTTATATTTGCAATGAAGGTATGTGTTTAAAAATTCCTTTTATTATGGTTCAAAATCTTACTCAATTTATGATTTTAGGAACTCCATTTTTAAACATGATTCAACCTATAGTTATTGATTCTAAAGGTATCCATACCACTTTAGATGGTGTTGATATTACTTATAAGTTAACCTCTCCTATTACTAAAGATTTAAATCAATTAAAAATAAGTTTAATTTTTAAACAAAACCAAATTAATTTTTTGGAAAAAGAAATTAATTTATTATCCATAGATAATAGATTACATGATCCTCTTATTCAGAAAAAAATTAAACAAATTACTTTAAAAATATCAAATGAAGTTTGTTCTGATTTACCTAATGCTTTTTGGGACAGAAAAAAACATTTGATAAAACTACCTTATAAGGAAGATTTTTCTGAAGATTTAATACCCACTAAAGCTAGACCATCTCAAATGGATAAAGAAACTTTAGAATACTGTAAAACAGAAATTGACACCTTATTAAAAAAAGGATTAATACGTCCTAGTTCATCTCATTGGAGTTGTTCTGCATTTTATGTTATGAAACATTTTGAAATTGAACGTGGAACTCCTAGATTAGTAATTAATTATAAACCTCTTAATAAGGTATTAAAATAGATTAGATATCCTATTCCTAATAAAAAAGATTTGTCAAATAGATTAGCTAGTGCTAATATTTTTTTTAAATTTGATTTAAAATCTGGATTTTGGCAAATACAGATTGATCCTAAAGATAGATACAAGACTACTTTTACTGTACCTTTTGGTCAATATGAATAGACTGTAATGTCTTTTGGTCTTAAAAATGCTCCTTCTGAATTTCAGAAGATTATGAATGAAATATTTTATCCTTATTCAAGTTTTTGTATTGTCTATATTGATGATATCCTAATATTTTCTGACAATATTGATCAACATTTTAAACATTTAAATATTTTCTTAAATATTGCTAAGAAAAATGGCTTAGTAATTTCTGCTTCGAAAATGAGTTTATTTCAAATAAAGGTAAGATTTTTAGGTCATAATATTTATCAAGGAACTATTATTCCTATTGATAGGTCAATTGTTTTTTCAAAAAAAATTCCTGATGAAATCAAACATAAACAAATGTTACAAAGATTTGTTGGAAGTTTAAATTATATTGCTAAATTTTATAAAGATCTTGCAAAAGACACTAAAGTGTTATATGAAAGATTAACTAAGAATCATCCTGCTTGGAATAAAAGTCATACTGATGCCATTAAAAGAATTAAACTTAAAGTTAAATCTATTCCATGTCTATGCTTATCACATACTGAATGGAAGAAAATTGTAGAAACTGATGCTTCTAATATAGGATTTGGTGGAATATTAAAACAATTAAATCCTTACAAGAATAAAGAAGAATTAGTAAGATATTATTCTGGTCACTGGAATCTTACTCAGAGTAGATATTCTACAATTAAAAAAGAAATGTTATCTGTAATTAAATGTTTATTTAAATTTCAAGATGATTTATTAAATCAATAATTCATTCTTAGAATTGATTGTTCTGCTATCAAAGAAGTCCTTGAAAAGGATGTTAAAAACTTAGTTGCTAAACAGCAATTTGCTATATGGCAAACTTTATTAGCCATATTTGATTTTCATATTGAATATATTAAAGGAGAATTAAATTCTCTTCCTGATTATTTGACTCGAGAATTTTTACAGGGCAAACCATTTCCTCTAAAAAAGGAAGCAGAGGAGGTTATACCACCAGATGAGGTGCATCCTCATCTACATATGGTAGAGGTAATACCTCATTAAAAAATCCTTCAATGAAAGAAGTTTTACAAAAAGATGAAATGGATAATATCCATATCTCAAAATTCTGTGAAGTTATACTCACTGTGGAAAATTTAGACTTAAAATGGTTTAAAGATCCAAATTATGCGGCTTCTAGATATTTTGAGCCTAATGTTAATTATCCTTTAAAAGGATCTCAAAATCATCGTCTGTTTTATGAAACCATCTTGAGTGAAACTCAATCAGTGGATTTTGAACATTTTTACAAAGGAGGAGAAACAAATAATAAACATGCTCCTTACAGCTTTTCAAAAGCTTATTTAAAAAAGATGTTATCTCCATCTGATTGGGAATTGGATCCTAATAGGGTCAGAAATATGGTGGGATATCCACATCAAAATTTCACCTATTGGGATTATAAAGATGACTGGTTTAATTGTTTTTATTATGATTATCCTCAGAAAAAAACATACTTGGTTTCTTTGATTCAGTCCTGAATTCGGTAATACCGATATTCCCAATTGGTCTTATATATGATGGAAAAGGTTGGGTCCAGAACCTGAGATTTTGCCAAAAGACTTATATAATGTTTTCATTGGTTTTAAAAACCATTACCCTCAATTTCAAGGAAAGGATTTTATAAATCTGTCTTATCCATTATTTAAATTTTTCATGAATTATCAAATCCCTTGAATTTGGGGATGACAATATCACTTTATTTATAAATTTACAAATATATATTTTATTAATCTAAATTAAGGTTTTTTTGGTGATGCTTAGATTAGTTATCTACTGTAAGCATAGTTTTTTATTTTTAATTATGGTGTTGTGGAATTTTCTGTACGTGCGGATATTTATTTGCAAGTACTTGTGGGTGGGTGGGTGTTTTGTGTTGCTATTAATGAGAAGGGTGCGTTGTTGGACTATCTTGTCGGTTTAATCGATGGAAAATGATATTTTAACGAAAAAATACAGTCAAATGGGCACATAGAGATCATTGTACTAAAATTTTCGTTTGAATATTACTAATCAAGTGTATAACAAGGTAATCTCATTTTACAAAACTTTTTTTCTTCAAATTTATGATCTATTTGCGAAAGAGATTTGATTTGAATTAATCGTAAACTTGGCAAATGAGTTGGATCGATCCAAATTGATTGGGTCATAGTTGAGTTAGGCCAAGGAAATTTAATTTTCATTAAGCTTTAAAAGTGAGGCCTGAAGCACAATGGGTTAGGCTAATAATCAGTTTCAATTGATTAACATGTCATGGACAATGGATAATCAATTTTGACTAATTAACTAATTATTTTTGCTTATGTTTTTTTAATGTTACATATGTTTGCGTGCACACAATTCAAACATTGTTTATAATTTATTTTGTTTTTTTGAGAAAATAATACTGAATAGTCCAACATCATCCTTTTCAAATAATCCAACTATAAAAAGTTAAAATACTAAATATCGGTGATAAAATTTAATAATTTCTTTCTATTCACAAGTAATGAATATATAGTTAAGACAGTTATATCATATAAATTTCAATTCAAGCAAATAAAAAGATATGAAAGTAATCTTTCAATAAAGACATTGAATTGAAAGACTAGAAACAATTCCTTAAAAAAAAAAAAGACTAGAAACAATTGAATTGAATAAGAAGAGTGGAAGACATAAAGGGTGAGAATGGAAGTCGAGGAACAAAACTAACAGTAGTATATCTTTAATTTGTTTACTTACTTCTAAATTTTTAGAAGAGTTGGATTTCACTTTTAACTTTATAGTAGTGTTATGGATAGAGTTGGTGAAATAAATTAGTTTTGAAGTGCTATTAAAAAAATGAGTTGGGTTGGGTTTGGCTCGACCACTTGTGGGTTGGGTTGGGTTGGGCTAAAATTGGGATGAACTCAAAAGTCCCAAATTTTATTGGGCTTAAAAATATGACTTTCTATTTTGTTGCTTGTGTTGAAGAACTGTTAAAGTTTATTTATTTTTGTCTATTTTTTAAAAGTTAATATATTCTCAAGTTTCGAATTTCAATTTAAAAAATAAAAGAGGTATCACCTCGACCCTAATATTTCTGTAATTCGATTTATTTATCAGTGAGAATTATTCCTTATTATTCTTTCAGGGTTTTGTTCATTGAAAGAAGGTAATCTCATTTAGCATATGATCATAAATTTTTAAACTCTACATAATATTTACTTTGATTGATGCTAAAAAAGATGTGTTCTTCTCCAATAAATTCATAGAAAGCTGTTTTCAATAATTAAATGGCGCTAAATATCTATAAATAAATAATAAAAAAAAATAGATGGAGGGAGGACATACAAATCTCTGAGGATCATACGTGCCAAGTGGTGTATGGCTATTTGACCAATGGGCAAGACAACTATAAAGAGGCGATTAATTGAGCAATTCTTGTTTGGTATAAGATAAATAGCAAGCCTACCTGCATTCATCTTTGCAGTACACAATATCATCATCCTGACCATTTGACCTCCCCTCATAACTCCCCCAATTTTTTTTATGGCAATCTTCATATTAAGAGTTCAAACTACCCCCACCGCCTACCTTGCTTTGTTTCTTACGGTATTAATTATGCCTCTATTTTGGCAGACAGCTTATGAATTCTTGGGCAAATGAAAATTACACTACGATAATACGAGTAAATATTCGATACAATGATCGTAAAATTTTGGTATGTATTTATTTAGTTGTTTCTCTCTTTCGTCACGCATAGAGAAAAAAATAAATCATTATTAGAATTTTGTTTTGTAAGGGAACGTTGTATCTGTTGAATTAAATATTTATTCGACATACAATTACATAATTACAGTTACATAATTAAAACAAAAATCATTTAAAATGACGAGGAAATTCTTCCGTCTAAGGCATGCTCTAAACTTTTTTTTTTGTTTTATTTGATTATAAAACTAAATTCATGTGCGAAAGAATACCGACTCTTACCTCCTCTATATTGTTTGTTTGCAATGTTGAGCTATTTAAATTATTTTAGTTATATTTTTTTCTGTGAATTAATCAGTCCATAGCAATTAATAGACTTTTTTTTTTACTCCTTTTAAGGTCATCAAGAACTATATATATATATATATATATATATATATATATAACAAAGTAATTGAAGATTTTATTTAAATTAATTGAGTTATTTTGGGTTAGTCAACGAGTTAATACTAAGTTAGTCCCAACTTTATCATTTTTATTAATACATGTCATGTCATGTCATGTTCATAATTATACCAAATTTTTCGTATTTTTTATTGTATTATTGCAAGGATGTATATGCACGCATTAGAATGTATATATAATGATTTTGATAGACATATAACTCTTCAATTTCATATTCAATGTATTACTATCATTTATAATATACTCCATCCGTTCCAAATTAGAAGACTAATATTGACTTTTTAAAAATCAATTTTAAATAATTTTAAACTCAAAATTAATATGAATTCATTTAATTTATGTCGATACAATTATAAACATCATAAACTACTTAAAAAGTACTACTAATTATAAATTTTATTATTTTTAAAATTTAAATGAATCATGTCAATTTTGAATTTGCAAATGTCACAAATTAACTTTTTAAAAGTCAATAGTAATATTATAATTTAGAACGGATAAAGTACTATTTATACTCAAACTATATTACACAATATCACGCGCCATAATTTTAGATTGTTTTATCGAAACTAACTCATGTCATGTACGAAAATCTAAAATTAAAATGAACCTTAATCACCAAAAAAATTTAAAAAAGAAAAAATATCACATATCACATATAAAAAATATATTGAAAGCTAGTCCCTGTCTTTCACGAGTAAGTAAGAATAGACACTATTTAATCCTATCACTCTCCTTTGGATTGTATAGTTCCTTCCAGTGACCTTATAAACAAAAAAGAATAGTCCAGTCAAATAAAATATAATTACAAATAAGCATAAATATATTAATGGCAATGAGTAATTAATTGAATGTAGGTATTTTAAAAATAGAAAGATCAGGAGATAATAAAACACACAAAATGGTCTAAATCTCTAGGGCAAGTCTCTTTCTAGTTTCTACTTGATAGCACTCGCTCCAAAACTCAAATCCCATGTGGATGTCGGGTCGGAAATTTTGTGGACATTAAATTATTACTCCATGATCTTAATTTTGTGGGGTTAGCTCGTTTGACGTTACAGGCTTGGAATCCGTACGAGATACATATTACTATCTTTCTTATATTTTTTTATTAAATTAATTAATTGTATATTTTTCTTTTAAATTATTATTTATGTGTGTGTAGATAACAAATTAAAATGATATTCATTGAATTTGAACATTTATTATTAGAATTATGTAATTTCTATTTGAGAATTATAAATTAATAATCAAATTATCCTTAAAATGACCAACCAAATTAATTTTGATATTTCTTTTAAATTATTATTTATGTGTGTGTGTGTGTGTAGATAACAAATTATAATTATATTCATTGAATTTGAATATTTATTATTATAATTATGTAATTTGTATTTGAGAATTATAATTACCTTTAAAATGACCAACCAAATTAATTTTGATAAAATCTTCAATTGACTTATTATATATAGTAATAGATTAGATGACAATTCACTTGTGGTATTTGATTCAAAAATTTTAATCGAGTAATATTTTGTCTTAGAGTAAATAATTAATTATTCCCTCAGTTCTAAAATCAAATACACATTTTCTTTTAGTTCATTTTAAAATTTTATAAAGTCAAGAATAATTAATGTATGCTTCCACTTGGTTGACATTAAAATGATTTTAGTACAAAGATAAAAATAAATTAATTCCCATAAATTTTACTGTTCAGAATTAGGAATACATTTTTAAAACGATGAATTTTAAGAAGAAATTTACTTCTTCAAATATATTTTTAACATTTATTAAAAATATAATAGTAGTGGTATGATAGTATTAAATCTATTTAATATATAAATAATGACATATCTGAAAATTCATATTGTTTTATAATCTAAAATTAAATTTTTAATTCTGATAGGAATTAAAAAAAAAAATCTCTAATTTTAAAATAAATAGAGTATTATATAATTTCTATTTCAATTTAATGTGTTTATGGGACTACTATGCGTTTGGTTAGGGTTTTCTATTAACATCTTGAGTGTTATCTAACTTATCTACAAATGAATAACTTGTTTCTGAAAAAACTTAATGCTTAAATTAGTATATAATATTATAGTTGGAAGCAGGGGCGAAGCTATATGTGGTGTTGTGGGGTCAATTGACCCCACAAAAAAATAAATAAATAATAATATAGGATAAATTTTAAAATTTTTAAATATTATATATAAATTGACCCTCTCAAATTTTATAAATTTTTTACCATAAGGGATCAAATTAAAAATTTATAATTTTCTCAATTAAATTTTAACCACATATAACTCATATTTTCTCAATATATGTATCTCACTCTACAATATTTTTAAACTAAATAATAATCTAATTTATATTATTTTTTAAAATAATTAATGAATTAATTATTTATGAACAATTATGATTAGAAAAATCTATTATGTGTCAATATAGTGTATATATACCATATATTATTAGTTATTATATTGTCATTATAACATAGTATATATTTTATATTATATATATGTGTGCGTGATTCGAAAGTATAAAAGTATTAAAAAGATTGGTCCAGAGGCAACTCCCGCCAAATTATTTATAGTGTAATAATAATTTTGACCCCGTTGAAAAATAATCATAGCTTCGCCATTGGTTGGAGGATAAAATACTTTTTATTTCAATTTAATGTGTTTCTTGAACTCAAAGTATGGGTTACGGATTATTATCAACATCTTAAAAGTGTTATCAGTCTAATCTTCGAATGAATGACTTAATTATTATTCTCAACAAACTTTATTTGGTAAGATTTTTTTGCTACAATGTTGGAGTATAAACTAGGTTTTCTGACTTTTGTGTACCTTAATATGTTGGTTATGAGTTTCGTTCATCCTAAAATGGGGTTAATATATATTTTGATTATTATATTAAGAATTAATTTTTATTATGGTTAACGATTATTTTTTTTTATTACAAAAGTATTACTATATTAAAAAAAAGTATAAAATGATCATTACTTAACATTCCGTCCAAAAAAATGGACAAAAATACTGAGTAAACTAGTGGTTAACACGTGTTAATTATGTGGCAAGTGACGTGGATCGAGTTACTGAAACTTTTTTTATTACATTCTCGTTATTGAAATACTAAAAATATTACAAATTAGTAATTTTATTTTCAAAACAGCACTGAATTCTCATTTTTTATTTATTTATCAAATAACTAGTTTAAACATGTGATCTTACACTATAAAAGAATATATAAATAACTACTTTAAAATCACAATTGCTTAACATAATTTCTCACAACCCTAACTTTTAATTCAGTAAAATTCAAAATTGTAATTTATCATACAAATCAAATATAGAAATATATGAAAAAATTGAATTAAATTAATGAAGGTGGCTTTCAAATGTTGCAACATGATTTTGAGATATCGTTAGACAGACTTTTACAATTGGTCTTTTATTTAAGTCATGTTCATATCAGATAATAAATTTTTGTTAGAGTTTATGCCCTAGAGGCTAATTATTTGATGTAATTGCTTAACATTTTTGATATTATATTTGATTGAATAAATAGATTATTTTATTATGATTTCATTTACTGCGTTATATATATGTTAACATAATAAAAACCCTTAGAATAATGATACGAATTATATAGCTTTAAGTATGTGACTTGAACATGAGATTATATAATTATAATTAGTATCATTGCTCTTAAATGTCCCTAGTCGAGTATCATTGTTAATGGGACAACAATGATGCATTGAGACTAATATGTGGATTGACTGATAGCCAAATCTCATTGGTCATAAATATATGAGATATTTGAGTCAATGCATAGGTACATGTTAGAGAACAATGTACTGGACTGACCCACCATGAGAATTCTACATGGAGCATTATGCAAAGTGTCATAAGAAATTCTTATAGTGACAATGATGTAATGATCCTTCGACCTGAAGTCACTATATTATTACACGAGAATTTGTGTACTTTGATATCATCAAATGTCACCTTTGACAGGGTGGACAATAAAGGTGATTATTGGGTACATTATGAATCGTGTGAGGAATATGAGTGATCTAGATGGAATTTAACCCTCCTATATATTAGGGGTGATATCCATAAGCCTCTTGATTGAGTAGGACTATGAAATGCATGACCATGCTCAAATATTGATTTGTTTCATATAGTTTACTCATTGATCAAGAAAACTCAGATTAAATTATGAAGAGTATGACACATTCCATGCCTCGAGTTTAATCTAGGATATAAGGTTAAAAGGATTAAATTACATTGAGACATTGGTCACGAAAAGGTTGTATCGAATCACCGATCTTATTATTATTTGGGTAGCAGTGATGCATTACTAGATGCCGCTCACTGTTTATAATTTTATAATATGATTTTAAAATTATTGCCAACATAATAATAACCTATAGGGTCACACACTTAGAACGTAATTAAAAGGGAATTAATTTAAATTGTAAGTATTTTAAATATATCAATATGATTGATAGTATTTAAAAATTACGAATTTAAATTAATAGGATAATTTGTATATATGTATATTAATTAAGTAAGACTTAATTAAAATATAATATATATAAATTCGGATTTTATTTTTCTATTTATTTTAGGTTTTAGTTAATTCCTATTAACTACTATATATATGATATATCAGTAGTCTAAAAGTCACGTAAGGAAAAACTAAAAACCCTAGCCGCTTTCAGAAAGAGGCTAGAGAGAAAAATAATTGGAAAATCCTGATCTTGGTGGCTAGTACCGCGGTTCCTTTCGCTGCAGATCGTGGGACGATTCGCGGAGCGTTCGTGTGGATACCGTAAAAACGCAGTCGCTGGATTGCGTTGAAGATTCGAAGCTGTTCCAGAATTCAATCGTCTCCTGTCCATCTCAGATAATCGGTAAAATAATCTAAACCTCTGATTAATCTGTTTTCGCTTGGATCCTGTCTTAGGGTTTCGAAATTTTTTTTTAAATTCCGCTGCTTTCACTGTGTCGAAACCCTAACAATTTTGTCTACAGGGTCTAGAATGATAAAACCATATCTGCTTTACTACCTGATACCCAATTATTTCAAATCAAAAGAAATCACTTCGTATTTTGGGCACACAATTACATTCCTAGTTAATTAAAGAAGTGAATATTTCAATAAAAACTAATGAATAATAACTAGACTTTATATTTATGTGAGGAATTTTGAAAAAAATATAAAAATTACTTGTGAAAATTTCAATTTCATTGATTAATACAACCCTGTAGAGTCTTTAATTAGCCATGTATTATTGAATGACACATAATTACACTCCTAATTAAAAAAAAAAACATAAAGTCTTTTTATAACTAGTATTTTTAACTAGTAAATTATATCAAAATACGCCATATGCGAACTTCAATATTTATCAAAAAAAATGCCCATCGTAAGATAGTATTTTTGAATTTTATTTTTAAATAAGTTTGAAATATATACAACTTCAACATATAATTTTCTGGTGTAATTTTATTTGTTCAGCTTTTCATATATAGTCCTAGAAAAACAATTCCATGGTACTAATTTATATATATTTAAATTAGATTCTTTAATACATATTAGAAAGCACTTCTAATTAGAGGTGGACAGAAAATTATAAAATCACTAATTTATAATATTTTTGGTACTTCGATAATGATAATGTAACGTAACAAAAAAAAATCAGTAACCAAAATGAAAATTGATCCCTAGTACAATAACTAAAACATCAATTAATTTGATCCACGTCACCTGCCACATAATTAAAACGTGTTAACCGTTAATCTACTTAGCATTTTCGACAATTTTTTTAGACAAAATGTTAAGTAATGATCATTTTGTAATTTTTTTTTAGTATAATAATGTGTTTGTAAAAAAAAAAATCGATAACGACAATGAAAATCGACCCTAGTACAGTAACAAAAACATATATTAACCCTCCTAAAATGTTATCATACTCTAATGGGCAAAATACACTTATGTTACACTAATTTTTATCTTACACATAATTTAGCTCCTAAATTAATTGAGCTTACATATCTGTTACATCAATTATCTAATTGTAAAATGCCCCCCCCCCCCCCCCCCGCGCGCGCGCGCGCGCATGTCAAATTCAAATTTTGGTTGAAATTAGTTAGAATACATAATTTTTTGACAAGACAAATAGTTTCATACAGTTTGACTTTATTAAAAAATTAAAATACTTTTAAATACAATCAGATAAAAAAATTTATTTATTTTCGGGTTAAATGCACAGGATACCCCTGAACTCTAAGATTTTTGAACTTTGAGTCCATTTTTTTATCAATGCAAACTGAAAAAATAACGCTTCTAGGAGGATTTGAACCCAAAACATCTAATTTAGAACTTCTACCCATAAAACCACCCAAGCATTGAAGTTTCTATGTAAGGTTATGTAATATTTTTCATTTGGTCTACTTGGCATAAAATTTGGTAGACATTTTCAGTGAGATAATAATAATAATAGTAATAGTAATAGTAATAGTAATAGTAATAATTGAAAAACTGACCGATTTAGATCGAATTAAGGTCGGAGCGCCGATCTGGTCCGATTTTCTAAACATTATAGAGATATACAAAGGTATTAATTGTTATTGAGTATAGAGTACGATAGGTCTAGAGAAAGTGTAATGGTGGTGAGTTTAAAGGGGATTTAATGGTGGTGGGGGATATTTTAGGCAGTAAAAGTTGGAGAAGATAAGTCAATATCAATGTTATTTTTCGTTTTTTTTGTTAAACATGGTATAATTTTTAATTTTATATTTTTAAAGTCAATATTATTTGGGATGAATTGTGCTTAGAAGTATTTTAATTTGGGGTTAATTGTATTTATAATATTTTAATTTGGGGTTAATTGTATTTAGAAATATTTTAATTTGTGGTTCATTATATTTAGAATATTTTAATTTGGGATTAATTGTATTTATAAGTATTTTAATTTTTTAATTAAGTGATTTTAATGATTAAAATAAATATAATATTTAAATATAATATTTAAATATTATATTTGAATATTGTATACTTATACTTAAATATTGTATACTTATACTTATTCAAAAAAAAATCTAACAAAAATGTCAATTAGAAAGTTAGTCTAAAACAATGGATACAATGTCATTCTTATCCTATTTGAGGAAAGAGATTATAGGAAATGGATGATTTTATATCTTTTATGAACCTATACTAACGAAAATTCTAGGAAGCCTTGCTAGAGTTGCGAAAGAATTAGTAGATACTAAAATATTAAATGACTCGATAAAATATAATTAATTGATAATTTATCATAAGTATACATATTATTTTGCGAGTAATTTAAATTAAGGACATAGGCGTGGCGCAATTTTGCTAACAGATGAACACTGGCTAGCAGCACTTTGTTAAAGATAAACTCGAATATATAATCTTACATATTAAGAAAATATTTTATTATTAGTCTATTACTTTTTATCTAAGAGGGAATATTTTAAATTGTTATTTTAAACGACGAAATTCTTTAATTATTATGTGCATGTTTGAATTAGAGTTTTTGGAGTTCTTAGAATTTTTAAAATTCAAACATATTTAAGAATTATATTTGTCTAAAAGCAATTTTTCTAAATGCACATTTTTAAATTCATAAACATAGCTTTTAAGTACCAAACTTACTGCTCAAAAATATTACGACGCATGGATTCTTAAAAGTTGCCTATAAAAACATGGTATTCCTCCTTGTAAAGACACCAATCCCCCTCCCCTCGCTTCCAAACATTTGACTTCACATTAAACCCCCCTCAGTAATGGCTACAAGAAAACCTCCAAGTCTTTTCCCTCTCCACCTTTTCTTTCTCCTTGTTTGTTTCCTCCCAAACACCCTTCATTGCAAAGAAATAGAGAAAGAACATTCCCACATCAAAGGAATGTTTGTGTTTGGGAGCTCTCTTGTTGACAATGGAAATAACAATTTCCTGCAAAATTTAGCCAGGGCTGATTACATGCCTTATGGTATAGATTTCCCTCTTGGCCCTTCTGGCAGATTTACCAATGGCAAAAATGTAATTGACCTTCTTGGTGACCAGCTTAAGCTTCCTAGTTTTATACCGGCATTTACCCATCCCTCCACAAAGGGAAATAGGACTGTTGGTGGTGTCAATTATGCATCTGGTGGCTCGGGGATACTAGATGAGACTGGTTCAATAGTAGTAAGATGATTTTTTATTTTTTTTCAAAAAATTTTCTTGTTATTTTATTGCAGGTATAAATATTCGTTATAACAATAATATCAGCATGAAACAAAAACATAACTTGATAAAACTTTTGTTATGAATGCAAGTTGAAAATGGAAACAGGACAATTTTCTGCTTTTTTTTTATGGGAAATATATATATATATATATATATATATATATATATATATATATATATATATATATATATATATTGCTAGGTATTGGATTTGATATACTCATTACGTTTTTCATTTCCTCTTTTGGTGGTATAAAAATTTAAAGCAAGAACAAGGTTATTCACTTTTGGTTTAATATCATGTGGAAATATTATATAAAAGAATGTTATAGAATATATATCATTCTCAACCTTTTGTTCTGCTTTTATTTATTTATTTAATTCATGGGGGAATACCCCTTTAAACATGTACCCTTTTGTTTTATGTTAATACTAATCTGCTACAAGAAAACCAAAAAAAGGCCGACACTTGGATGTACGCAACCTTACCACAATCTAATATAAAAGAAAATAAAATAGAAAGTGTTTCTTCTCAATATTTTGTAATTCCCTTGTTCAGTTTTTCTTATAAATATTCACATATATAAAAAAAATTATGTTACGTTCCTTGGAAGAATTGAATAATTATTGTAACAAATTGTTATTTTCAGGGAGATGTGATGAGTTTGAATCAACAGATCAAGAAGTTTGAGGAAGTAACTTTGCCGGACCTAAAGGTGCAACTGGAGGGCAATAGCCAAGAATCAATTCCCAAGTACCTGTTTGTGGTTGGGAGTGGGGGAAACGATTACACGTTGAATTACTTTCTGACCAAATCTGGAAGTAATATTAGCCTTGACGCTTTCACAGCCAATCTGACAAGCACTCTCTCTCATCAATTAAGGGTATGTGCGTGTGTATATATATATATATACACACTTAGATTTTTCCAACTACCTTTATTTAAGAAAGGCATAAATATAAATTAATATCTTAAACTTTTTAAAAAAAATTATTTTTAGAATTGAGCTTTCAATTTTTTTCAATTAAGTGATAAAACTTTTAATTTTTTCTACTTTAGAAATTGTCTTCTCAATTTTTTTTTGATTAAATCTAATTGATAAATATGTGTTTGTTTAATTTATTTCTTTTTATTGAATGAAATTATGTACTTCTTTCCTCCTAAATTAAAAGATTGTTATCAGCTTTTGAAAGTTAATTTAAAATATTTTTAATCTCAAAATTAATAAAATATATTAAAATTTATGAAATAACAAAATTTTAATTAGTAGTACATTTATACATTTTAAATATTTTATCATTATGTTGATTATTAAAGACTTTTTTTAAACTGAGTTTGTAATGTCTTAAATTTATTTTTAAAAATTAATAAATACCTAATTACAAGATTATCTAAAATCATCATTACAAGATTTTTAAAGTATCAATAATCAATATAATGATAAATATTTAAAATATATAAATGTACTATTAATTAAAAAAAAATTATTTCATAATTTTTAATATATTTTATTAATTTTGAGATTAAAATTAACTTTCAAAAGTCAATAACAAACTTTTAATTTGGGACGAAGGAATTACATAATTAATTTCATTCAATAAAAAGAAACAAATTGAACAAACACATAACTATCAATTAGACGTAATAAAAAAAAATTGAAAAGACAATTCCTAAAATAAAAAAAAATTAAAAGTGTAATCCCCTAATTGAAAAAACTGATAAGACAATTCCCAAAGTGAAAAAAATTAAAAATTTAATCACTTAATTGAAAAAATTGAGAGTTCAATCCCCAAAATAAAAAAACGTTAAAGTTCAGGGTATTAATTTATATTTAAGCCTTTAAAGAAAAATAATTCTACAAATTTTCATTAAAATCTTTGCATATGTACATATTAGGTTAAACCAAGTGAGTACTATTTTCACATTTATTTTTAATATTTTTACTTGATTCTCTTTTACATGAAGGTGTGACTCATTTTATCCTCATATAAGATAGAATCATGTGAAAATATCAAAAATATATGTGAAAATATCAGTTTCCTTAAACCAACTATCCTGTTTTTAAAGGATCTTGATTCTAAATCGTTTAAAATGCACAGTTTATTTGGACGAGTTGTATTGATATAGTAGAGAGTTGCACAAGTATGATAAAAATGTATACTTCCTAGTACCCAAGTTTTAAGCTACATTTTTAAGGAATTTTTTTATATTTATTTATTTTTCTTTTTTTCCTCGAAGTTTATATTATAATATCGTAGATATGTATATTGACCCATTTTCACATTTAACCGTTGAGTGGAAGTGATGTTTTGTAACTGTCCAATTTCAACTACCTGAAATCTAACATTTTTCTTCTTCTTTCGCTGCAATTGTCAGCTATTATGATTTTTAGTAGCTTTTGTGATCTTGTAACTTCATGGTAAATTAAAACGGTGATTAATTAAATGATCACTCACGGGAATAGGAGATTGCAAGCTCACTAATGCGCTTATGAAAGAGCTACTCATATTTTATATTCAAACTATTAATAGATGTTAGGGCGTGCCTTTAAATTTGAATATATACATTATTTAACTTCTTTTAAGAAATATGGTGTTATTATTGTAGTCTTCGTTATTATTTTATGAAAGTATAATTACGATGCCAAAAACTTTCATTTTTTTATTTTATGTACGTCTATTCTGAATTGGAATATTTCAAAAGTAATCTTATGATCAAAAGAATATCATATTGTTTACTTGACTTTCATGTCAAGTAGGGGTTCTTAGCATTATTTTGGCTTTTGACCTACCTTCAAATGTCCCTTTTATGCTGATATAGATAGCTATAGGGATCGATGGCCATAAGTGTAAAATTGCTCATCTGCAATGGCCTAACGATTCTTTCTTCTTCATTACATCTTTATTTTTCTATTTTTTAATACTAGTCCTTATCATTTTGCTTATGCTCAAATTATGCAGAAGTTATACAGTTTAGGGGCTCGAAAATTTATCATTATGTCACTGTATCCACTCGGCTGCAGTCCGGGGTCAATTGCTGCGCATCCACAGCGGAAGGGTTGCATACAATATCTTAATCGTGCCGCTATTCTCTTTAACGCCTACTTGAGGTCGTTAGTGGACGGCATTAGGCCACAAATGCCTGGTTCTAGCCTTGTTAGTGTCAACGCGTACAAGATTATCAGAGACATTATAAAATATCCCGCTTCCAAAGGTAAATTTTTAATCGTGATTAATTCTTCATGAGTTTATTACTCTTTGCATAAAAAGTTTCATTTGGCAGTTTTTTTTGTTTAGCAAAACAATTATATTCACTTTTTACTAATAGCACTATATTTGTTCTCATTTACCAAAAAAAAAAAATTAAAATTTTATTATCATGTCATTACTACTAACTAACAATTTATTATAATAGAATAAACAATATACACAACTATATTTTTAATATTATAAATTTAACAATAATATTATAAATTTAACAAATAAGAGTATTATTTTTCTGAAACAGATGAAATAATATAAAAATAACACATATTGACCTCAAGTTTACTCATGGGCAAAGCAAGAAATTCATGTCGGGAGAGGCCACATATTTACGAAAAAGATATAATATTAATTTAATAATTAATTGTATTTTTTATCTTGTTCATTTTGAATGTAAAAAATTTGAGTTTATCCTTATAACTAATTATAATACCCTCATATCTATAACTTTTGGATTTGAGGAATTTTTTAGAAATAAAATTTTATCTTTTTACAAAATAAAAAAAATAAAAACTATATAAATCATAGAAGAAGTTAAATTCTAAATTGAAGAAATGAAAAAATTCATACTTTTTAAAGGAGGAACAATTTGAATGAATAAAATTAACATAAAAAAGTAAATAAAAAAATTTAAAAAAACTTGACTATATATAAGTAAAAGTGGTAGAAATATCGGACAGGGCCTTGCTTCCCCCGGCAATGCCTTTGGTCCCCTGGCCATGCCTTAGGTCCCCGGTTGCATAGTACAAATTACAATACAAGTATATAAGATGGGCAACTATCAATCATCTATCAACAACTTTTCAACATCATGATATCAATGAAATATAATAACTTATTAGCTTATGAACAAATAGAGAACAAAAATAAATGATTTGGCTTTAATTTGTGGAATAATGTTGTTTTCTAAAAGAATATTGTTTGACCATTAGCATTGTACGTGATTGTTTAGGTTTTCGAGATACAAATAATGCTTGTTGTGAAGTGCCTTCGTTTGAGGAAGGAGGAAATGGAATTTTGTGCAAGAAAGGAGGATCAACATGTGCAAATAGGAGCCTTCATGTCTACTTTGATGGTTTGCATCCAACAGAAGCTGTGAATGTTGTGTTAGCAACAAAGGCTTATGCTTCCGATTCGAAAGCTGAAGTTTATCCCTTCAATGTGAGGCAACTTGCCCAAGTTTAGGTTTCTTTTTTTGCTATTTTGTTTGACTACTAATCTAGCTAGCTAGATTAGTCAAACTGTATAACTTAGGTTATGGTTACATGTGTAATGCTAATATTTGAATTATGTAGTTTGACCTCCCTTATCTTCTTCTTTTTTGACAATGGACAAAAGAATTTTATTTCTGAAAAAATCAACAACCCTAGAGACTTGGATTATGATAAACTCCAAACTGGAAGAAAAAAAATAAAATGAAAATCAATCAAAATTATTACAACTTAAAAGACAAGGGAGGGATGTGCCTTATCATTTAAGTTGTAGTAATTTCAACAATTTTTTTTATATTGGTGCGATCAAACGTGGATACGAAGAACCTCTCTAAATATGTTTACTTGGCATCAAGTCAATACCCACGAAAGAAAATAGTTTGTGATCTTATCGATAGTGTACCTCTGCACAGGCAAAAGATAGTGACTGCAATTGTCTGCCTGTATTATTTTTGTACCACAAGTGTAAATATCGTTATTGTTAGGTTGATGTACTATCAGAAACCAAATGACCCTTTGAATGTTGGAGAAGATAAGTTATAGGCATGTCATACTTCATTAGCAACCAATGTAGGCAGCCAAATTCCATCACTTTAAATTTTCAATGAGATTTCATATCGGAAACGCAGGAATAACGGATAAATAACGTCGTAATTTTTTTTTAAGATGTCCCAAAATAAATATCTATTTTTATCCTATTTTTTTTACTTATAACTTCGTAATCTTTGTACTGATCGGCTTTTGTTGTTGAAGTTATATTGTAAATAAAATACGTATGTTTTAGTATTTCATACATTAGATATATGATACATCAGATCAAAACTAATATGCCAAACAAGAAGTGAAAAATAATAATATAAAACAGGATTTAGTATTTCATATATAAATTAGCAAATAACAAGATATGTGAAATATCATTAAAAAAAAGCCACCAAAACCAAAATTGGAAGAAAGATGAGGATTTTAGCTATTTTACTAATCAACATATTGAAGTACAAAAATACCCAAACAAGAAATATGTACCAACTTTCAACCACAAAATAGAAATAAAATTCACCGAGTCAAGTACGAAAACCCTAGTCGGAGCAGTGTACGTACGTCTGAATTGAGTCCGAAAAGGTGGATCGGATCAAAGTAAAAATAACCAAAGGCCCATCTTGAATTGTTCAAACCGTGTCAGAGTCACGAGGTCTCCATTTGAGCTTTCTAGATCTTTTGGATGAGCAGGGTAATGATGTTTCTAGAATTTTGAACAATATATTCAATACATCTAATAAAAGTATTTATTCCTAAATACACGTCTCAAGTAATTCTATCTTTGAGGCAGACGCGGTATTATTAAGTATTTATGTGCATATTTTAAATTAAATAATTGTGTTTACTGTATAATTATCTCATTATTTTATGTAATTTTTTTATTTTTTTTATTTTAAAATTGGTATACATTTTTAAAAAAAATAACTTTTAAAGATAATTTCATTTCACTAAATGCATCCTCGATATTAAGTAAAAATTTTGTAGTGCTTGTGTGATGGTTGATATAATAGTAAAAAGATACTTGCAAATTAGAAAAAAATTGACATTTTATAATTTAAAATAAAAAATGTATTTCCTATTTTAAAACGAATTTATAAGAAAAAAGTATCTCTAAAATTAAGATAAGAGGGATTATATTTACATCTTGTCTCTCGCTTTAGAACTATTAAAAAAAAACATTGTACAATTACAAGATATTAAATATTCAAACTATTTTTTCTATTTTAAAATTAAAAATACATTTGTAAAATATCAACAACAAAAAAATAGCTTTGACTATAAATATATTAGTGGTGCTATGATAGTACTCAATCAATTTAAAAGAGATGTTGTATTAAAAATTTTATAATTTAAAAATAAAAATATAACTCTAGTTTTAAAACGACAAAGAAAATATCTCTAATACAAGTAGGATCGTCAATTGCGTCGATCAAGTTCGAAACTCGATCGTTCAGCTCATTAAAAAAGCTCACTCAAATTTAGTTTAAAAGTGAGCTGAGTCAAATTTAGACAAAAACTAGATACAACCCCGCGCGTTGCGGTGGGATTATTAGTTTTGTTGAAAAAAATTAAAAATTGTTTAGATTAATCACCAATCAATTTAAGATAATATAAAAATAAAATTATGGGATATAATATCAATTTAGAATTGATGCAATTTTGGGATATAATATCAGTTTAGATTTGTATTTATGAGATAATATTATTTTTTTTTGTCTGATTAAGGAATTTAAAAATTAAAAAAATTATGCATGAAAATTTTCTATAAATAAAGTTCTAAAGCTCAATGATGGGATAATATTACATATTTTTTTGCTTGAGAATTATTTTTAAAAAAATTAAAATTTTAAATTATTGGATAATATCATATATTTATGTGCCAGAGTTATTAGCAAAAAATGAGATAATAAAATAATTCAAAAATTAAATTATTGGTTAATATCAATTTGAAATTACGGCAAGTCAATATAGTTTGACTGGTATATAAATACAACATTAGAACAAAAAATTCATACGAATCTATTGTATAATTGTAGTTTTGAGCAATATGTATAGTTTACATGTTATCAGTTAATTCAATATTAACTCTCTTACTTTGTTTCCCATTGTTTGTGCTGAGTTGTAAATCTCCAATTGCAGTTAGTTGAGCAACAACATATAAACACAAAACATTATAATTATACAGTTAAATAATAAAATTTGTATGAAAAAGATGACTTCAAAATCATCGTGAAACATACCAACTAAGTAGGAATCATCAATCGCGCTAGCTAGTATTTGATCAAATGGACTGAATTGGAGTCCATATGTATGAATTAAAGCATCATCTGACTCTTGCAATGAGGTGGAATATACGAAATTAATCTTATATAGATGTTTGGTAGCTTTAAAAGAACCACCGTTCTGACTAACAACAAAATTGGTGATAATAAAAACTTTGTTTTCCTTGACCAATGGTTGAAATTTATTTTAAAGTGTTCTTTTGATATTGGCTTATATTCTGCCATCCTACGAAGGAATAACTTGTAGATGTTAAGTTGTTATAATAAAGGTAAACAATTTGTAGATGTCAAGTTGTTATAGTAAATGTAAAGTTTATATATGTATATATATCTTCTTATTCAACAATATCATCTTAATACTGTTTATGTAGTCACCTTTATAGAAGTAAGACATATTCCAGAGTTTAGTTATTTGTGCCTTAATTTTTCACGTTTCTCTTTACAGGACTGATGTTAGCAACACAATTGTATTTAGTAGTTGCGTCAGCTGAATAATCAAACAATAAAAAAGTTGAAGTCAGATTCGTGGTGAGACAAATGTTCAGAATGAATTAATGTAGAAAGAAAATTTGAAGTCAGATTCATGATGAGGCAAAGAAACAGAATGTAATAGAAACAGCAAAAAATCAATAACAAAAGAAAAATAAGCTTACCATATAGAAGCAAAATATATGAAGAAAAAAACTGTTATGTGGTGTGATTTAGAATGAAATATGTGGTATATATTTATAGGGTTATTATAAAATTTGTGTAGACCAACCATACATAAAATTGGATTATTATCTGTTTGGTATTTCTTTAATTTTGCAATTTTATTTGATTTGTGACAAAAAAAATTAATATTATTTTTTGTGCTATACTTGTATATTTTAATGGGATAATATTGAATTTTCAATTTATTGAACAATATTCGATTGTGTTATATTCAATTTGAGATTGCTTAAATTAATGGAATTTTAATTGGATAATATTCAAAACTGAATTAATTTGATAAAAACAAATTGAGATTGGTTAAATTATGCAATATTTTTAGGTGATAGATTTATTTGCAACAATTTAGAATTATTGAATGACAGTCATATTTATGGGTTACATTCTATTTTTTATGGTGGTAGTCTGATTTGTTAAGATTAAATTAATGGGATTTGAGGATTTGAGATTGCTAAAATTAATGGAATTTTAATTGGTTAATATTCTAAACTGAATTAATTTGATAAGATCAAATTGAGATTGCTTAAATTATGCAATTTTTTTGTGGTAGAGTTATTTGCAACAACTTTGGGAGGTAAAAAATAATAATATTATATGTACAAATTCGAATGTATTGGATAAAGTAATTATGGATTTAGTTTCGAATCCTAATGCAATATTTACGGAGAAGTTTTATTTTTGGTTGGGAGAGTTGCCAGAAGTTGGGGATCTAATAATATTATCACATAATTAATATTATATGTAAAAAAAATTAGAAATTGTTGTGTGACAATCATAACATGGATTTGATGCAATTTTGTAATCGCAACATATTTATTGGTTATATTACAATTTTATTGTGTAATTATGGAATTAATAATATTTTTTTTGTGAGATAAAATTAATTTTTAAAAGTTTAATACATAGGGGTGAATTGTATGAGTTAAAATAATTTTATTGTCTGTGAGAATAGTCTGAATGTAAAATTAATTATTTTTATGGTGAATATGGTCTGATTTTTGAAAGCCGAAAAAATATAGAAATATTCAATTGTGAGATGTGATATGTATATCGAATTAAGATATGTTGAATTATTCTGTGTATGTGAAATAATTAAAAAAATGGGTGTATTAAGGTTTCACTGAAAGTGCAAGCTGCGAGTGACATTTTCAGTAATGTTTCATCATAGAGCGACACGTGGCATAAGTTTAGATTTAACGTGGGATTGAGATAAATGGTATGATATTACGCTGTAATATAATTAATGTTGTTATATAAGTATAAATAAATGGTATAATATTACGCTATAATATAATTAAATTAGTAATGATAATATTTTTGCAGTTGAGATTAACAGAGCACTTGAGATTATCAAAACAGATTAGATATGTACTGATTTTATTTTTAGGATATAATAATTATGTTTGAACATAATTAAATTTAGATTTGTATTGATCGTGTAGATTATACCATACATTATAAAAATAATTTTGTTATTATTTGTGTGTGGTACAATATTATAAATGGTATATAATGGTTAGTAAATTATATTTTTTTACTTGTTTAAGGTATAATATATAGTATAATATTATAAAATACGAAAAGCAGGAGTAATGGTTCAGCTCAATTTTGTTATTATTTATTTAATAATAATATGTATGATATAATGTAAAATATAATATTATAAATGGTATATAATATTTTAAAATTTCAAAAGCCGAATTTAATGGGTAATTATGGTTAGTAATTTGGAAAGTAAGTTATATGTATAGTATAATTATATAAAATGTATAATATTAGAAAATTACAAAAAGTGGAGTAAATTTCTAAAATCGTAAGGATTGAGGGTATTAAATGCGTAAGACATGTGTTTCATTGTGAGAAAGTCACTTGTCAAGCAACGGTGTTATGTAGTGAATTTTAGTATATATAATAGATTTAAGATCAAGGTGCAATTCGGGCCGAGTTTGATCAATAGGTTGTTCAGCCCATTATAAACCCAATCGAATTAGGGTGTTAAAAATATATAAAATATTTAGACTATTTTAACTATTACGTATTTACACTCTCAATTTATATTAATATACAATATTTTTAGCAAAAAATTAATTATCATATGATATTTTTTTATAATGGTCACTTCTATTAATTTCATAACAAAATCTATAAATTACATGAAAAATAATTGAGATTAAGTATTAAAAATAATAAATAATAGAATATTTATAAAATAGGCCATTACTGTTAATTAAACTTCAATTTTATTAGTATGAAAAATAACGTATATCAAACAATTTAAGTTAGTTACTTTAACTTAATCTATATTTTTTTAGTTTAAAAGTCAATCTCAATAATATTATATTTAATATAAGCTTGACCCAAAAAGCCCTAAATTTGTGCTCCTATTTGGTCCGAGCTCGGGCAAGCTCATCATAGTCCAATTGGGCCAACTTTGAACTTGAACCCGATAGTTTTAGATTGGACCAAGTTTGAACAGCCTTAAACCCGACTGAAATAGCTAGATTAACAAGCCTAAATACAAGGAGAGAGTAAGACCTATAGCAAATAGTAATTATAAGGCTTAACGAACGACCAGGACCTGCACTATCTATGGTAAGATTTGACAATCAGCATTAAAAAATAATAATAATACTTTTCGCAAGATAATGTTACAGTAATTTAAAAAATCGGATCGGACGGTTTAACATAATAAAATTGATTAGTTGAACCGATTAATCTGATTTTTAAATTTTTTTTTTTTACAAAAATATTTTTATTAATATTATAATATTATTTTACTATATTTTAATTTATAAAAAATTAAATATTTTAAAATTTTATTAATTATTAATAATTTTTTTTTATGTACTTATAACGTCAGTAGTTCAATAACGGTTCGACCACTAATTAGACCAGTGATGTCTAATTTTTTAAACATTGTGTTACAGAATAATTTAACTATAATAATACAGTGTTGTGGTAGCAAAATTATTTTTATGTTAATTCAAAGTAATACCTTCTTCTTTTTTAATTTTGCCGAAGATGCCGTTTTTTCTTCTTAAACTAATTTTACTTCAATCATACAAGATTTGAGGGTGAACTAAAACATACATACATACATACATATATATATATATAAACACACACACGAATATCTTAAACAAAATATAATTTGCTGTATCCGCCTGATACCAAATACTGTGAATAATAATACAAGGGCAGTGATCTTTTTACGGGGTTTTTTTGTCATTATGAACTCATAACGAGGATCAAAATTATCGTCATAAATTTACAATAACACTTTTTATGCGGGGAAAATATCAATTTTCTAATAGAATTGGTCACTGAATGAAATTCACCGGTCACCATACCTGGCTCCCTCTGAACGTTAAAACGTGAAAGACCAATACAAACATTATTCGACGACCCTCTGTTTTGAAAAGTCGAAGTCTCCCTTTATTTTCTGCTCCATCTCTGGAAAATCATCCCTTAATCGCCATTAAAATCCTCAAAAACCCACTCAGCAGAATCATAATCTATGAAGTCTTGAGAGAAAAAAATCACCAAACAGAGGAAAACAAAATCCCCCAATCCCACAAACATGAAAATCCCCTCAACTCAGCTGCTGCAATTACTCTCTCTCCTCCTTTCTCTCTCCTCCATTTCCACCATTTTAGCAGCAGATATCTTCCCCGGCGCATCCCTTTCCGCCTCAAATCGCAGCCAATCATGGAATTCACCCAACAGTACTTACAATCTCTCCTTCATCCCCAACCAAGACTCCCCCAATACTTTCTTCGCTGCCATCACTTTCAACACTATACCCATCTGGACCGCCGGAGCCGCCGCCGTTGATTCCTCCGCCAACCTCAGCTTCCTCGCCGACGGCAATCTCCGCCTCGTCAACGGCTCCACCGGATCCCTAGTCTGGGAGTCCGGCACCGCCCGCCGCGGCGTCTCCTCCGCGGTACTTGATGAGTCAGGTAACTTCATTCTTAAAAACGGCACCGTTTCTGTGTGGACTACTTTTGATAATCCCACTGATACAATCATGCCTGGCCAGAATTTCACTGTTAACAAGACTCTGCGAAATGGGTTTTACTCTTTTACGCTTCTTAAAAATGGGAATTTAACTCTTAGGTGGAATGATTCTACTGTGTATTATACCTCTGGGTTGAATTCATCAACTAATATCACCTTAAAATCACCTAGTTTAAGCCTCGGGTCAATTGGGATTTTATCTCTATTTGATCCTATGATTCCTAACTCTGTAATTATGGCTTATAGTAGTGATTATGCTGAGGCTGGTGCGCAAAGGTTTGTGAAGTTGGATAGTGATGGGAATTTGAGGATTTATAGCTCTGCTGGTGGCACCAGAACTGCGAGGTGGGCTGCTGTTAGTGATGTTTGTCAGATTTATGGGTATTGTGGGAGATTGGGAATTTGTAGTTATAATGATTCAAATCCTGTTTGTGGGTGTCCTTCCAAGAATTTTGATCTGGTTGATCCAAAGAATAGTAGGAAAGGGTGTAAGAGGAAAGTGGAAATTAGCAATTGCCCGAGGAGTCAAATAATGTTGCAATTGGATCATACCAAGTTCTTGACATATGCACCTGAATTGACTTCGCAGGTTTTCTTTGTGGGTATTTCTGCTTGTAGGTTGAATTGTCTGGTTGGAGCTGGTTGTGGTGCTTCAACTTCGTTGGCGGATGGTACAGGGTTGTGCTACTTGAAAAACCCAGATTATTTTAGTGGGTATCAGTCACCTGCGCTTCCTAGCACTTCCTATGTCAAGATTTGCGGGCCTATAGAGCCGAATACATCGCCAGATTCACTTGGCGGTGGGAAAAATAAAAATTCGAAGTTGCATGCTTGGATAGTTGTGTTGGTGGTTCTGGGTACCCTTTTGGTTTTGGTCACGCTGGAGGGTGGTTTGTGGTGGTGCTGCTGTAGAAATAGCCCAAAATTTGGTGCATTGTCAGCACAATATGCACTTCTTGAGTATGCCTCTGGTGCACCTGTTCAATTCTCATATAATGAGCTTCAACGAGCAGCCAAGGGTTTCAAGGACAAGCTTGGGGCAGGAGGATTTGGGACTGTTTATAGAGGAGTTCTTGCCAATAAAACTGTGGTTGCAGTGAAGAAACTCGAGGGAATCGAGCAGGGTGAGAAACAGTTTAGGATGGAAGTTGCAACAATAAGTAGCACGCACCATTTGAATTTGGTGAGGCTGATAGGATTTTGCTCAGAAGGGCGTCACAGGCTTCTGGTGTACGAGTTCATGAAAAATGGATCACTTGATAACTTCCTGTTTATGACGGAAGGACAGTCGAGTAAATTGCTCAGTTGGGAGAATAGGTTTAACATTGCTCTTGGGACAGCAAAGGGAATTACATATCTTCACGAAGAATGTCGAGACTGCATTGTCCACTGTGATATCAAACCAGAAAACATTCTCTTGGATGAGAACTACAATGCTAAAGTATCAGATTTTGGCCTTGCGAAACTCGTAAATCCAAAGGACCATAGATATCGAACATTGACGAGTGTGAGAGGGACCAGAGGATATTTGGCCCCAGAATGGCTCGCAAATCTTCCAATAACTTCAAAATCTGATGTATATAGTTATGGAATGGTATTGTTAGAGATTGTGAGCGGAAGAAGGAACTTTTACGTCTCTTCTGAAACAAACCAGAAAAAGTTTTCCTTGTGGGCATATGAAGAGTTTGAGAAAGGTAGCATTGAGGCAATTGTCGACAAACAGCTTCCTGGGCATGAGGTCGACATGGAGCAGGTGAGGAGAATGATTCAGATAAGCTTTTGGTGCATCCAAGAGCAACCATCTCAGAGGCCAATGATGGGAAAAGTGGTGCAGATGCTAGAAGGGATTATGGATATCGAGAAACCTCCAGTTCCAAAGGCTGTGACTGAAGGATCAGTCAGTGGGACAAGCGTTAACATCAGCAGTAGTGTCAGTGCTCTCTCCACCTTTGCAGCTTCAGCGCCGGCTCCCTCTTCCTCATGGTCATCCCAAACTGTGGGAAATACATCTTTTCCTTCAGGGAAGAATGTGGAGAGGGCATCTTCATCACTCTTGCGGTCAGAGATTAAGTGAATCTGATTTTCAAAGTTTGAATTTGCATAGAAGTTTCAGGAGTTCTGTTCTCAAAAGAGAAGGTGAAACTCCAAGGCTTACAGACGGCAAGTTTTCTTCATTTATACACATCTAGTTTGTATAATTGTATTTTAGTTCCTGTTACCACTGCAATGTAGGATATTACTTACTAGTTTCACTGCTTTCAAGAGTGTTTATGTAATATTTAGTGAATTGTAATTAATAATAAGCGAAGCTATTCAATTCTAGAAATCT